>OU015499.1:166088829-166338829 GCA_907164885.2 Dolomedes plantarius
CGATCTATACAAGCCTGACGAAGGGGAGAATCCCGTACCGAAAAAGCACGTAAATCCTGAAGTAGGTAAGCTTAAACAATTATTTGCAATGGAAATCTGATAATGAATACCCCCAAGTTTACTACATTCATGTATAAAATTAATAATGATTAATTATCTACATAGCCAAAAACATTAAAGTGTCATTCTTGTGTTCGAGACATTCAGACAAAACATTCTTGTGTTTAAAGAATGCCGAAATGTGGGAGAGGTTAGAAATTCAAAGAAGAGCGCCTGCAACGAGATAATATATCCAATAATATATTATATATTCAATATATTATTTAGTATAGTTATTTGGAAAAATACAAAAACCCTTCCCATTTAGTGTAAAACTGATTTGGCTAATTATGGTATGCACATGCGCGGGTATTTCCCCCCACCGCGATGGGGAACCGCGCTTGCGCGTCCCAGGTGTGATAGTGCGCTCTATTCAAAGTCAATGATATTTATTCCTGTTAGACATATAAAAAATGTTATGAATGATTTTTGTTCATAATTTAATGCTCTTTTATTTTTGCATTTAATTATTTTTTTATAAAAGCAATATTTTTAAAGATATTTCCAAAAAACAAAAAAAGTGTACACATTTTCCAAGATGGCGGCAAAAGCTCGAGTCTGATCGGTGGGGACTTTTAGTATATTCATTAGCATGCATAAACAAACATCTCCACCATTTTTCAAAACTTTCATATTTTTTTAGCCATAAAACCTACTTTGACTGGGCTAATAGGCGAACATGGTTGTTGTGGCAACCGGGGTTGAGCGGCTATTTTTTTTTTTTTGCCAATGTATAGCGTCTAGAGCAGAGGTGGGTAACCTTCTTACCATTAGAGGCCACATGTAAATTAGGTAGTGATAAAGGAGACCGCATAAGTTGATGAACCTATAAATGCGACTTTTATGAAATTATTATAGTTAGATATATTTTTAACAATTTGGTGCATTAAATAGAAAAATAACAAAAATTTAAGTTCTTATTTATTTATTATTGGACATAAAAAGTTACAATATAAAATATTTTTGTATTCACATAAGGATAAAAACTTGTTATAACATTAATCATTAATTATTATTTTTTTTTTTGCAGAAAAAATAATACGTTTTAACGTACATAGTCAGTCACAACAATAACAGTAAGAAAATAGTTTTTGTGTAGAGATCATATAATGTCTGGTAGTATTGCTAAGAAACTATGAGCATTAAATTACATATAAAGTGTAGTTAAAGTATCATACAATCAAGGTAAACGAAGCTCATTTGGATAAATATACAATTGTAGCGACTTTAGACAACAATTTCAAGATGTCAACTTTATTTTGGCCGACACTGTACATACATTCATGCCGTTCTTTATTTAATTCTATTGATTTGGAAATTGTTGTAATCTATATAATTAAATATTAATACAAGTTCTAGCTTTTATAATGGCCGCAAGAGAAGATCTTTCTTTACTTTTAAGTCCTTTTTCGCATTATGGCCAAATCCCTACATCCTAATTAAAAAGAAAAAAAAGTTCACTGCTTTCTCTTCCTGCATCACGAAGAAGTAATGAACATTTAGCTTAACAAAAGATATTAAAATCACTTTTTCATAACTCTGTAGCATAAACACTTGAGTAAAATAAAGATAAAAATTGTAATTTGTAAAATATACTACAGTCGAACCCCGTTATAGCGAACTTCAAGGGACCAAAGGTTTTGTTCGCTTTATCCGGTGGTTCGCTACATCCGAACCGTTAAGAAAAATGCTAGAATTCACAAAATGTATAACTCATTAGTTGCAATGTGTATTCAATAATGATGTATTAAAATGGCAAAATCTATTAAAAATGGTAAATAATGAATTAAATCGACTAAAATCGATTACATTAAACTGACTCAATACTAATTAAATTACGTACAATAGGAAAACGGCGGGACCAAAATTTTTGTTCGTTATAGCCGTGAATTCGTTATATACCGGGTTCGCTATAACGGGGTTCGACTGTATATAAATCTTCATAAAACTCTTCATAGCCAAAAAAACACTCGGTAAATGCTGCTTTACTTTTATCATAGCAGCATTCAACAAGCATTCATCTGGCTTTTATGTTAATGAGATACTTTTTATCTATTTAAATGCAGTACAAAACAAACCTTGCATAGACATCTATCTAACACTACCTCACTTCAGTTCCGTTCGCTAGCATTTCAAAAATCACATTCCGGGTCTCGATCTGGAGGTCGTCACAACTCCTCCCCCCTTGAAAACTTTTCTGTAGTTTTACGAAGGAAAAGCTAGTCAGATGGTATACAGGACCATCAAATATAAAATGTTAATCGTAGAGTTCATATTACTTTACTAATAAAGTTCACACAAGCAAGTACCAAGTGATTAAAGTTATTAGGGGTGCACACACAAAAAAACAAAAACTTAAATGTAACATATAATTAACGGAACTTCAACTGAATAAAGATAGTAGATTAAATTTAAAACATTACCAATTCTACTACTACATAGCATTGTTCTGATTACAGAATCATAATTTTTTACACAATATTCATCAAAACATAACATTTTCACATTAATGTATTATCCAAAACAAAAACGAATTAAAGGAATAAAATAAATAATCATGGAATATATATATAATAACAAATGCACTGCTACAATTTTACAATACCCTTTTCCGGTATAGATATAGCCTTGTAAATTTAGACAGGCTGTACTCATTTCTTCGCTGTAAATATTTATAGCAAGCATCTGCATCTTGCTTTGGTCTACGAATTGTCAGGTAAACCGGGTTTCGGAAAGTTTACGATAACCTGACTGAATTTATCTCTCTCCTTTCTAATTTGTTCCTCTTCAAATCGAACATCTCTGTCATCTGATAGAACGTTAATTAAAGATTTTGCCTTCTCCTTCGGATGGTTCATATTTGCGCCATGTTTGCCAATTATATGAGGATGGAAAGCTGGTGTTATCGTGATGTCTGCATAGGCAACTTGTGTTTTAAGTTCTTTAGTTACTTCTTTTAATTTTCGGCAAGCTTCCTTAACTTCATCAGGGGGTCCTTCTACATTAATGCTGTCATGCCCATCAGCAAAATTCACTTGAACTTTAGTTAAATCATTAGCGATCTTCTTAATATTAGCTTCCCTTTTCCCAATAATGTGTTTCTGGAGTCAACGGGGAGCATCTACATGTTCAGTAACAACACTGTTTGTCTTCGAATACACAAGTATATGAGCAGGTCCAAGCTTGGCTTTCTCACCCCTAAGTTTTATTGTATTAGATCGGGAGTCAGGAAGTAGCATCTCAACAGATACACCAGTTTCAGCTAAAATTTCTTGAATTGTTTGCCCACGTGATCCAATTATATTTTTGGGCTGATATTTAGAAATTTCTACTGACACTGCTATACAATTTCTCTTACTTTCCTCATAGATTTTTTCATCCCCAGCAATAGTAAACTCACTTTTGTTTACTGATGGAGGAGGGATATCCACTCTGGCACCAGTTTCATTGATAATCTTATTTTCAACTTCATTGAAAGGTTCGGAAATAAAGGGATGGTAAACTCTTGGAATATCAAGACGTTCCAATGCCAATTTGTCCTGTTTCTCTGGTATGAGCTCAATTTCATGCCCAGCTTTGTCAATACCATCTTTAGTTCCAGTAATCTTAATCAAATCCTTATATTCTTCTGGGTGGTCTTCCTGACATTTAAATTCCAACCACTTGCTTTCCTTGATCCCCTTCATTTTGTCCAGATTTAGCCGGAAATTTCTGATATTTTCGATTTCCCTTTTCGAAATTATTGCTAGTCTTCCTTTGTTCATAGGTTGGATAACTTTCGGATTTCCTACTCCCCCGTACACTTTCATATTCGTCCAACATCTCAGACAGTTTTGTAGCTGAAGTTATTTTAGTCCAGTTGTCAAGAAAATGTTCCCGAACATCATTGGATACACGTTTTTTTATCTGGTCTGTAACCATCAGATCCTTCAGCAATTCAAAAGTATTAATTTCCAACCCTTGTATCCATTCTTCAAGATAGTTTCTTAATTCAAAAGTAAAATCTCTCCATGAACTATCAGACTTCTTTTGATGTTGCACAAACTTAACACGAAATTTCTCGGGGCTAAGTTTAAAACGCTTTAGGAGCAACTCTTTGACGTAATCGTAACTGTCCGTCTTTTCCTCTGGCTCTCTAGCTATAAGCTGGATGATATCCGGCGGAAGAAGGGGTAGCAACTGTGTCACCCAATCCTGTTTTCTAACATCTGCCCTTTTTGCCTGGCGTTCGAAAATACTCAAATATAGACTAATATCTTCCTCTTTTGGATCGAATTTTTGAAGAATTTTCTGAAGTATAAAATTAGTTCGCGAATTCGTAATTTGCTCCTGATGAGAAGTCTCAGTAACGGATACCTGCATAGTTTTAATTCTTAATTTCTCCATTTCGAATTGGAGTTTCTTTTCTTCAAGTTCAAATTGGCGCTTTTTTTCTTCTTTCTCGAGTTCGAATTGGCGCTTCTTTTCTTCTTTCTCCAGTTCGAATTGGAGCTTCTTTACTTCTAGTTCAAATTGGCGCTTCTTATCTTCATCTTCAATTTTTAACCTTCCAAGCTCAAACTGGTTTTTACTCTCTTCTAACCGATTTTCCGTTATACCTTCTAAAAGATTTTTCACATACTCCTCTTTATAGTGCCTAGATTTTTTTATTAATATTATCAGGTCTGTTATCACTAATTCTTCACTTATATTTTTCCCCATCTCAATAGCCAAAGTCTGAAGATCACTTTTTCTTGCTTTGCAAAGAAAAGCCATGGTAAAATAGTTCAAGATTAGTTACACTCAAAATTACTTAAAATAACACTTGAGTAAATCTTTTTTGGACACAATATAATTTTTAGCATAAGATGCAGAAACCGAAAGTAAGTACAATTTATCTCCTAGCAGGAGTTTCAACTCGAGCAATTAGAAGCACAGAGTGTGCTAAACCAAAAGTAAAGACAATTTATCTCCTAACAGGAGTTTCACACTTCATAAATGTTGCTTACAATTACATCAGCACATGGCGTGCCACAAAACCAAAATTATAATAACAATTGTATAACGACAGCGTGATGCTTTCAAAACCGAAAGTAAGGCAATTTATCTCCTTGATGGAGTTTTCCCACATAAATAAATATTGCTTACAATTACATCAGCACATGGTGTGCTACAAAACCAAAAATATAACAACAATTGTACAACAAAAGCGTGATGCTTTGAACCACATAAGCACGTGGTGTGCTACAAAAATTTTAGTTACACCAGCACATTGCGTGCTACAAAACTTCGTGTATATCAGCATATGGCATGCTACAAAATTTTTACTATACCTGCACATGGCGTGCTACAAAAATCAACTGTACCAGCACGTGTCGTGCTACAAATTTCAGTTATACCAGCACCTGGCGTGCTACAACTATTACTAGTGAAATAACAATTTTTTTATCATATAGCATGCCTCAATTCACACTCAAAAGAACGTAACCAAAACAAAACAAAAAAAAATTATATCATAAAATAATTAAATTTCACCATTTCCCCTAATAACAAAATCACTTT
Source organism: Dolomedes plantarius (assembly GCA_907164885.2). Taxonomy (NCBI): domain Eukaryota; kingdom Metazoa; phylum Arthropoda; class Arachnida; order Araneae; family Dolomedidae; genus Dolomedes; species Dolomedes plantarius. The sequence goes on from OU015499.1 coordinate 166,094,470, forward strand.
TGGTACTCACCCCTCACGTGGAATGTTCTCATGCCGCGGCTGCCACCAATTTAGCTGTACCGTAATAAGACAGCTAGTTAACAGGAAAAACAAACTTTATTTTATATTGACGAGATGAGGGCACACAACACAAAAATTGGTGTGGAACACATCACACTATATCGGTAGCATAATATCTCAACAGAATCAAAAACTGATACTTCTTTTTACACTGAAACACGTACAACACTTCCTTTTCTCTCCGCTCGTCCCACGCTACCTCACTTCAGTTCCGTTCGCTAGCTTTTCAAAAACCGCATTCCGGGTCTCGATCGGGAGGTCGTCACTCTCCTTTTGTTTTCTTTTCGTTAATCCTTTTTTACTTGGTTAATTTTCTGTATACGGACTACCGTTGAAACTCTTTACAGTTAAAAACCCTATGTGACTTGTTAACTTGCGAATATTTAATTTCTGAAATTTGGTAATTAGGTATTTTACATACTGTGTTTGTGCAACTCTTTGCAATATTTCTGCGATATAATTGTACTTTTTTTTATTTTGGGCTGTTTTTATAAGAAAAGGAATGACGAATCGGGGAAAATTTTCATATTGGAACATAAAATTGCATGTATTATTTTTGCATTTTCAAATTTTCTCTTAGATTGTAGGTCATTTTGATAGATAACTGTCATATCTATCATGTGTGAGAAGGAAATTAAAATAGTAGCATTAAGGTTTTTGTGCACAGGTATAGGCATTTTAGCTAAATATTAATAAAAAATTACTTCAAATTGACCAATTTATAAAAAAAGTATGCTATTTACAGGTCATATTTTGTTCCTCTTCACATGTGCTATTTTACCATAAAAGACCAAAAAAACCTTTAAACATTTTTTTTGAATTGACTCCCTACGTAGAATATTAGATATCTATCTAGATATCGAGATAGATATCTAGATATCTAGATGTGAGATATCTATCTCTCTAGATATCGAAATATCTATCGAGAAATCGAGATATCTTTCTATCAAGATATCTATCTATCTATGTATCGAGATATCTATCTATCTATCGAAGTATCTAGATATCCAGATATCGAGATATCCAGATATGTAGATATCTATCTATTGAGATTTCTATCTATCTAAATATCTATATATCTATCGAGAAATCTATCTATCGAGATATCTAACGAGATATCTTCCGCGATATCTATCTATCGAGATATCCAGATATCGAGATATCCAGATATGTAGATATCGAGATATTTATCACATATCTATCGAGATATTTATCACATATCTATCGAGATATCTATATAGTTATCTATCGAGATAACTATCTATGGAGATATCTATCTATTGAGATTTCTATCTATCTAAATATCTATATATCTATCGAGAAATCTATCTATCGAGATATCTAACGAGATATCTTCCGAGATATCTATCTATCGAGATTTCTCTCGATATGTTTAGCTTTCGATATATCTGTCTATCATCTATCGAGATATGTATCGAGATATCTATCATCTATCTATCGAGATATCTATCTATCGACATATCTATCTATCTATCGAGATTCAAGATATCTATCGAGATATCTATCTATCTATGTATCAAGATATCTATCGAGACATTTATATATCTATCTATCGAGATATTTATCGAGATAACTATCTATCTATCGAGATATCCATCTATCTATTGAAATATCTATCTATCGAGATAACTATAGAGATATCTATCTATCGAGATAACTTTCTATCTATTTATCTATTTAGATATCTATTTATTTAGCTATCAAGATATCTATCTATTAATCTATCGAGATGTCTATATATCTATGTATCGAGATATCTATCGAGATATCTATCTATCGCGATATCTATATATTGAAATATGTATCGAGATATCTATCTATCGAGAGTTCTATCGAGATATCTGTACAGATCTATCTATGAACTGAGAAATCTATATATCGAGATATCTATCGTTCTACCGAGATATCTATCTATCTATCTATCTAACTATCTATCTATCTTTCTATCTATCTATCTATCTAGATATTGCAATATCTATCTATCGAGATATTGTGATATGTATCTATCGAGATATCTATCTATCTAGATATCGAGATATCTATCTATAGAGATATCTAGCGATATGTTTCTATCCTTCTATCTATCGAGATATCTATCTCTCTATCTATCTATCTATCTATCTATCGAGATATCTATCAATCTATCTACCGAGATCTATTGCGATATCTATCTATCGATCTACCAAGCTATCTATCGAGATATCTATCGAGTTATTCATCGAGATATCTATCTATCGAGATATCCATCGAGATATCTATCTATCAAGATATCTATCGAGATATCTATGTATAGAGATATCTAACGAGATATCTGTCTGTCGAGATATCTATCGAGATAACTATGGATAGATCGATCTATCGAGATATCTATCTATCTATCTGTCGTGATATCTGTCTGTCGAGATATCTATCGAGATAACTATGGATAGATCGATCTATCGAGATATCTATCTATCTATCTGTCGTGATATCTATTGAGATATCTATCTATCTATCTGTCGTGATATCTATTGAGATATCTATCTATCGAGAAATCTGTCGAGATAATCTATATATCGAGATATCTATCGAGATATCTATCTATCTATCGAGAAATCGAGATATCTATCGCGATTACGAGACATCATCTAGATAACTATCTAGATAACTATCTAACGAGACATCATCTAGATATCTATCTGGATATCGAGAAATTTATCTAGATATCGCGATATCTAGCTAGATATCAAGATATCGAGATATCTATCTCTCGAGATATGGAGATATCTATCACTCGAGATATCGAGATATCTATCTCTCTAGATATGGAAATATCTATCTGTCTAGATATTGAGGTATCTATCTCTCTAGATACCGAGGTATCTACATATCTCGATAGATAGTATCTCAATAGATAGTTAGATAGATATATCTCTATAGATATCTCGATATCTATACAGAGAGATATTTCAATATCTAAATAGTTATCTCGATATCTAAATAGATATTTCGATATCTAGATGATATCGCGATATCTAGATAGATATCTCGATATCTAGATAGATATCTCGATATCTCGATAGATATTTCTTTGTCTCGATAAATATCTCGATATCTCGATAGATAGATAGATATCTCAAAATGTTGATAATATCGCGATATCTAGATAGATATCTCGATATCTCGATAGATATTTCTTTATCTCGATAAATATCTCGATATCTCGATAGATATCTCGATATCTCGATAGATAGATAGATAGATATCTCGATAGATAGATAGATATCTCGATAGACAGATATCTCTATAGATAGATATCTCGATAGACAGATATCTCTATAGATAGATATCTCGATAGACAGATATCTCTATAGATAGATATCTCGATAGATCGATAGATATCTCGATAGATCGATAGATGTCTCGATATAGATATCTCGATAGATAAATATCTCGTTAAATGGATATTTCGATAGATAGATATCTAGATAGATATCTCGATAGATAGATAAATATCTCGATAGATATCTCGATGGATAGATATCTCGATCATCAGAGATAGATATCTGGATAGATATCTCGATAGATAGATCTCTCGATATATATTTCGATTGATACATATCTTGATAGATAGATCGCGATATCTAGCTAGATATCAAGATATCGAGATATCTATCTCTCGAGATATGGAGATATCTATCACTCGAGATATGGAGATATCTATGTCTCTAGATATCGAGATATTTATCTCTCTAGATATCGAGGTATCAATATCTCTAGATACCGAGATATCTACATATCTCGATAGATAGATAGATAGCAAATAGATATTTAGATAAAAATCTCTATAGATATCTCGATAGATATCTCGATATCTACAGACATAGATATCTCAATATCTCGATATCTCGATAGATATTTCATTATCTCGATAAATATCTCGATATCTCGATAGATATCTCAATATCTCGATAGATAGATGGCTATCTCGATATCTCGATAGATATCTCAATATCTCGATAGATAGATGGCTATCTCGATAGATGGCTATCTCGATAGATAGACAGATATCTCGATAGATATCTCGATAGATATTTCGATAGATATCTCCATAGATATCTCGATAGACAGATAGACAGATAGAGAGATTTCTCGATAGATAGATATCTCGATAGATGGATGGTTAGATATCTCGATAAATCGATACATATCTCAATAGATATATAGATATTTCGATAGTTATCTCGATAGATATCTGGATGGATAGATAAGTATCTCCATAGATATCTCGATAGATATCTCGAGATATCTATAGTTATATTCGAGATAACTATAGATATCTCCATAGTTATCTCGAAAGATAGATATCTCGAAAGATATCTCGATAGATAGGTAGATAGATATTTGATCTTGGATATATGATCTTAGGATATTTGATCTTAGATATTTGATCTTAGGATCTTCGGATCTTAGTATCTTGGATATCTTAGATATTTATAGATTTATTTGATCTTGGTAAATAGATATTTCTCGATGGATATCTCGATATCCATCGAGATATGAGATCTCGATATCAGATAGATATAAGATATCGCGATATCAGATATCGAGATATCTGATATCGAGATATCTGATATCGCGAGACCAGATATCGAGATATCAGAAATCTCGATATCTGATTCGAGATATCTAGTCAACAAACTTGAGGAAAGTTTACGATAACCAGACTGAATTTATCTCTATCCTTTCTAATTTGAAATCGAACATCTCTGTCATCTGATAGACCGTTAATTAAAGATTTTGTCTTTATCTTTCGAGATATCTATCTATAGAGATATCTATCGAGATATCTATCAAAATATCTTTCGAGATATCTATCTATCTTTCTATATATCGAGACATCTATCGAGATATCTATGTATCGAGATATCTATCGAGATATCTTTCTATCTATCCTTCGAGATATCTATATATCTAAGTATCGATATCTATATATCTAAGTATCGATATCTATATATATATATATCGATATCTAAATATCTATATATCTAAGTATCGAGAAATCTATCGAGATATCAATCTTTCGATATATCTATCTATCGGTCTGTCTATCGAGATATCTATCTATCGATCTATCTATCGAGATATCTATCTCTCGAGATATCTATCTCTCGAGATATCTATCTATCGAGATTTCTATCTCTCGAGATATCTATCTATCGAGATATCTATCGATATATCTATCTATCTATCGAAATATCTATGGAGATTTCTATCTATCGAGATATATATCTATCTGTTTATCTATCGATAGATCGAGATATCTATCTATCGATATATCGAGATATCTATCTATGGAGATATCGAGATTCTGTCTATCGAGATTCTATCTATCGAGATATCTATCTCTCGAGATATCTATCGAGATAGCTATATATGGAGATATCTATCGATATATCTATCTATCGAGATATATATCTACCTATCTATCGAATATTGTGATATCGAGGTATCGAGATTTCGAGATATCAATCTTTCAGATATCGAGATATCGAGATATCTATTTATCTACTTATCTAGATATCTATCAATCTAGATATCGAGATATCTATTTATATATCGAGATATCTCTCTAGATATCGAGATATCTATTTATATATCGAGATATCTCTCTAGATATCGAGATATCTATCTATCGAGATATCGTGATATCGATCTATCGAGATATCGAGATATCTATACATCTATCGAGATATCTATCTATCTATTGAGATATCTATCGAGATATCGAGATATCTATCGAAATATCGAGATATCTATCTAGATATGAAGATATCTATCTAGATGTCGAGATAGATTTCAAGATATCTAGATTCGAGATATCTATCTTTCTAGATATCGAAATATCTATGGAGATATCGAGATATCTATGTATCGAGAAATCGAGTTATCTTTCTGTCGAGATATCTATCAATCTATCGAAGTATCTAGATATCCAGATATCGAGATATCCAGATATGTAGATATCGAGATATCTATCACATATCTATCGAGATACCTATCTACATATCTATCGGATATCTATCTATCGAGATATCTATATATCGAGATATGTATCTATCTATCGAGATATCTATCTGTGGAGATACATATCTATGTATCTCTATCTATCGAGTAATCGAGATATCTATATATCGAGATATCGAGATATCTATTGACATATCGCGATATGTATTTATCGAGATTCCTATCTATGTAGATATCGAGATAGCATATACACGTTTTATTTTGAAAACCTGTTTACCAGTATTCCGCATGATAATTTAATGTTTATCTGTTCAGTAATTTATGATGCTTATTTAGATAGTACTTTAATATTAAAATGTGACTGGATTGATTTATGTAAATTTAATATTTTTGAAAACTACCTCTTTAATGGCTTATGTTTCTTTAAACAAATACCTATTCTTACATTTTTACGAAACTAAATTTCTTAACTCAAATAATGTTACGGATTTAGATGTATTGATCATATTATAGTTTTTAACTCTTATCACAAATATCACAATAACGTTAATAACGTCACAATAACAAATGTTATCACAAATAACATTCCATTCCCGAATGGTTTTCAACGCTCAAGATTCTGTCCTGTACGAACAGTGTATTCGAGTTTGGCCATTTTTACCATGTTTTTATTTTCTTGCTGTCTTGTTTGTTTGTTTGTGTTTGTCCCTTACAAATCTTGCAATCGATTTTTAACCAACTTCCCGACTTGATAGACATTTGAAACTTTCAGAATAGCTAAGAACACGATGACAATATATTTTAATACTTTAGCCCTCTTTAAGCCTAATGGAATACGTTTACAGTTATTCTTGTTTCGTAGACTGGTACGGGAACGAAAAGTTAAACGCGAGTTAACTTCCAATTAACTTAATTTTCTTTCAAGATGATGGAATAATTCATCAAAAAAAATTTGAAAAAAGCAATTATCAATACATAGAATTGTCAAGTTTATATGATTCAACAGAAAACTTAAAAACATCGTATATAAAAAGTACTTTTTATCTTAAAATTATTATTATCAATTTTTTCCCTGCAAGTCTCTGGCGGTTATTGATTCTTTTCTTATCCCTTCACTTTTGACCATTGTTTATTAGAAGGTACAGAGACGAGATAGACAGTAAGAGCGCAATAATAATAAGCGAAGTAAATATTTAAGAAACATTTCAGCATGACATAAAAGAAGATGGCTTTTAAAAAATAGTAAAAATCTAAGAATACAGGGGAGAGAACTTTACATATAAAACTAGGTATTAATATTTTAAAACTATTTGAGAAGAAAAATGATAAATGATGTATCCATGGAACAATTCCTTGTTGTACTTCACGAGGACTAAAGGAACAATTCATGAGGTTCGTAGAAGTGTACGGGAATGGAGAGAAGTAACGTGGTAAGATACTATGCCTAATGTCTGTGGTAATTATTTATTTGAAACTTTTTAGCTTTGTTTAAACATTCATAAGAGCAGCATAATTTTTATCACAACATTTATTGAAACTTGTCTAATACTAATTACATTTTTAGACACGACATGAAAAAGAAATATATAATTTTCACATGACGTATAGATTCAATTTCAAGGAAAAAGTGGAAATATGTGATCTCTATCGAGATATCTATCTATCAAGATATTTATAGAGATACCTATCGAAATATCTATCGAGATATCTATCTATCCAGATACCTATCCAGAAATCTACAGAGATATCTATCTATCGAGATACATAACTTTCTATCTATCTATCGAGATATCAAGATACCTATCGAGATATATATCGAGATATCTTTCTATCGTTTTATCTATCGAGATATATATGTATGTATCGAGATATCTATATATGAATCTATACATCTATCTATCTATGTATCTATCGAGATACCGAGATATCTATCTATCGAGATATTCATCTATTAAGATAACGAGTATTTCTCTATCGAGATATCTATCGGGATATTTTTCGCGACATCTATCTATTTATCTATCGAGATATCCATCTATCTATTGAGATATCTGTCTATCGAGATATCTATCTATCGAGATATCTAACAATCGAGATATCTATCAACATATCTATCTATCGAGATATCTATTGAAATATCTATCTATCTATCGAGATATCTATCGAGATATCTATCTACCGAGATATCGATCGCAGTATCATTCGAGTCATCTATATATCGAGATATCTATCTATCGAGACATCTCCGGAGATATCTATCTATCTATCGAGATATCTATCTATCTATTTATAGAGATATCTATCGATCGAGATATTTATCTATCTATGGAGATATCGAGATATCTATCGAGATATCTCGATAGATATCTCGATATCTAGATAGATAGATATCTAGATATCTAGATAGATAGATATCTAGATATCTAAGTAGATATCTTCATATCTATCTAGATATCGAAATATCTATCTATCTAGACATCGAGATAGATAGTTATCTCGATATCTAGAGTCAAAGATATCTGTAGATATCGAGATATCTATCTCTCTACTATCCAGATAATTATCCAGATATGTATCTATCCATCATCTATCGAGATATGTATAGAGATATCTATCAATCGAGATACCTATCTATCTATCTAACTATCGAGATATGTATCGCGATATCTCTCTATCGAGATATATATCGATCTACCACGATATCTATCGAGATATCTATCAATCTATTGAGATATCTCTCTATAGAGATATCTATCTATCGAGATATCTATCTATCTATCGAGATATCTATGTATCTATCTATAGACATATTTATCAATCTATACATCGAGATATCTATCGAGATATCTAGCTATCTATCGAGATATCTATCTATCTATCTATCAATACATCTATCTATCTATCGAGTTATCTATCTATCTATCTATCGAGATATCTATCTATCTATCTATCGAAATTTCTTTGTATCTATCTATCGAGATATCTTCCTAGATATCTATCTATCAATATATCTTTCGAGATATCTATCTATCTATGGAGATAACTATCGAGATATCTATCTATGTATCAAGATATCTCTCTATATATGGAGATATCCATCTATAGAAACATCTATCCATCGAGATAACAATCGAGAAATCTATCTAAAGAAATATCTAGGTATCGAGATCTATCACGATATCAATCTATTGAAATATCGACCTATCTATCGAGATATCTACCTATCTATCGAGATATCGAGATATTTATCTAGATAACGAGATATCTCTCTGGATATCGAGATATGTATCTATTAGATATCGAGATATCTCAACAGATATCGAGATATCTCAACAGATATCGAGATATTTATCTATCGAAATATCCCGATATGTATCTATCGAGATACCTATCAATCTAGATATCGAGGTATGGAGATATCTACCTATCGAGGTGTCTATCGATATATCTATCGAGATATCTATCTATCGAGATATCTATCGAGATATCTTTCTATACTTCTATCTATCAAAATATCTATCTATCTATAGAGATATCTATCTATAAATCTATAGAGATATCATATCTATCGAGATATCTATCTATCAAGATATCTATCTAGATATCTATCGAGATATCTCTCAAGATATCTATCTGTCGATATATCTAAAGAGATGTCTATCTATAGAGAAATATATCGAAATATCTATATATCGAGATATCTATCGAGATATCTATCGAGATAACTATGGAGAAAACTGTCTACCGAGATATCTATCTATCGAGGTGTCTATCGATATATCTATCGAGATATCTATCTATCGAGATATCTATCGAGATATCTTTCTATACTTCTATCTATCGAAATATCTATCTATCTATTGAGATATCTATCTATAAATCTATCGAGATATCATATCTATAGAAATATATATCTATCAAGATATCTATCGAGATATCTATCGATATATCTATCGAGATATCTCTCGAGATATCTATCTGTCGATATATCTAAAGAGATGTCTATCTATAGAGAAATGTATCGAGATATCTATATATCGAGATATCTATCGAGATAACTATGGAGAAAACTATCTATCAAGATATCTATCTATCGAGATATCTATCTATCGAGATATCTATCTATGTATCGAGATATCTATCGAGATATATATCTACGTATCGAGATATCTGTCGAGATATCTATCTATATATCGAGATACCTATCGAGATGCATATCAAGATATCTATCGAGATAACTATGGAGAAATCTATCTATCGAGATATCTATCTATCGAGATATCTATCGAGATATCTATCTATCGAGATATCTATCGAGATATCTATCTATCGAAATATCTATCTATGTATCGAAACATCTATCGATATATCTATCTATCGAGATATCTATAGAGATATCTATCGAGATATCTATCGAGATATCTATGAATCTATCGAGATAAATATCTATCGAGATATCTATCGAGATATCTATCAATCTATCGAGACAACTATCTATCGAGATATCCATCGAGATATCTATCAATCTATCGAGATAACTATCTATCGAGATATCTATCGAGAATTCTATATATCGATATATCTATCTCGATATCAGATATCTCGATATCAGATATCTCGATATCGGAAATCTCGATATCAGATATCTCGATGTCAGATATCTCGATATCAGATATCTCAAATCAGATAGCGCGGTATCAGATATCGCGATATCAGATATCAAGATATCAGGTATCAAGATATCAGATATCGAGATATCAGATATTGAGATATCGAGATAGATATCGAGATATCTATATATCTAACTATCGAGATATGTATCGCGATATCTCTCTATCGAGATATATATCGATCTACCACGATATCCATCGAGATATCAATCTATCTATTGAGATATCTCTCTATCGAGATATCTATCTATCGAGATATCTATCGAGATATCTATGTATCGAGATATCTATCTATCTATCTAGATATCTATCAAGATATCTGTCTATCGAGATAACTATGTATCGAGATATCTATCGAGATATCTATATATCGATATATCTATCGAGATATCAGATATCACGATATCAGATATCTCGATATCTATCTATTTATATATCTATCTATGAAGATAATCATCGAGATATCTATCGGTCTATCGAGATATCTATCTATATCTCATCGAGATATCTGTCGAGATATCGAGATATCGACATACCTAGCGGGATATGTATCTATCGAGATACCTATCGAGATATTTAACTATCTATATTTATCCATATAATCTATCTTCTATCGATCAGATCTATATTTATCGATATTATATTCTATCGATCAGATCTATATTTATCAGATCTATATTTATCGATCAGATCTATATTTATCGATATTATATTCTATCGATCAGATCTATATTTATCAGATCTATATTTATCGATCAGATCTAACGATCTATCGATCTATCTATCGAGATATCTATATATCGATATATCTATCGAGATGTCAGATATCTCGATATCAGATATCTCGATGTCAGATATCTCGATATCAAGTATCTCAAATCGGATATCGTGGTATCAGATATCGCAATATCAGCTATCGAGATATCAGGTATCGAGATATCAGATATCGAGATATCAGATATTGAGATATCGAGATAGATATCGAGATATCAGGTATCGAGATATCAGATATCGAGATATCAGATATTGAGATATCGAGATAGATATCGAGATATCGAGATATCGAGATAGCTATCAAGATATCTATCTATTGATCTAACTATCGAGATATATATCGATCTACCACGATATCTATCGAGATCCACGATATCTATCTATTGAGATATCTCGCTATCGAGATATCTATCAATCTCTCGAGATATCTATGTATTTATCGAGATATTTATCTATCTATCGAAATTTCTTTGTATCTATCTATCGACATTTCTTTGTATCTATCTATCGAGATATCTTTCTAGATATCTATCTATCAATATATCTTTGGAGATATCTATCTATCTATGGAGATATCTGTCGAGATATCTATCTATGTATCGAGATATCTATCTATATATGGAGATATCCATCTATTGAAACATCTATCTGTCGAGATAACTATCGCGATATCTATCTAACGAAATATCTAGGTATCGAGATATCTATCACGATATCAATCTATCGAGATATCTATGTATCGAGATATCTGCATATCTATCGACATATCGAGATATTTATCTAGATAACGAGATATCTCTCTGGATATCGAGATATGTATCTATCTAGATATCGAGATATCTCGACAGATATCGAGATATTTATCTATCGACATATCCCGATATGTATCTATCGAGATACCTATCAATCTAGATATCGAAATATGGAGATATCTATCTATCGACATATCTATCGATATATCTATCAAGATATCTATCTATCGATATATCACTCGAGATATCTATCTATCGAGATATCTACCTATCGAGATATCTATCTATCGAGATATCTATCGAGATATCTTTCTATACTTCTATCTATCGACATATATATCTATTGAGATATCTATCTATAAATCTATCGAGATATCTATCGAGATATCTATCGAGATAACTATGGAGAAAACTATCTATCGAGATATTTATCTATCGAGATATCTATCTATGTATCAAGATATCTATCGAGATATCTATCGAGATATTTATCGAGATAACTATGGAGAAATTTATCTATCGAGATATGTATCTATCGAGACATCTATCGAGAAATCTATCTATCGAGATATCAATCTATGTATCGAGACATATATCGAGATATCTATCTATCGAGATATCTATAGAGATATCTATCGAGATATCTATGTATCGAGACATCTATCGAGATATCTATCTATCGAGATATCTATAGAGATATCTATCGAGATATCTATCTATCGAGATATCTATCGAGTTATCTATCGAGATATCTATATATCGATATATCTATCGAAATATCTATATATCGATATATCTATCGAGATATCAGATATCTCGATATCAGATATCTCCATATATCTATAAATTTAGATATCTATCTATCAAGATATTCATCGAGATATCTATCGATCTATCGAGATATCTATCTATATCTCATGGAGATATCTCTCGAGATATTGAGATATCGAGATACCTAGCGAGATATGTATCTATCAAAATACCTATCGAGATATTTAACTATCTATATTTATCCATATAATCTATCTTCTATCGATCAGATCTATATTTATCGATCAGATCTATATTTATCGATCAGATCTATATTTATCAGATCTATATTTATCGATCAGATCTAACGATCTATCAATCTAGCGAGATATCTATATATCGATATATCTATCGAGATATCTCGATATCAGATATCTCGATGTCAAATATCTCGATATCAGGTATCTCAAATCAGATAGCGCGGTATCATATATCGCAATATCAGATATCGCGATATCAGATATCCAGATATCAGGTATCGAGATATCAAATATCGAGATATCAGATATTGAGATATCGAGATAGATATCGAGATATCTATCTATCTAACTATCGAGATATATATCGATCTACCACGATATCTCGAGATATTTATCTATCGAGATATCCCGATATGTATCTATCGAGATATCTATCAATCTAGATATCGAGATATGGAGATATCTATCTATCGATATGTCTATCGATATATCTATCGAGATATCTATCGAGATATATCTCTCGAGATATCTATCTATCGAGATATCTATCTATCGATATATCTCTCGAGATATCTATCTATCGAGATATCTATCTATCGATATATCTCTCGAGATATCTATCTATCGAGATATCTATCGAGATATCTTCCTATCGATATATCTATCCATCGAGATATCTATCGAGATATCTTTCTATACATCTATCTATCGACATATCTATCTATTGAGATATCTATCTATAAATCTGTCGAGATATCTATCGAGATATCTATCGAGATATCTATCTATCGAGATATCTATCATGATATCTATCTGTCGAGATATCTATCGAGATGTCTATGTATCAAGAAATATATCCAGATATCTATCTATCGAGATATCTATCGAGATATCTATCGAGATATCTATCGACATAACTATAGAGAAAACTATCTATCGAGATATCTATCTATCGAGATATCTATCTATCGAGATATCTATCTATGTATCGAGATATCTATCGAGATATCTATTGAGATATCTATCCAGATAACTATGGAGAAATCTATCTATCGAGATATCTATCTATCGATATATCTATGTATCGAGATATCAATCTATGTATCGAGACATCTAACGAGATATCTATCTATTGAGATATCTATAGAGATATATATCGAGATATCTATCTATCGAGATACCTATCGAGATATCTATCGAGATATCTATATATCGATATATCTATCGACATATCAGATATCTCGATATCAGATATCTCGATATCTATCTATTTAGATATCTATCTATCAAGATATTCATCGAGATATCTATCGATCTATCGAGATATCTATCTATATCTCATCGAGATATCTGTCGAGATATCTAGATATCAGATATCTCGATATTAGATATCTCGATGTCAGATATCTCGATATCAGGTATCTCAAATCAGATATCGCGGTATCAGATATCGCAATATCAGATATCGAGATATCAGGTATCGAGATATCAGATAATGAGATATCGAAATAGATATCCAGATATCTATCTATTTATCTAACTATCGAGATATGTATCGCGATATCTCTCTATCGAGATATATATCAATCTACCACGATATCTATCGAGATCCACGATATCTATCTATTCAGATATCTCTCTATCGAGATATCTATCTATCGAGATATCTATCTATCTATCGAGATATTTATCTATCGATACATCGAGATATCTATCGAGATATCTATCTATCTATCTATCGAGATATCTAACTATCTATCGAGATATCTATCTATCGAGATATCTATCTATCTATCTATCGATATTTCTTTTTATCTATCTATCGAGATATCTTTCTAGATATCTATCTATCAATATATCTTTCGAGATATCTATCTATCTATGCAGATATCTATCGAGATATCTATCTATGTATCGAGATATCTATCTATATATGGAGATATCCATCTATTGAAACGTCTATCTATCGAGATAAATATCGAGATATCTATCTAACGAAATATCTAGGTATCGAGATATCCATCACGATATCAATCTATCGAGATATCTACCTATCTATCGAGATATCGAGATATTTATCTAGATAACGAGATGTCTCTCTGGATATCGAGATAGGTATCTTTCTAGATATCGAGAAATCTGATATCGAGATATGTCGACAGATATCGAGATATTTATCTATCGAGATATCCCGATATGTATCTATCGAGATACCTATCAATCTAGATATCGAGATATGGAGCTATCTATCTATCGAGATGTCTATCGATATATCTATCGAGATATCTATCTATCGATATATCTCTCGAGATATCTTTCTATACTTCTATCTATCGACATATCTATCTATTGAGATATCTATCTATAAATCTATCGAGATAACTATCGAGATATCTATCTATCAAGATATGTATCGAGATATCTATCGAGATTTCTATCTATCGAGATATCAGATATCTCGATATCAGATATCTCGATGTCAGATATCTCAATATCAGATATCGAGATATCAGATATCGAGATATCAGATATCGAGATATCAGATATTAAGATATCGAGATAGATATCGAGATATCTATCTATATCGAGATATCTATCGAGATAACTATGGAAATATCTTTCAATCGAAATATTTATCGAGAGATCTATCAATCGAGATATCTATCGAGATACTTATCTATCGAGATATCTATCGAGATATTTATATCGAGATATTTATAGAGATAAAGAAATATCTATCGAGATATCGAGATAACTATTTAGATATCGAGATATCTATCTCTCTAGATCTAGATATCTATCCAGATATCTATAGAGATATCTATCTAACTATCTATTGAGATATCTATCTATCTATAGAGATATGTCGAAATCTCGATATCTAGAGAGATTGATACCTCGATATCTAGAGAGATAGAATCTAGATATCTGGAGAGATAGATATCTCCATATCTCTAGTGATGATATCTCCATATCTAGAGTGATAGATATCTCGATATCTTGATATCTAGCTAGATATCGCAATATCTCGATAAATATCTCGATATCTAGATAGATATCTCGATATCTTGATAGATTTCTCGAATTCTCCATAGATATCACGATAACTCAATAGATATCTCGATAGATAGACAGATAGATAGATATCTCGATAGATAGACAGATAGATAGATATCTCGATAGATAGATAGATTATAGATAGATATCTCGATAGATAGATAGATATCTCAATAGATATCTCGACAGATAGATAGATAGATATCTCGATAGATATCTCCATAGATAGATATCTACATAGATATATCGGTAGATATCTCGACAGACAGATATCTTGATAGATATCTCGATAGATATCTCGATAGATAGATATCTCGATAGATTTTCTCGATAAAGAGATAGTATCTCGATAGATAGATATCTCGATAGATAGATAGATATCTCGATATATAGATAGATCTCTCTATATATATCTCGATAGATAGATAGATATATCGATATATAGATAGATATCTGTATATATAGTAGGACTGGGCTTTATATCGATGTAACGCAAATATCGATTTAGTACTAATATCGATGATGCGATTTAGAGCTAACATCGTTTGCGAAATATCGAAATTCCGATGTAACGCACTACATCGATATAGCGCCGACATCCGCGACCGCGATATTCCGGAATTCCGATGCAAAAACGAAAGAAAATGCAGTTACGGCCAACATCGATTTAAGCCGCGCTGATATCTATTGAGATATCTATCTATCGAGAAATCTGTCGAGATACCTATCTATCTATCAAGATATCTATCTATCTATCGAGATATCTATCTATCTGTCTATCTAACGAGATAATAGATATCTCGTCGAGATAATAGATTCTATCGAGATATCGAGATATCTATCAAAAATCGAGATATCTATCGCGATTACGAGACATCATCTAGATAACGAGATATCTATCTAGATATCGAGATATCTATCTAGATATCGAGAAATTTATCTAGATATCGCGATATCTATCTAGATATCAAGATATCGAGATATCTATCAAAAATCGAGATATCTATCGCGATTACGAGACATCATCTAGATAACGAGATATCTATCTAGATATCGAGATATCTATCTAGATATCGAGAAATTTATCTAGATATCGCGATATCTAGCTAGATATCAAAATATCGAGATATCTATCTCTCGAGATATGGAGATATCTATCACTCGAGATATGGAGATATCTATCTCTCTAGATATCGAAATATCAATCTGTCTAGATATCGAGGTATCTATGTCTCTAGATACCGAGGTATCTACATATCTCGATAGATAGTATCTCAATAGATAGTTAGATAGATATCTGTATAGATATCTCGATATCTAGAGACATAGATATCTCAATATCTAAATAGTTTTCTCGATATCTAAATAGATATTTCGATATCTAGATGATATCGCGATATCTAGATAGATATCTCGATATCTAGATAGATATGTCGATATCTAGATAGATATCTCGATATCTCGATAGATATCTCGATATCTCGATGGATATTTCTTTGTCTCGATAAATATCTCGATATCTCGATAGATAGATAGATATCTCAAAATCTAGATGATATCGCGATATCTAGATAGATATCTCGATATCTCGATAAATATCTCGATATCTCGATTGATAGATAGATCTCGATAGATACATATCTCGATAGACAGATATCTCTATAGATAGATATCGATAGATCGATACATATCTCGATAGATCGATAGATATCTCGATAGATAGATATCTCGTTAGACAGATATTTCGATAGATAGATAGATATCTAGATAGATATCTCGATAGATAGATAAATATCTCGATAGATATCTCGATGGATAGATAGATAAATATCTCTATATATATCTCGATAAATATATCGATATCTCGATAGATATCTCGATATCTCGATAGATAGATGGCTATCTCGATAGATAGACAGATATCTCGATAGATATCTCGATAGATATCTCGATAGATATTTCAATAGATATCTCCATAGATATCTCGATAGATCTCTCGATATATATTTCGATAGATAGATAAATATATCTCGATAGACAGATAGAGAGATAGATAGATTTCTCGATAAATAGATATCTCGATAGATTGATAGTTAGATACCTCGATAAATCGATAGATATCTCAACAGATATATAGATATCTCGATAGATATCTCGATAGATATATCGATGGATAGATAAGTATCTCCATAGATATCTCGATAGCTATCTCGAGATATCTATAGTTATATTCGAGATAAGTATAGATATCTCCATAGTTATCTCGAAAGATAGATATCTAGAAAGATATCTCGATAGATAGGTAGATAGATATTTGATCTTGGATAGATATTTATA
Source organism: Dolomedes plantarius (assembly GCA_907164885.2). Taxonomy (NCBI): domain Eukaryota; kingdom Metazoa; phylum Arthropoda; class Arachnida; order Araneae; family Dolomedidae; genus Dolomedes; species Dolomedes plantarius. The sequence goes on from OU015499.1 coordinate 166,113,157, forward strand.
GATATATTTGATCTTGGTCTACCAAGATCAAAGATACCTTGTGGACATTAATGCAAAGAATACCACTTTTATGAAAGCCACTTGTATGAATATATCGAGATATGTAGATATTTCTTGATGGATATCCCGATATCCATCGAGATATCAGATCTCGATATCTGATATCTCCATATCTGTTATCTCGATATCAGATAGATATAGATATCGCGATATCAGATATAGAGATATTAGATATCGAGATATCTGATATAGAGATATCTGATATCGAGATATCTGATATCGAGATATCTGATATCGAGATATCTGATATCGAGATATCTGATATCGAGATATCTGATATCGAGATATCTCGATAGATAGATCGATATGATGACATCAGATATCAGATAAGATATATCGATATATATCTAAATATCAATATCTCGATATATTCGGTATAATATATATATTCGGTATATATGATTATATTTCGATAGATATGATGAGATCGATAGATATCGATGATAGATAGATGGATTTCTTGATTTTCTTGATATCTAGATAGATACATATCTCGATATCCAGAGAGATATGTATATCGAGTCACAGTGTAGGAAATCACGAAAAAACAAATCCGCGTTTTAACCGTTCTATTCTTCAATAGATAGAAAGATATCTCGATAGGTATCTCGATAGATAGATATCTCGATAGATATATCGATACATATATCTCGATAGGTAGATATCTCGATAGATATCTCGATTGATCTCGAGAGATGTATCGATAGATAGATATCTCGATAGATATCTCGATAGATAGATACCATTACTAGATATCTAGATATCTACATATCGCGATATCTCGATAGATAAATATCTCGATATCTGATTTCTTGATATCTAGATAGTTACATATCTCGATATCCGGAGAGATATGTATATCGAGTCACAGTACGGGAAATCACGAAAAAACAAATCCGCGTTTTAACCGTTCTATTCTTTGCATTAATGTCCACAAGGTATCTTTTCGTACTAAATCGATGATTTTCTATAAGCTTGTAAATAAAATTTTTCCCTTACTTGTTCCGTATACTTACTATTTTTTTCCCTATTTTGTTCTGTTTTCAAGATAGGAATGCTAACTCCGCAGTTTTCTACTAGGTGGCGCGGTAGGTGGCTTCATTCAGTAGCGCATGGCTACTTTACTATACGCAGACACCACTTTTATGAATATAGCAGTAGCCGTTCCGAAGTTAAGAGGGTGGGAAGGGACTTTAGTGGGCATACTGTGGGGATAATGTACATATATATGCATATATATATACAGTGGAATCTCGATCTATCGTTTTCGAAGGGGCCGACTGAACTAAACGATGGATGCGGGAAAACGATAGATGCGGGAACATACAACAAAAAAAGTATGAACATTCCTTAAAGTTTGATATCCTTAAACTATATTTACTCATATTCATAAATGAATACATACCTGTCGTGTAACTGAAGATAAAATTACAAAGTTGTATTGAAATCCAAGATAATAATAATAAAAAAAGAAATACACGTAGGTACACAGGAATTTTGATTCAAATAAAAGTATTTACTCTTTCGTTTGTTTTTTGGCGGTTTTCTCTCCACAAGTAAACAATATTTTTCTGTGTTGCATATTGCATTCCTTTCGGTATCGGTTATTGTGTAAGAGTATAAAGAAGCGGCAGCCGTGAATCGTTTGTAACTGGAACCATTGCATTGCACTGGATGGGGTCGGACATAAGACCACCAGTAAGTTCAGCTGCCGGGTGAAACACTCATCGGCCAGTGTAGAGTGCAGCAATCAGAAACTTTTCACACCCTAGACCAAACTTGTTCCGTTGATCTGATTTCTGTTATTTTTCTATATAATGCACCAAATAACCAGGGCGCCTCCATCCCAAAGCCAAGAGAAAAGCCAGAGGACAGCAGGAACCGCTCCGGTCTGCTGAGTGTGAGCCATTGCTCATAACAACAGAAATGTTGAATAGTCGGAAAATTTGAAATGAGTTTCCGAAAATAGGATACTTCAGGGGCTAAAGAATTAAGGAACACCAACGACGAACAAATAATGGGAGTGGTACGATTCTGCTAAGCCATGCGAAAAGAGAACAAAAATACGATACCGAGCATCTCAAATGTTCTGCTCATTGTTTAATTAGAGCGTCATTCTAGCTCAATCCAGACATTTATATTTCAGATTCAGTTATTATGAAAAAACGATCGATCCCATAAATTAATGTAAATTTCTGAACGAATATTGCGGGAAAATCTTATAAGAAAAGGAATGACGAATCGGGGAAAATTTTCATATTGGAACATAAAATTGCATGTATTATTTTTGCATTTTCAAATTTTCTCTTAGATTGTAGGTCATTTTGATAGATAACTGTCATATCTATCATGTGTGAGAAGGAAAGTAAAATAGTAGCATTAAGGTTTTTGTGCACAGGTATAGGCATTTTAGCTAAATATTGATAAAAAATTACTTCAAATTGACCAATTTATAAAAAAAGTATGCTATTTACAGGTAAGTTTTTTTAAAAATTTTAAGTGCTATTTTACCATAAAAGACAAAAAAAATCTTAAATTTTTTTTTTTTTAAATTGACTGAGAAAGTAGAATATTAATCTGAAATTTAGCTAAAACGCCTATCACTCTCCACAAAATCCTAATACTAATATTTTAATTTCCTTTTCACACATGATACATATGACAGTTATCTTCAAAATGTCCTACAATCTAAGAGAAAATTTTAAAATGGAAAAAGTAATACACGCAATTTTATCGTCTAATATGAAAATTTTCCTCCATTCGTCATTCCTTTCCTTATAAAAACAGCCTAAAATAAAAAAATACAATTATATCACAGAAATATTGCAAAGAGTTGTAGACAGAAGCATAAAAGGAAAGAATATTCAAATAAAGTAGTGCTATTTTACCATAAAATACCAAAAAAGCCTTTCAACAATTTTTTTTTTTAAATTGACTCCGAACGTAGAATATTAGATATCTATCGAGATATCGAGATAGATATCTAGATATCTAGATGTGAGATATCTATCTCTCTAGATATCTCTAGATATCGAGAAATCGAGATATCTTTCTGCCAAGATATCTATCAATCTATGTATCGAGATATCTATCTATCTATCCATGTATCTAGATATCCAGATATCGAGATATCCAGATATGTAGATATCGAGATATTTATCACATATCTATCGAGATATCTATATAGTTATCTATCGAGATAACTATCTATGGAGATATCTATCTATTGATATTTCTATCTATCTAAATATCTATATATATATATCGAGAAATCTATCTATCGAAATATCTAACGAAATATCTTCCGAGATATCTATCTATCGAGATTCTATCAAGATATCTATCGAGATATCTATCTATCTATGTATCAAGATATCTATCGAGATATCTATATATCTATCTATCGAGATATTTATCGAGATAACTATCGAGATAACTTTCTATCTATCTATCTAGATATCTATTTATTTAGCTATCAAGATATCTATCTATTAATCTATCGAGATGTCTATATATCTATGTATCGAGATATCTGTATACAGAAATATGTATCGAGATATCTATCTATCGAGAGTTCTATCGAGATATCTGTAGAGATCTATCTATGAACCGAGATATCTATATATCGAGATATCAATCATTCTATCTAGATATCAGCTATCTATCTATCTACCTATCTATCTATCTATCTATCTATCTAGATATTGCGATATCTATCTATCGAGATATCACGATATGTATCTATCGAGATATCTATCTTTCTAGATATCGAGATATCTCTCTAGCGAGATATCTATCGAGATATCTATCTATCAAGATATCTATCCAGATATCTATTTGCCTAGATATCGATCGAGATATCTATCTATCGAGATATGTTTCTATCCTTCTATCTATCGAGATATCTATCTATCGAGATATGTTTCTATCCTTCTATCTATCGAGATATCTATCTCTCTATCTATCTATCTATCTATCGAGATATCTATAGAGATATCTATCGAGTTATTTATCGAGATATCTATCTATCGAGATATCTATCGAGATATCTATGTATCGAGATATCTATCGAGATATCTGTCTGTCGAGATATCTATCGATATATCTATGGAGATATCTATCTATCGAGATATCTATCGAGATATCTATATATCGAGATATCTATCGGGATATCTATCTATCGAGATATCTATCGAGATATCTATCGAGATAACTATGGATATATCGATCTATCTATCGAGATATCTATAGGTAGATCGAGATATCTCTGTCATGATATCTATTGAGATATCTATCTATCTATCTGTCGTGATATCTATTGAGATATCTATCTATCGGGACATCTGTCGAGACACCTATCTATCTATCGAGATATCTATCGAGATATCTATCTATCTGTCTATCTAAAGAGATATCTATTGAGATATCGAGATATCTATCGAGAAATCGAGATATCTATCGCGATTACGAGACATCATCTAGATAACGAGATATCTATCTACATATCGAGATCTACATATCTAGATCTACATATCTAGATATCGAGAAATTTATCTAGATATCGCGATATCTAGCTAGATATCAAGATATCAAAATATCTATCTCTCGAGATATGAAGATATCTATCACTCGAGATATGGAGATATCTATCTCTCTAGATATCGCAATATCTATCTGTCTAGATATCGATGTATCAATCTCTCTAGATACCGAGGTTTCCACATATCTCGATAGATAGTATCTCAATAGATAGTTAGATAGATATCGCTATAGATATCTGGATCGATATCTCGATATCTAGAGAGATAGATATCTCAATATCTAAATTGTTATCTCGATATCTAAATAGATATTTCGATATCTAGATGATATCGCGATATCTAGATAGATATCTCGATATCTCGATAGATATTTCTTTATCTCGCTAAATATCTCGATATCTCGATAGATATCTCGATATCTCGATAGATAGATAGATAGATATCTCGATACATAGATAGATATCTCGATAGATAGATATCTCTATAGATCTCGATAGATCGATAGATATCTCGATACATCGATAGATATCTCGATAGAAAAATATCTCGTTAGATAGATATTTCAATAGATAGATAGATAGATAGATAGATAGATAGATATCTCGATAAATCGATAAATATCTCGATAGATATCTCGATGGAAAGATAGATAAGTATCTCGATAGATATCTCGATATATAGATCTCTGGATAGATATCTTGATAGATAGATCGCGATATCTAGCTAGATATCAAGATATCGAGATATCTATCTCTCGAGATATGGAGATATCTACCACTCAAGATATGGAGATATCTATGTCTCTAGATATCGAGATATCTATCTCTCTAGATATCGATGTATCTATCTCTCTAGATATCGAGATATCTACATATCTCGATAGATAGATAGATATCCAATAGATATTTAGATAGCAATCTCTATAGATATCTCGATAGATATCTCTATAGATATCTCAATAGATATCTCGATATCTAGCTAGATATCAAGATATCGAGATATCTATCTCTCGAGATATGGAGATATCTACCACTCGAGATATGGAGATATCTATGTCTCTAGATATCGAGATATCTATCTCTCTAGATATCGATGTATCTATCTCTCTAGATATCGAGATATCTACATATCTGGATAGATAGATAGATATCCAATAGATATTTAGATAGTAATCTCTATAGATATCTCCATAGATATCTCTATATATATCTCCATAGATATCTTTATAGATATCTCGATAGATATCTCGATATCTAGAGAGATAGATATCTCGATATCTCGATATCTAGAGAGATAGATATTTCATTATCTCGATAGATATTTCATTATCTCGATAAATATCTCGATATCTCGATAGATAGATGGCTATCTCGATAGATACACAGATATCTCGATAGATATCTCGATAGGTATTTCGATAGATATCTCCATAGATATCTCGATAGATATTTCGATAGATATCTCCATAGATATCTCGATAGATATTTCGATAGATAGATAAATATATCTCGACAGATAGAGAGATAGATAGATTTCTCGATAGATAGATATCTCGATAGATGGATAGTTAGATATCTCGATAAATCGATAGATATCTCAATAGATATATAGATATCTCGATAGATATCTTGATAGATATCTCGATGGATATCTCGATAGATATCTCGATAGATATATCGATAGATATATCGATGGATAGATAAGTATCTCCATAGATATCTCGATAGATATAATGATGGATAGATAAGTATCTCCATAGATATCTCGATATATATCTCGATTGATAGATATCTCGATAGATCTATCAATCGAGATATCTATCGAGATATCTCGATAGATATCTCGAGATATCTATAGTTATATTCGAGATAACTATAGATATCTCCATAGTTATCTCGAAAGATGGATATCTTGAAAGATATCTCGATAGATAGGTAGATAGATATTTGATCTTGGATAGATATTTATAGATATATTTGATCTTGGTAGATAGATATTTCTCGATGGATATCTGATATCAATCGAGATATCAGATCTCGATATCTGATATCTCGATATCTAGATATCGAAATATCTTGATAACGAGATATCAGATATCTCGATATCTGATGTCGTTTAACAAAGTTCAAACTAGTTACGATTCTGGGCCCATAACCACTTGAAGGTAATCAAGGATAGCTAATAATACTTATTAGGCATTTGTTTATTACTAAAAGTTGAAGCATTACGTTTTTGTTAGTTATAACGTGACTCACCACACGGTGTGTTTTCTGGAAACCGCCAACTCACGGTAGACAGTTAAAGTTAAAATTGAAGCACTTTACACAGGCATAGATTTATACAGCAACATTTATGTTAGTAGACGTAATTCTACTGAACTTGTTAAAGTAAGTGTAAATTAGATGTACATGATACCTTTTCATAAAAATTATTTAATTTTAGGTACTGCGAGAAAAATTATATTATATTTTAATTATCAGTAGTTACAAAGCATTTTATAGAATGAATATTTTAACCACATGGTTTGATTAAAATTTAGAATAAATAACCTAATAAACCATACCCCATCGAAAAAATTCAAAACGGAACAGAAATAAAGAAAAATTAAATTAGACAAGAAAGGCAATGTTTAAATGTAAACTTTCAAATAATTATTTTTTAATCTTTGATTTCAGTAAAATATTTTCATGTATTGTTTGCAAATATTTGCAAGTTTCATGTAGAGATGCCCAAAAAATGCTGTGCCTAATTAATTATTATGTGCTACGTGTTTAAAATGATTTACTTTTCTATCCTAACAATAATTAAATTATAATAATAACTCAGTTTATTTGTTTAAATATAAAAATTTCGACACTTATCTGTAAAAGTTTTTATTTCAGCCTCTTAATTTTATAATTTCAACACCAAAGTAGGTCATTTGAAAGCTACATCATTACTTTATAATTGAGAATTTTTTTAGCTTTACAAAATGATTTTAATATACGATAGGTTGCAAACAATATCCGAAATAAGAATACATAAAATTTAAAGTTAAAAGCACAAAATGACCATTCCCGTAAATAATCAAGCTGCTGGTAGTTTAACAAACATGTAAAAAGTGCGTGTGAATCTAAGCGAACGTCTCGAGTCCATTAACGTCCCTGAATGGACACCATTATCCATTGTATTCTCAACAATGCCTCCAGCATCCTATTTGCAGCTAAGGGGGAAAAGCACAATCGTGATTTCACGGCTGTGACCATTCAGACGCACCCCTAGGTGAACGTGAGATCACGCCTGTGACCATTCAGAAGCACCCAAAACTAAACGTAATTTCACGTCCGTGAACGTTCAGGCGTCACTAAAACTGAATGTGATATCACGTGTGTGACCGTCAGAGGGTTAAGGCAAAATTATATATGTGTGAAATATATTTGTACTGAATAGCAAATTACTGATCTTTTTACTAAATGTTTACCAAAATGTAAATTGGAAAATTTATTATTATTGTGTTCTATGCGAAGCGATTATGGGGAAGTGTTAGATATAATCGCTTCTCTTATTGGTTAATGTTTAAACCTATCACATTCCTGATTGGTCAGTGCTTTAATCCTTGCCTATGTATATATACCGCTGTTTTTGTGTCTATGTAAGTCTTGTCCTTGTGTTGTGAATTCAACCCTCGGTATTTTGTACCTCTGATGTCGTTCTTGAATTTCTTACAGAAACAAAAGAAAATAAATTATAAATTTAAAATATTACATTGACAAAGTCAGAACTGAATGTAAACATTCCATAGAAACCTTAAGTGTTCCCAAATATACATTACTGATACTTGCATACTTCCAATAACAAAGAGTGAATAAAAGAAAAAAAGAACTGTCTAGAATGCCATCGATTATTATTGGTTCTGTGCAGTCGGCCAGAGATCAGTAAATACCTATATTTATTATTTTTAGTCACATAAGCACATATCACCAATTTATAAAGGAATTAAAAAATGTAGAGATAGTAACTCAAACTATCAATGAATTTCAAGTAAAAGAATTTACGCATTTTGTTTTATTAATTACAAGGTGAACAGTCTTTACCTCCTCTCAAACGCTTCCGATAATTGAGAGCGAAAATTCAAGGCCTCCTCTTTTATTGAAAATGGCAAACATAAAATTACTGTATCAACAATGCTTCTAGTCCAATCAATGGACAAATTCTAATCAAATGGGAGGAAGCGGGCTAGCCAAGTAACCCCCAAAAAAGATAACAGGAAAGAATAGAAAAACTTCGCGAACTGAAAACTGGTATACTTTGTGAACCTCATGATTTGGTAGCAGATAACAGTGATTCATCGCCAGTAACTAACTTACATTATTTGTTCGTTCAATGGCAACAGTATCTCTTAAGCGCGTAGTATACGTTATGGTGCTTATTGCATTCAACTCTCCATAATCATAGTAAATAAATATAAATATGTGTTGCCCTTGGTGAGAAACTTTCACAGGTTTTCGGATGAATGATGGAATGACGTATACTACATCTGTACCAAAATAATACTATAAATGATACTGGTAAAATAAACAGCTATTCAAGTACGTTTATTTACAGGTTATTTTTTTCTGTATTGTATGACAGAACTGTTTTGTTAAGATATTGAAAATGATATATATGATTTCTACCTTTTACTGTTTTTTCGTGAGTGAAGCTAAATTCTAATACAATTCTTATAACTTTTAAACTGTTAAAAACTGTATGTTCAGGCATGGTGTGTGGTTTTCAGCATATAAGTAGATTAGGGTGAATTGGGGTAATTGAGAACGCAAAATCATGTTGTTCCACTTTGAATCTAAATAATTTTTTAACAAGTTGTTGTATGAAAATTTGCATACATACTTTTGCTTATGTTCAAGTTCTTGTGTTTTGCGTTCTCACTTTCTCCCTTACTTGGAGCAAGTGAGAACTCGGGTCCCAATAAATCATAGTTGCTTATAGCAAAATAAATAGGGCAAGGGAAAGAATGGATATTTTATGCTGAACACAAGGCTTTTTTATCTTTCCTTTTAACATTCGTTCGTTATGGAGGTAGTTGTTAAAGTTACCAGTGTCAGTAACGTCTAAATAGTAACAAAAGAAGTATATTTGTATTATTTGTTTTAGAGTAACAAATGTATGTTAAAAGTTCAAAAAAAGTTTTTTTCCTTCGCTTACGCCTTATTGAATATTGTAGGACCAAAAAGACTAGTACTCGAACTTGGGTACCTTAGTTAAAATTCAAGGGTTTAGTAGGTATAAAAATTCCATTTTATAATTTTTTTCTCTAAATGAAGACTATACATAACAAAAGAACAAGAATTTTCCTACAAAGTTCACTTCAAATTATTTTTAAAAAGTTAAAATTTTTAGGGTTTTATGCCCACTTTATACTAATACTTTTTGGTAGATTTTCGCGGTCTATTAAAATATGCACTCTACGATTTCAAGAGATTGCTAAAAGTTGCCAATTTGATAATTTTATTTACAATTTTTATCCTAAATTTATCAGTATATTATAAAAGTCTGAGATAATGTATTTAGAAACTTTTCTGGTTATGAGTTATACAACTGATTTTGAGTAATCATGGTAAAAGATAAAATATACAGGGAAGAGTTCCATATACAGTGTCGTTCAGCTTAAAGGTGTCAAACTCCACCAAGTAGAGTTCTCCTTATGAGAAATTTAGAAAAATAACATTTAATTCCTTTTTAAAACTTCTAATCTGACAATCAACACTTTGTATAAAATTCAACAATAAGTACCTAATAAAGAACCGTACACTATTTTAAGAAGAAATATTGAATACAGCATTTATCAGGAATAAATAATTAAAACAGTCTAAATATTTGCAAAGTGTCCAAAATGTATCAATTGATTATAAAAAATGTAGGTAAACAATATATTCAAAATACAATACTTTTATTTTAAAAAAATCTTAAAAATTCGAAAATAAGCATGTAAAAATATCAAGAAAAAGATGCATAAAAATACAAAAGTAGTGAAAAATTAAATGAAGTATATAAAGTAATGAATAGTTTGTAGCGAGGTAATTTCAACATGTAAAGAAGAATGAAAAAAATAATGACAATAGTATTACTAGTGATTTTTTAGAACTAAAATTTAAATTTGAAATATTTACAAAGTATAAAGATCAATTTATAAAACTAACAACAAAGTTAAAATATTTTAGGAAAGTTTATAAAATTAACTAAAATCATAAATTGGGAATCTTCATTTGAAAAATTAAATTTTAAAAACACTGACATACAAAAACTCTAGTACTAAATGCACTCAGACCTGGATAAGACCTATAAACAAGATCTGAATATCCAAGGGTAAGTTCTCATCTTCTGGGTGGTATTCCATGAAAAAGTAGAAAATAAAAATTTTATAAAAGGAATTCAAAATTTTTTCATTAACTTCATTTTCTGAAGCTAATCTCGAATATCATTGGCTTAAAACATCTAAGTGATCATCATTAAAATTCAATTAATTGAAAGTCAAAAAAACCTATGTGATATTTCTAAGATATAATCTCTGACCTTTGGTGATGCAAGAGCAGAGCTTAGCTGCTTCAGGTTTGCAGTGTATTGAACCATAAACCCCAATAATAAAAATATTTATTATAAAGATTACAACCTAAGAGGAACAGAACATAAGCAAAGTATATGCTTATATAATCACCAAATTTGAGGCCATAAAAAATCCAGCACTTTTTGCAACACTCATGTGTTTTGTATGTTTTTAATTGTATTTCATGCTTAAAAAATTATAAAATTGTGAAAACATCTTAAGCTTTTTCAATTTAAGAAACTATCTTTTATGTGTATTAAGATTTTTAAAATTAGAATAAAATCCATACACACTGTTAATTTCATGCGAAACATATAGACAGAACTAATAAAATAATTATATATTCCATATAATGGATCAACTGGCACTAAACTTGGTGAGTTTTACAGCTTGGTACCATGAGCAGCAATCTGCAGTGTAGCCATTGCTTTCTCATATTATTCCTTTATCAGGGAACTTTTATTTTAAAATTACATTTGAAATGATTTTTTAAAAATTATTTGTTTCTGTATTTATTGTTTTAAAATTTTCTCGACAAGATTTAGTAAATAACTTTCATTCTTATCTTTTATTATAACAAAGGTAATGACAATAGTATTAAATGCAATACTCCTAAATAGTCATCATTTTATATTCATTATAATATGCTTGTTTAAAGTTTTAAACGAATGTATTTCAAACAAGATGATTAAAAGTAATATTTAATTTAAAGTAATATTTCAAAGTAATATTCATTCTTATCTTTTATTACAACAAAGATAGAGGTATTAAATATAATACTCCTAAATATTCATCATGTTAGATACATCATTCATTATAATATGCTTGTTTAAAGTTTTAAATGAATGTATTTCAAACAGGGTGATTAAAAGTAATATTTAATTTAAAGTAATATTCATTCTTATCTTTTAGTATAACAAAGATAAAGGTATTAAATGAAATACTCCTAAATATTCATCATGTTAGGTACATCATTCATTATAATATACTTGTTTAAAGTTTTAAATGAATGTATTTCAAACTGGATGATTAAAAGTAATACTTGGTATTTAAAATTTAAGTTCATTTTAAAAAAATATTATAATATTTCACACATCAAAACTGTACACATTTATTAGTATATTATATATATAAAACGTTTAATTTTCTCTGCCCTATGTATTCTAAAGATTTCTTTGTTAGAAACATTTCAAGATTTAAAATATCTGTATTCACTGATATTTCTGACTGCCTTGATATGATATTTTAAAAAATTTTAGTGTAAGAATTGTGCTTGGATCAGTTTAGAACTAGATTTATATTATCTGCTCTTTTACCTGCATATTCTTTTTTCTGAATAGATAATTTTAACAATTTTAAATTATCATTTGCCATTGTGCAAATTTGGAAAATTTGTACAATTGTGCAAATTAATTGTTTTAATTACTTTTAATCTCTAAAAGCTTCTTTATCCAATGCTCTAGTTATATGAATTGTTAATAATATTCTTAAAGATATAAAAGCATTTAAGAAGCCAGTAGTTGTCATTTATAGCAATTGTAGAATTTTTATAGGGTTTCCGAAACAACAGGTTTTAATTCTTCTATTTATTTGACCAGCCTTAAGATATCTACATCTTTTATAGACTTCATCTGATCGTTATTCTGGGTCAATTTTTATATCTGTCAAGATGATTTCTAGTACCGATGCATGTCCTTATATTCATTCTATTGAATCATCTCGAATTAAATTGTCTAGCTTTATACAGTATATGTTGAAAACAATGTACCTCATACATTTCTTTCCAGTTACTTCTTTGTTAATACTCATAATTAAATATCCTTTTTCATTTTTGTAAATGTGTTCCTTGAAATTCTGGAGTGACTTCTAAATCAGTTACAAGCTCTGTGAATCCAACTTAAACTTGTTCGAAATCAGAGTGGCTATATTTTGTCATGCAGTCTAAAAGGTTTCTAAATGATTTCAGGCCTTCCCTTCAGAAATTTTAAATTTTTCTTCATGTGAGGCTTTGTACTAGCATGGGGCCCAATTGCTTCAAATAAATCCAATCGTATTAAAGCAAGCCCTGCCTTTCATAATTAATTCTTTACATAATTTCTGTCCTTTTATTTATAGTATTCCTGAGGTTGTGTTATGATTATTCATATCATTTTAATTCTGTGATGAACTGTGGGGAGTTTGGTTTCACTGACTTTAAAATTTTATGGGAACTCTGACTAGTAGCCAAAATTTGTTGGTTTGATATAGCCATGTAAATCTACTCAGGGCAGAAAAATTGTGGGTATTTTTCATCTTTCACATTGCATGTTCTCTCATGGATTCATCATTTGGTAAGTCAAGTTTCAGTAGGTATTTATCTCTATTAAACCCTTCAACTATTTAAAGGAGTTTTTCAGAAACTTTCAAAATTTGCGGGCCTTTTTTCACAAGAGAATCTTTGTGGTAGATCTTCTATTTTCAGCTTCTGGTTTTAATTGCTCTTAACTTGCTACAAGAATAAGGAAAAAATTTATAACCTGAAAAAACTTTGAGCTAACCTTCATATTTCATTGTAATCTGAATACGATGATTTCTGATTCACAATTTCTCTTGTTAAAAAACATGTATGAAGTATGATATTCGTACCATTGTGGTGAGATTTTACTCCAAAATGCTAATTTTCTCTGTTTGATTCTTCTGTTTGTTCTGTAAAGAAGCTATACACTGCAGGCATGAAAGATACTCTATATGCACAGCAGTGAAAATGCAAAGCAGGGAAAGCACCCAATTATTTTAAGCTTTTAGTAGATTTCTATTTTTAGACTTTTGAGATTATAATTTCCTCTTGCTTCTTACTAATATGTGAGATTTACTTCTTGCTTTAATTCTGTAGGAATAAATATACATGACAAAAGTCTTCCAAGATGTAAAAATACCAAGGTGAAAAAAAATATTAGTAATCGTTTGTTGTGAAATCAGATAACACTGAATTATGTGTAGTACCTCCTTGAAATTCTAACCTTTTGTGAGCATTGCTATTAAAAATGGTCAGAATGCGATTTTTGTGTTTGTGGCTTCATTAATGCAAATTTATGTTAGCATATTCAGGTTTTTGTGTGGCCATTTTCTTGCACCTCATATTACGGCTTTTATATCTGATCTATTTATTACTGATGATTTTGTTGAGGAACCTCAAAGTGGCTCTGAATTTTATGAAAACCTTTTAATGAAAACATAAGTTTGTAGACAAAGGTAATGTTATTTGAATTAAATTACTTTAAATTCTTTGTCTGTTTTGTACTCTGTAATCCAATCGCAAATGTTATAGATTTTAACTGTCTACCTCAAAAAATGGGTATTTATGAAAGTTCAAAATGCTCCAAATCAAAACCCTATACCCCAGATATATTGAGTTTTCTGATTTTTTGCATTCTGGCATAAGCTTTACATTCCATTGTTATTAACTGCCTTATACCAGTGTGTAAATATTGAATACTCTAATGATTGGTATATAAAAGAATTTTCTTGTACAAATTATTTTGAGATTGACAATAACTCATTTGTTAGGCAATATCTTTTTCTTTTTGCCATATGTGCTGGAAATAAAGACAATAAATGTTTTGCTGATATCCTCACTGGAGCATAAAATATAGAAAAATCACTTTTTCTTATTCCTGTCAAGTATATTACTTCTAAGGATTTAAATTTATTATTATATAAAATGTGTCAAATTTCCACCATTTGGAAGGAGATGGGAAAGGAAAAATTGTGTATGGGAAGTAATTTGTAAAAAGACCATAACATGTTTTTATATGAACTAAACAGTTTTAATTTCATGTAAGTAATTTTATATGACTGCAGATTTTGTCTTTTATTTATTCGGACTTTTAAAAGATTTACAACTTACATGTGAGAATTACTGTTGTGTATACTATACATATATGTTCTTAAATGATTGTTTTGGTAAATATGACTTTTGCTGTTACTCTAAATGCAAACATTCATGACTACAGAATAAAATATTTCATACTCTATCATGAAAAATTATTTATATTGACAATTACTTTTCTATGTCATTGTAAATGAAATGGTAGGTGGCATTTTCTCTAACCAAGAAGTGTTATAAGAGGTATAGCTTAATCTTCATCTGATTTCCTGTAGCACAGAAGTGTATGGAAAATAATTCCAGTCTATGTGGATATTTTAAAATCAATTGACTTGATACGCTCAATGAAAAATGTTATGAGATTACCTTATCCTGTAAGAACAAAATGGTTTTCGAAATATTCGCTGAATCGCACAATTATTTTATTTATTTTAATAGTTAATATAAAGGTAACTTAATATAATCATAATGTAATTCAAATTATTCTTAACTTATCTAATTTCATTTTTATAATTCTAATTCTTATGATTGCTAGATTTATAGCAAAACTATTTTAATATTATCAACAAGAAGTTTGGAGAATTTTTAAGATAATATAAGTCCCCAATTCACAATTGTAATCCCAGTGTACATTTTAATAGACATGCATATTTATATCTAGTGCATTTATTATGATGTAGTCTCCTTTGTACTTACGTAGCTCGCTGGGTAGATGTTTGCAAAGCAGAATTGAAGAAATGTTTGCAGTTCTAACCACACAATCTTAAAGAATGTCATACATCTCTAGAATTTCTGTTTAGTCATATATTTTGTTAAGGTCTCTTTGGCCTGGTATCCACTGTGAAGAATATAATAGAAAACGAAGACATTTTATCCATGGAAATGCATAAAGGATCATTATTGAGAAAGAATTTTAATTTCGAAGCTTATGTAACTTGAATATCCATCCTGCAAAATAGAGAATTTTTTTTTTTTTAATGACAAATGAGAAAGACATGCCAAAATCAGGATATATAAAAAATCGTTTGCAAAGTTTTTAAAATATACAAAAATACAAAAACATAATTCTTTTAGAAAAATTGAACGTTAATTAAAAACCTTGCATAAATTTAAACACTCCCCTCCACCCACACTCCAAATTTTTTTTTATAAAAATTTTAGTAAAAAATTAAAAATATGAGAAATTTAGAATACACTAAAATTTTTTAATATAGAAATACCAAAAAATGTCCTTTTTTTTTTCAAAACTATCTTTAATTATGTTACAATTTAATCAGCCATAATCACCCAGCACTCCCTCTTGAAAACATTTTTATTCTCAAAATTAAGATTTAAAATAGGAGAAGATTTTTTTAAATGTACAAATACATCCTTAAAACAATTGTTATCAATTCATTTATCATTTATTACAGAGCGGAGAAGCCGACATTTCAGTACGAAAGAATCTCGTTTCTAAACAAACACGTCATGAAATGAGTGAGTACGGTTACCGCAGAGAAATTTTTCCTGCCCCACTTCGCGCATGAGCATGAGTATCGTACTTCAACCAAAATTTTAATTACAAAGAATGTAATATACACTCATGGACAAAAAAATTAGAGCACCAAGAAGGAGTCGTCAAAATGAAACGAAATTTTACATACGTAATGACTACTTTGATATAAGTAAATGATAAGAAAATCAAAGATAAAGGATAATTTATTTCAGAGAAAAGGGCAAAAGAACGGAGGAGTTAATACTCCGTTGGACCCCCTCTAGCGCGAATGCACGATGCGATACGATCGGGCATTGAGTCATACAAGTTCTGTATGATGTCTTGAGACATTTCGTTCCATATTTGCTGTAACCTTGCCTCTAGTTCGTTCAAACTCGTGGGATGCTCAACTCGTCGTCCCAAATGATCCCAGATATGCTCGATTGGAGACAAATCTGGGGATCGGGCAGGCCAAGGAAGGGTAGTAACAGTGCGGAGACAGTCTTGTGACACCCTTGCCGTATGAGGCCGAGCATTGTCTTGTTAAAAATGGCTCCTGGGAGCCGTTGCATGAGTGGCAACACATGTGGTTGCAGGATTTCATGAACATACCGCTGGGCTGTCATGGTGCCACGGAACAATACTAGGGGTGACCATGTATTGTAGGCAATGGCACCCCATACCATCACACCAGCTGTGGGAGCGATGTGTCGCTGTACAGCAAAGGCAGGATTGAAGCGTTCACCACGGGCTCTCCACACACGAACACGATTGTCATCACTGCCGAGATTGAATCTGGATTCGTCGCTAAAGACGACATGGTTCCATTCCGCTGCAGTCCAGTTTCCTCGTGCGCGGCAAAACTCCAAACGGAGGCGTCAAGGGCAGCACACGTAATGGGCGCCGCGATACCAACTGTCCTTCAGCCAGGCGCCTTCGTATGGTTCGATAAGACACAGAGGCCCCTAGTGAAGGTGGTACCTGTGCCTGGATGGCGGCCGATGAAGCAGTTGGCTGTACGCGTGCATTTCTTACGATGTGGCGGTCTTCTCGACGACTGGTCTGTCGAGGGCGTCCTGAGCCTGGTCTTCGTGTACATGACATCTCTCGGGTCCACTGGTCCCAACACCTCCTCACAACACAATCAGAGCGGCCTAATTGACGAGCTACTCGCCTAGCTGACCACCCAGCTTCCATCATCCCGACGATTCTCCCCCTCTCAAACTGCGACAACTGCTTATATTGTCTTCGAACACGGCGTAATGGCATGTCTATCTCAGCTCTTCCTTTGTAAATGATTCAGCACACTCAAACAAGCTTTGGTTACCTGTTTTATACTCCACAGAGTACGATGTTCAACGCCCTCTACCGGCTATACGTAATGCGCAATCACGCTGCATTTCTAATCATTTGCATATCTCCCCGACATGTACCTTCATTGCAAGTTTCGTTACGATCCCGCAATTATTTCTTGGTGCGCTAATTTTTTTGTCCATGAGTGTAGTTATTTTCCTACTGATCTGTATAATATGTAATTTTCTTTTTCTTTTAAGGCTGGGAAATTCTGCTTATTTACTAAATTACCGAGCTGCATCGAATCAGTATGTGACTGGTTGAGTCTGAAGTCACGCCCCACATTTGGCATATTTTTTTTTACAATCCGGAGAAAATTTTCAAATATAAATCGCGTGAGAGATAACTAGGGTAACACTTGTTTAAGCAGTTCTGAATTAGTTTTTCTAAATATGAAAATTTAAAATTGATTTTATAAGTAATTTTTAAGGAGCATCGCATGATAGCCGTATACATTTATTATGTTTAGAATTTTTATTACGTGTTTATATTCTCGTAATACAATATTTAAAAGATGTCGGTCTGAAAAAGACTTTATCGGCCGTGTATTCCTGACGTATATCACACAGACTTCGAGAGATCCACAGATAACTGTTTTGAAACGTTTGAAAATGTAAAGAATAATATAAAAGTACTATTGTACACAGGGTTGGGTTTCTTCCAGGACAGTGGAAGAAAACGGAAGAAACTGGAAGAAATGAAAAAACGAAACAGAAAACAAAACAGATGCTCAAAATCAAAATATATTAACTATATTAAAGAATTAAACTCAAAGCATAATATATCAAATCTAATGTGCATAACTTAAAGATATTAAATTTTTTTTAAATGCAATCCTTTGTATGAGCTGGTACTGACAAGTTTATTTCCCCATTTCATTTGCAACTTACCTTGCACACCTGCAATGTTTTATTCTCTCCTATTGTTCAAGTCTGGCCCCATAAGGCTAGAAACAATGTAGTGAGTCATAGGCACCCATTGATTGTGTCTCTGACGATGGCACACCATATTGTGTGCTCGACATGTAAAGGAGAGTAAGAACGAGTCATTTTTTATTTCTTTCAAGTTTGTTTGCATTCCCAATACAACAGGAAATGAGGTGGACATACCAAATAAATTTAAAAATATTTGCAAGTGCAGTGACATACTCTATGGCTATGTCAATGTTTTAAACTCTCCTTAAGTTCTGCAGGACTTGAAAGAATTTTTCTTCTTTTACATTCATCCATTCGAAGTTGAGAAACCGACTGCAGCATCCTACTGCTAAAAAACTTTTGTTTTGTTATACCATGTTGCCCTGTAGTATGGAAAATGATGAAGTTAATGGCATTTTTTAATACAATAATTATTGGATATTAGTTTAAATAATAAAAAAATATGCTGGTTAAATTGAAATGGATAACTTTTAATGGATTTTGTGTATTTTGAATAAAATTTCTTTTCTTCAGGTATGTGATCTGATCTTGGCTAAAAAACTGATGTAATTATTAATTTAGCATATGTAATCAATTAAATTTTTATAGGTCTCATTGAATTTACTTAAGGTTATCTATAAGAAAAATGCCTTTATTGTACCTTCGAAGTTGCAACTTATATAGTAATTTCTTAAAGAAAAGCAGTTTCTTCCATTTCTTCCAGCCGGTTTTTACCATGGTTTTTCCACTTTGGAAGAAATTTGCCAACCCTGATTGTACAGTAGATGAAAATACCGAACTTTGAAGAATTTATTCTATTGCCAATTCTAATGTATTTGATACACAACATTCTGTTTAAAATAATGAGAGAGCGTGGTGAAAAATAGCTGTTGCTACCAAACTACAATACAAACAAATATGCCTAAACAGATCCATAGGCTGCATATTTGCTATTTTCTGTAATCTATATATATAAAACATTTCCGTAACTGACTCACTCACTGACTGACTGACATACAACGCACAGACCAAACCGCTTTACCTAAAGGGCTGAAATTTTGCATGGCGATTCTTCTTATGGTGTAGGGGTGCACTAGGAAAGATTTTTGAAAAATTCTTCTTAGTTTTTTTAAAATTAAATTTTTAAGCTTTTTTGTAACTTTTTTTAAGTTTGCATTTAAAATAATAATTTGAGGGTTATAAAATTTACATCACGAGAAAGATCCTAAAAATTCCTTTAAAATGAAATCTTTTTCGAACCTTTACCTCGATTTTCTGATTTTTGGCGAATTTTTAAAGATTCATTTTTAGAATTTAATTTATTAAATGCCGATCACGTGATTTCATTTTTTGGTACTTTAAATAAATGTATCGTCACGTGCATAACAACTAACTAGACAAAAAAAAAATTTTTCTTCTTTCTAATGCAGCAGATGATTGGATATTATCCAAAAAAAATAAATATCCCTTACGATTTTTTTTACAAATATATATATATAAATATTTTACATCAATTGTATACATTAATCGTCGCATTTATTATAAATATATATATTCTTTTTTCTGGCATTAATTGCATACATTGACCGTTGTATTTAATTTGAATGTACTCCGTAGCGAAGCACGGGTTTTCAGCTAGTAATTTTATATATTTCATTACAGTTATAAACTTTTTAATCTGACGGTAACCAAAGCTTTTTCATCATATGTTCATAGAATTTCTGTGAGCATTAAGCTAAAGAATTAATGATGAAATTATTTTTAATTGCGGTTAACAAAAATGAATATAAAGGGAAAAATGTGAATATTGCTTATGAGTTTTTGATCGGGTCGATATCGTATTATGGAGATCCCTAAAAACCGAAACATACCAAATCCGTGCGAGTCCTTATGATCTACCAGGACGAAACAATAAGAATGGCTAAGGAACCTCGTGCCCTAATTACAATAAATTTAAAATGCTCAGAACTTTCATTAATCCAGAACGTAATTTATAACATCATAATTCATATATATCTCATTTCCAAGCACAAACATTTATATATTGCTATTCATTTCACGGGAAAAATAAAAAAGCGTCATGGTACAGTGTTAATATATCCCATTCAAATTCCTTTCTCCTCTCTTTTCAGGTTCACCGTACAGTTTGTCAGGTTGGAAACTAAAACGTTTCTGGTGTCATAAAATTCAGAAAGTCAACGTATGGCTGGCAGTTACAGTTTTCTAATCATCCTGTGAAGGAACGTCGGAATGCCAGCAGAGCAAATGTCGTGTATTTCCACCATAGATACACTTTCCAACAAATGCCATTCCTGCGAGCAGAACCCTGATCAATGCGAAAATGAATGCACTCCGTATGAAACGTGTAGAAGTAGTTTATATGTAAAAAGTTCCAGTGGGGAAACCTTTTCTGAACAGAGTAAATTAACATCACATCTTCGCATCCACTTGGGGGAGAAACATTTCGCATGCACTGTATGTGGGAAAACATTTTCTAAACAGAGTAATTTAACAGCACATCTTCGCATCCATACGGGAGAGAAACCTTTCGCCTGCACTGTATGTGATAAAAGGTGTTCTTCGCAGAGCGATTTAAAAAGACATCTCCGCATCCACACTGGAGAGAAAGCTTTCGAATGCACTGTATGTGAGAAAACCTTTTCTGAACAGAGTAATTTAACAGCACATCTTCGCATCCATACGGGAGAGAAACCTTTCGCCTGCACTGTATGTGATAAAAGGTGTTCTTCACATAGCGATTTAAAAAAACATCTCCGCGTCCACACGCGAGAGAAACCTTTCGCATGCACTCTATGTGAGAAAACATTTTCTGAACAGGGTAGTTTGAAAAAACATCTCCGCGTCCACACGGGAGAGAAACCTTTCGCATGCACTGTATGTGATAAAAGGTGTTCTTCACAGAGCGATTTAAAAAAACATATCCGCGTCCACACGCGAGAGAAATCTTTCGCATGCACTCTATGTGAGAAAACATTTTCTGAACAGAGTAGTTTGAAAAACCATCTCCGCGTCCACACGGGAGAGAAACCTTTCGCATGCACTGTATGTGGGAAAACATTTTCTGTACAGAGTGGTCAAAAAAGACATCTCCGCACCCACACTGGAGAGAAAGCTTTCGATTGCACTGTATGTGGGAAAACCTTTTCTGAACAGGGTAATTTAACAGCACATCTCCGCATCCATACGGGAGAGAAACCTTTCGAATGCACTGTATGTGGGAAAACATTTTCTATACAGAGTAGTCTAAAAAGACATCTCCGCATCCACACCGGAGAGAAACCTTTCGAATGCAGTGTATGTGAAATAAAATTTTCTCAACAGAGTCATTTAGATGCACATCTCCGCATCCACACGGGAGAGAAACCTTTCGCATGCAGTGTATGTGAGATAAAATTTTCTCAACAGAGTCATTTAAATGCACATCTCCGCGCCCACACGGGAGAGAAACCTTCCGAATGCACTGTATGTGGGAAAACATTTTCTAAACAGAGTAATTTAACAGCACATCTTCGCATCCATACGGGAGAGAAACCTTTCGCCTGCACTGTATGTGATAAAAAGTGTTCTTCACAGAGCGATTTAAAAAGACATCTCCGCATCCATACGGGAGAGAAACCTTTCGAATGCTCTGTATGTGGGAAAACCTTTTCTGAACAGAGTAGATTAACATCTCATCTTTGCATCTACACGGGAGAGAAACCTTTCGCCTGCGCCGTATGTGGGAAAACATTTTCTAAACGGAGTAATTTAAAAGCACATCTTCGCATCCATACGGGAGAGACACCATTCGTCTGCCCTGTATGTGGGAATACATTTTCTAAACAGAGTACTTTAAAATCACATCTTCGCATCCACACGGGAGAGAAACCTTTTGCCTGCACTGTATGTGGGAAAACATTTTCCAAAAAGTGGAATTTAACAACACATCATCGCATCCACATGGGAGAGAAACCTTTCGCCTGCGCTGTGTGTGAGGAAAGATATTCTCAGCAGTGTCATTTAACAGCACATCAAAGTACCCACACATGAGAGAAACCTTTCGCAATTCACTGTTTGTAAAAAAAGATTTTCATTGCAGGGGAATTTCAAAACGAATTTTCTTATGCATGGATGAAAGTCTTTTGGTCCGCATAATATGTGAGAAACGGCTTTCTGAACTCTAATTTTTTCAAAATACATGTTCGTACCTACACAGAGAAATCTTTCTTCCTCTGTGTGAGAGAGATTTTCCTTGCAGTGCGCCTTAAAAAAGCATCTCCGTACCCTTACAGAAGAGAAACCTTTCGATTGCTTTATGTGTGAGAAAAGATTTTCCGGAGAGGGTAATTTAAAATGAAAAACCCTTCCATCTGCACTGTATGACGGATAGGCTTGAGAACAGAGGAAATACGCATATCCCTACATATTTAAGAATGCAATAAACTGTACTGTCTTATAAAACGGTAATTGGTCTGTATTTAATGGTTCTGGTACCGTTATTTCTGGAGTTATGGTGCAAAAATCATTTTCATGCCCTACAAATGCATATGACCGCGTTCTAAATTAGAATGCGAGGCTAACTTCAAAACTTACCGTCCGAATTTTATGAAATTGGTCATTCGGCATGTGGGGGGACACTTAAGAGGACCGCAGTGCAATTTAGTGTCTGCTTGGGTTATTTCTTGACTTATGGCGAAAAGACGCTTTTAGGCGATAAGCATCGATTTTCGTCGAAATAAGATTTGGCCTCAACTCCTCGGATTATGCTCCGATCGCTTTGTAAGTGCCTATTTCGCACGTTTCCCCGCCCCAAACAGCCGATTCCAGTAAATTTAATTGGTCTGGTATGGTTATTTCTGGAGTTATGGCTCAAAAATCATTTTCATGCCCTACAAATGCATATGGCCGCGTTCTAAACTAGAATGCGAGGCTAACTTCAAAACTTAAAGTCCGCATTTTATGAAATTGGACATTCGGCATGTGGGGGGGGGGGGACACTTAAGAGGACCGCAGTTCAATTTAGTGTCTGCTTGGGTTTTTTTTTAGTTTTGTCGAAAAGATGTTTTCTGGGCTTTTAGTCGAAATGCACCAATTTTCGTCGAAATAAGATTTGGCCGTAACTCCGTACAGTGCAACGAGAGTGCGCAAATCTAATTTTTCCGGTACCTCTCTTTAGGAAAAAAATTTTACGATAGTTAAAAACATTTATTTAATCACTAATTACTCTGTTCTTACTCTCCCGGAATGTTACCGTTCCGGCACTTCAATTTCTAGAAATCTAGCACTGTATATATATATATATATATATATGCTTGGCCGTATATATATATATATGTATGTATGTATGTGTGTGTGTGTGTATATATATATATATATATATATATATATATATAGAGAGAGAGAGAGAGAGAGAGAGCGATACAAACGGCAGCCGAACACAATGTTTGTTATTGTATTTGTTGGGTGTTACGTTGATTATCATGTTTCCTCTGCAGAACTGCCCCCACGGCACCTGTTCAACCTGAACCTGTTGAAGACCTTGGCCGAGGAGTACGACGAGTGCATTTCAACGAACTGTGACTTATGGCTGCTGTACATAGCGTGCGATTTTAATGCATAAATTTTTAGAACATGCCATATCTCGTTGTCTGTTTTTCCCTTAGTGCCTGTTCACTGTGAGAGTGACGTCGGGTCAGCGTTATAAAAATGCGCGACCATTCACAGAGCGCAATTCAGTGACCACCTCATATGTCAGAGCCGTCGTAGGTCAGGTCAACTATCTATGGAGCTAACGGAGTAACGCAAAATCGCGAAGTGTAACGGAGCAGCAAAAAACACTATGTTTATACATACGGATATATAAAAATACATACATATATACATACATACACACACACACACACACACACACATATATATATATATATATATATATATATCACATACAATGTTTGTATATGCATATATTGCACCTCTACTGCAAGAGTGTTACATTTCAAAGTAGCCATATTTTCAGGAAGAGCTGTAGAAGAAATGAAATGGCTTCCTGAAAATAGTGGCTATTTTGAGATGTAAAACTCTTCTAGCAGAGGTGCGATATATATGCATTGATTTCCGCTTATAAGAATCGCGTTATCATTACTGTTTTTGATTCTTATAAGCGGTTGATTCTTATAACCTAAATTTTGGTTTTTGAACACGCACACACACACAAAGATAATTTACCATTAAATACTATTTAATTTACGTTAATTATCTTTTATTAAAATTATTTTTCATAGTTTTAAAAAAACAACTTAATTTCTAGACCTATAAGTAGATACACATGATTATAGTAAGAGAAGGAAAAAAATCCGATATTTATAACAACATACCTTGTAAGGCGCGCCACGTCTGGGAACCCGTGTCAAGGTTGGCGTGTGGCAACCCTACTTCCGAGGGGAGCGCGTTGTTGTTGAGAGGGGAGTTCAACGGCAGAGGAGAACACATACGCCAACAAATATGGCTCTGTATGCCAAATCGATCCTGCATTAATCATTTTTTATGTGCTGTGTCCTTTAAATACAATGTAATAAAAGCTTGGGACAAAATTCTGGAAGTCTTTTTTGTGTCGTCTCTGTTCCTCGTATAAAAGAACCCCCACGCAAAGCGGTTAAAATCCGTTACATACCTGCTAAACAGTTTTAACATTTCAACTACAGGAAGGGTGCAAGAAAAAGTTTTCTATGGTTGTTTGACGTAAAGAAGTTTTTAGGAGGCTGTTTATACCAATTTCAATATCATAAAATGTCCCGTAATGGTCTTCAGAAGCTCCTCTATATTCAAGAGTTCTTCTAAGAATACTCAGCGCTTCTCTGTATTCTTTTGCTGGTGGTGGTTTTTCTGGGAATATGTCATTCATTTCGCCTTCGTCCTCAGTTTTATCGACAGTTTTTTTAATTTCTTCGACGATTCCATCTTCTGTCCTTTCTTCCGAAGTGTGTAGGTTTTCGTCGATTTCAACCCACTCACCGCGGGAATCCTTAACAGGATCAGTTTCTGCTTGACTTAATGAGGTATCAGTCTCACAAAAAAATCCTGCTTTACGGAAGCAATTAGCAATGCAGTGATTTGAAACTCTTTTCCAGGCACTTGCAATCATATGTTATCAAGCATACACATGTGTTTTTTTTACTTAGTACTGACACAGATCCCTTTCCTTCGTCGATTTCTGACGTCAACAATTGTTTGTTGCAAGCAGAGCGATATAGCGTTTTAAAAGTTTTTATGATTCCTCGATCAAAAGGTTGTATTTCTGATGTTGTATTCGGTGGCAAAAAACAAAGCTCTATATTTGTGAGCTTTACAACTGGATGAGCCAGACAGTTGTTCAAAATCAGAACAATTCCCAGTTAGCTCCTTATCCCACTTTAGAAGGAATTTAGGGAAGATCCTGCTACGCATCCTAGCATTTTTTGAATTTTCGTAAGACACAGGGAGGATTTTTATTTTCGTACCTATTACCGTTTTCTTTACGCTCCCAGTCATATTTGTCGTCAAAAGAACTGTAACGCGTTCCCACCAGAAGAAAAATCTGTTTTAAACATCATCATTCGTTCAGGCATCGCTCTAAAATAACGCCCAGTCTCATCTGTATTCAAAATTTGGTATGGGCGTAGTTTTTCATTATTGCAGGCAAGCAGTTGGAGAGCCAGTTTTCAGCTGATTCCGTAATTTTTTTGATAAACAATATTATTTCTCTCTTTCCATCGGGTAAGCCAACCTTATGTAGCACGGAAATGGTTTTCTTTTAATTTGTCTTCGGCCTTTTGCAGCAACAAAGTCCATTCTTCACTCGGGCTCCTGTGAACCACTGCAAGAGAGCCTCTTCTACGTCGACTGATTTTCTTTTTTCTATCAAGAATTCCATTTTTGCTAATGGTGGCAGAAATTTCCTCTCGACATTTTAAAATTTTACTAAGAGTAGACCGAGTTACACCTAAACGGCGGGCAGCTTCTCTTTGGCTGTTCATAATAGCAGCTTAATATCTAATTAACAAGTTCTGTCTAAGAGTTTTCCCTGTTTTGAATTGGACACTAGCTGGTAATTTTGTTAGTAAATTAAAACATTCACCTTCTAGCTTAGGTTAAGGGGCTGAATCTACTAATGTGACGCTCGCTTAAGTGATAGTGGACACTTATGTGTTGCAGGATCCAGGAAGTGGGGATGGGGCAAAAGAGTTCCTGTCTCTGAGAAAAGTCAACTCTGACCTGAACGGGCAGAGATGTCCCTGGGACAAGCTTGTGGCCGGTTTAAACGTATCCAGGCGTGCAGTAATGGTAATAAAATAATTATAGAGATAGAAACATTATTAGTTTATTATAGCCAACCACTACTTTGGTTACACAATAAATGACTCGAAGCAGTAAAGGTGAACGAATCATCTAACGTTACATAGGCATGTCCTGTTCCCTGCAGCTCATTTCCTTTGTGAG
The DNA here is from genome assembly GCA_907164885.2 of Dolomedes plantarius. Taxonomy (NCBI): domain Eukaryota; kingdom Metazoa; phylum Arthropoda; class Arachnida; order Araneae; family Dolomedidae; genus Dolomedes; species Dolomedes plantarius. The sequence goes on from OU015499.1 coordinate 166,140,422, forward strand.
GGAAGCTCCTTTTAATGTGCTCGAAATGGACACGTGCCGTGGGCGTGTTCAAATTTGCATATTGCATTAAAATTTGCATTTCTTCATAAGTATCGCCACAAGCTAATAGGACAGTGTTTAGCTAAAGCGTTTACCGGTAAACTATGATGTGATATCTAACAAAGAAACGGATGCATGTTACGACTGTATTCCATCCCAACGTCTTATCAGTATTTTCAAAAAGTAAAGCAACAACTTGGTGCGATTTGAGGTTTTAGGTAGCTTTTTGGAAAGCGAAGACTGTAAGATGATTCTTTAAATCGAAAATTTAAAATGAAAATAATACATTTGCCTTTGTTTTTGCGACATTGGTTCTTATAACCACTAATCACTATAAGCGGTGGTTACTGTATTACAAAATTTAAATTTTTCTCAGCACTAGAGACGCCATTAATTCATACTAAAGGACAAAAGACCTCTGCTCAGATACCCTAAAATATAGCTCCGTATTCACCGTGAAAGCGGTAACGTTCCATTATCGATTTTCATATTTTCTCGCTACCGATCGAAAAATGCGCAGCTTTCGGGAACCAGCGCGTCGGGTGTCGCAGAGCCGCAAAGATACTCGAATTTTCGACATATTTAAAATCCCGAGGAGGACAGGGCGATGCGGTCTCGTATGACGTCATACCTTTGACGACTTTCTGAAAGGCCTTCCTAAAGCTTTTATTGTAGTCCTAGGCAACTACGCTTTGCCAAATGCATCCCCAAAAACAAACAAGGTGGCTCAGGTTTGAGGTTTCTCGTGAAAGCCGTGACATCATCGAAACCGCCGTATGAGTGTATCGTTTTTTCGGCACCTAACTGGTAATAAGTAGAACTAGAGGCGCCATTAATTCATCCTAAAGGTCTATTACTCCGAAAAAATCTCTTCCTGAAAATATAGCGTTCACACCGATTCCGTATTAACCGTGAAGGCTGTGACGTCAGATTATCGAAATTACCCATTTTCTCGCTACCGTGTGAGAAGTGTAACCGCCATGAGAGGATCTGCAAAGACAACGAGTTAGAAGCTTGTCATCTCGATCTTACCGTATGTTGGTGAAGATTGATCGTCTCATTCTGAATCAGCAACCGCAGCTTTTGCGATCGTTCCACCATATGAAAGACAACACTTCTTACGGATGCCAATAAAAATGCTGTTTCATGCTGTCCATTACCCCTACCTTGTCTTAAGTGAACCCCGTGGGGGCCTTCCCACAGCGTCCCTGAGTGAGATTAAGAATTAATGTACCTGACAAGTGGCCCAGAGTCTATCAGGTACAGCTAGCGGAAGCTCTTTCTGTTTTGTTTTTTCTTGCGAAAAGTTTCACTTGCGCAACCTATCGGCACCTCCACGTGGTGGCCCCTGGGTGATCTATTGATCAGCAAACGCCGAAGGTGTGGGAAAGTAGAGAAATTCTACTAAATCTTTTTTCTTGTATTCGATTATTTCTTTAAGTCTAAGACCATGAATTCTGCCATCCACTATTCCAAAGTGATGGAGCAAAACCTTACGGAGCATGACCAAAGGGTAAATGAGGTCTTAACATCATTGACAAGTGACATTGGCACGTTCAAGCTGCTAGCGGACCAAAAGCGCAGCCTCAGTGAACGTGTGATGGAGATAGTGGGTATGTACAATAGCCAGAGGGCGTACATACAAAATCTATTAGGAAAACTTAGTGTCTATGAGGCAGCCTCTAAATCCACTTATGCCCAAGTGGCAGCCAAAAAGGCTGGTAGGTCTGGAAGCAAACCAAGATCCAGGTCCAGATCAAAATCGACCAAAAGGAAGGTCAAAGGGGAACACACAATCACTATCTTCCCCAAAAATGGGGAACAATCGTCTGAAGAGACGAAAAACGTGATAGAGAGCACGATAAACCCTTCTAAACTCCATGTGGGGATAGAAGCGGTTAAGAAAATATCCAGTGGGGGGATATTAATATCGGTGGAAAAAGAAACCGACATAGACAAACTCATAAATGAATTTAAAGCGCAGGACAAGCTCGACTCGAGCTACAAAGTTGAGAGGAGAAAGAAAAGGAAGCCCCAACTGATAGTATACAATGTCCAAAAGGACTACTCCTTAGCATAGTTCCGAGAAAAACTAATTGCCCAAAATGAAGAGCTTGGAGATTCGGAACTAGAGGTTGTAAACAACTTCAAAACCCAGAAAGGCTCAAACTGGATAATGAACCTCACTGGCAGTGCTCTGGCACTGCTAAAAAGGAAAGGAAAGGTGAAGCTCGACTGGGAGAAACTCCCATGTAGAGAATACCTGAGGCCGAGAATCTGCTTTAAGTGCTGGAAATACGGCCACCCAGCGAAGTACTGCAGATCCCAGCAGATCTGCAAAAACTGTGGAGTCTTTGGACATGTTGCGGCTGACTGCAAAAATGAGAAGAGTTGCGCAAACTGCATGAGAGCAAACTCCCGAGGGGAGAATAGAGCTACGGACCATCTGCCCACCGCTACTACGTGCGCTACATATTGCACGGAGGTGGAGCGCCTAAGGTCACGAGTTGACTATGGCTAATCTTTCTTCACTTTTCAAAGTCGCCCATCTTAACTTGCGCAACTCGTATGCAGCAGCATATCAGCTCTCGGAGGACATCTGTGCCTCCGAGATTGACGTGGTTTCACTCAACGAACCACATGTCCTTAAGCTTGGGGACAGCCACAAGATCATTGGCTTCCCTAACACTCACACTTTGGTTCACGGGGTTAAAAACCCGAGAGCTGCCCTCTTAATAGCAAAAAAACACCATTGTGTGAAATTGCTCAACACGGACCATCTAGTAGCAATACAACTAACAATTGGGACACAGCCCTACATTGTAGCTAGTATATACTTGCCTCCGTCTTCTTCGGGAGATCTGAGAAGAACAGAGCCACACTGGACTCACCTCTGCTCACTACGCGGAGAACAAACTCATTCTCCTTGGAGATCTAAACGCCAAGTCCACCATCTGGGGACAAAGGCCTACTGACGACAGAGGTTCAGCCCTGGTTGAACTCATCACCCTCCACGGAGGAAGTGTCGTCAATGACCCCAATAGCAGGACAACATTCAACGGGCCAAATGGCTCTAGTTGAATAGACCTCACGGTCATATTCGGAATGGAGGATGAAGAAATCACAAACTGGACGGTCAATGACAACTATACGCTAACTGACCACAATGGCATATCCTTCACGGTCAATATAAGCTCCAACAATAGAGCTTACAAGTCCCAAAGATGGGACCTCAAGGACCTACACTGGATGGATCTAAGAGCCTCACTTAGGGGTATGAGAGCACAGTGGAACTCCACCTATCTGGAAAGAAATCTTGAAGATGTCGTCTATGACATCAACAAAGACCTAAACAACATTTGTGCCAAGCACAAGAAGAAGCATATAAAAACCGTAGAAAAAACGCCATATGGTGGACAGCAGAACTGGCAATAGAAAGGAGTAGAGTGAGGGCCCTGAGGAGGCTCTACCAAAGTGAATTCGATCCACAAGCAAGGATAGCTAAGCAGGCAATATTTAAAAGAGAAAGGGCAGCGTATAAAAAGAAGCTCCTAGCCTCGAAAAGAGCCAGCTTCAAGTCCTACCTGGATAAAATCACAACTAAGGACACTTTCGGGGCTCTCTTCCAGAGCACGATCAAGAATAAAAACGCCTACAATAGCGCCAAATCTGGACTTCTTGATGACACGGGCAGCGTCATCACGGACGAAGCAGCTAGAGAAAAGCTCCTAGCAGCGCATCACTTTAGAAGCGAACCAGAACCGTACCTAACACGGACCAATATACCTATCACCTCGGAGATTTCTATCCTTGAAATCGAAAAAAATATCTCCGATATGGCGGCCAACAAGGCTCCAGGTTATGACGGCATTACCCTCAGCATAATCGAGGAATTATTAAGAAGTAATGGGGACTTCTTGAAGGAACTATATAATAAATGCTGGAAAAGCTCCACTTTCCCAGACGCCTGGAAACGGGCTTCAGTGGTATACTTCCAGAAAGATGGGAAGGACCCTCAACATGCCGAGTCGTACAGACCAATCTGCCTTCTCCCAGTCCTAGGGAAGGTACTTGATAAAATAATATCTAATAGGCTCGTCGAATACCTGGAGGCTAACAACCTGATATCGAACAAACAATTTGGCTTCAGGAGAAACATCAGCACGGCAGACGCCATTCAGGAAGTGCTGGATAAAATTGACCATAGTAGAGCAGCACAAGAACATACGTGTGCAATTACCCTCGACATCAGCAACGCCTTCAATTCGGCTCAGAAAGGCAACATCATAACAGAACTGGCTAACTTGGGAGTTCCCATGGAACTCATGGAAATAATCAAAAGTTTCCTAACCAGCAGAACTGTCAATTTAAGGGACACCAGGTGGAACTACAATGTGGGAGTACCACAAGGTTCATCCCTGGGTCCGATACTCTGGCTTGTACTAATAAATGAGTTATTAAAAAATAGCCCAGCATCTAGCAAGGTGCATATGCAGCCGTTCGCTGATGACATCATCATCTTGGTTAGCAGCCCAAAAATATACAAATTCACGGACACGTGCACAGAGGTACTTAATCTCTGCCTCAATTGGGCAAGCAAAAACAAGCTGAAATTCAACTTGACAAAAAGCGAGTATACGATCTTCCCCTGGAAGGGCAATGTCACAAGACGTCCCACAATCAAGATGGGTAATGAACCCATTAAATACAGACAAGCAATCAAATATCTAGTGGTTACCCTAGACAAAAATCTTTCTCTGATCACCCACATTGACGGGGCAAAAGAAAGAGCGCTAAAGCTCTTTCACAAAATAGCGAGACACTCAAAAAAAACATGGGGACTAAGCCCAAAAGTCTTGAAAGACATTTACCTTCTGGTGGTGGAAAAGATACTCCTCTACGGGGCGGAGAGCTGGTACAGAGATACGAACAGAATTAACCTTAGGTTGATGCAGGCACAAAGACCCTTTCTCCTGGCGCTAACCAAGTGCTACAGGACAGTCTCAACAGACGCCTTATGCGTACTAGCAGGATGCCTCCCGCTAGACATCAAAGCCAAGATGGAGCAAAAGCTCTACTCGCTCCACCACAAGGGAGCACAGTTAGTGATCCAAGGGCTAACTTTCAACGCAGACAACTACTGCGTTAAAAAGAAGGTTGTCAGCAATGTAAATAACCTCTCTAGAATTGAATGGGACTTTTGCAGGGAGGCCAAGTCTACCTCCAGTTATTTCACGGATGGCTCAAAGTTAAATGAGAAAGTAGGCTCTGCATTCTCTGAAAATGGTAGAGAAGTCCACAGTGACAAAGAGCGACTCTCGGATAATGCCACATCTTATGTGGCGGAAGTAAGAGCCATTGCCATGGCCATTGACCATGCAAACAAAAACGGAAAACGAGAAATAGATCTATACTCCGACTCCAGGAGTACCCTACAAGCACTAAGGGCTCTTGGGAGTAAAGGAGAACACACGGATGTGCTAAAATCATCCATCATGGACTCGGGGGTGCAAGTCCATTTCCACTGGGTTAAGGCCCACGTGGGTAACCTGGAAAACGAAGCGGTAGACAAGCTGGCCAAGGCAGCTACCGAGCTGGATGTCGTCTCCACTCAAGTTAAGTCCTGCAAGAGGCAGGTGAAGAGACTACTGATCCGTGAGGGGATCATCTCCTGGCAAGATAGGTGGGACCTCTCCCCCAAGGGGAGAAGGGTCTACGACGTCTTCAAGCAGGTCTCGCTCAAGAGACTCAGTGCGGACTTCCTAGCCAACCAGGCCATAACGGGCCATGGGTGCTTCGGAACCTACCAAGAGAGGTTCCATAACAAGCCCAACATTTGCAGTTGTGGATCTATCCAATCGCCAGACCACTGCATCTTCGAGTGCAGCGAGTGGAACGTGCAAAGAAGAAAGTTGCCTTCTGGGGCAACAAACTGGACCAAGAACAAGTTCTACATGGACTTTTATTGTAGGAACTTTATTAAAATGGTGATAAAGAAACTCTTGGATGAAGCAATCCCGTTCTGCGAAACGGTCAGCTCCACTTAGTGGAATGTATATACTCTTGTATTTTTAATTTCTGTATAACTCTTTTATGTTTCAATAAAGTTTGATAGGGATGCACGGTTGGTGCAAAACCCGAATGTCACAGGTGGCTCGATGGTGTATGGTGGTGGTTCCTTCTAGGCTAAATTCCTTAGCCCGAGTGGCCTTTCCTAAAAAGTTAAAGTTGAATTAATTAAATCGGTAATTCCTATCTAAAGTTGGCTCCTGGACGCTCTGCGAGCGTGTGGCGCGAAAGGTATCGGTGTGGCTCGGAAACCCCGGGCTGTGCGGGGGTGCTACCGCGCGAACAGTCACTAACAATGGTGCATGTCTTCGGACGGGACAGTAACTAACTGCTTAAGTGAACCCCGTCAATAACGTCCGCCATAATGAACGTTTTTTATGAAGAACGTTGCTTTTGGCTTCAAAAGGAGCGCCATATGGTGGACATATATCTAATAAATCTTTTTTCATTTCATTTATTATTTTTTTCGGGGGAGGAAGGGAGGGCGGTTTGAAATGTTATATCATTGAAATACACGGTACTGTTTATTCACTCTCGCCTTCCAACCACGGGTCGGACCGGTAACCAAGATCTCTGTTTTCCTCGGTTAAGTGCACTTCGATCCATGTATGTATGCCTGAGAGGACGAGCAACAGGTTTTCCGAAGCCGTTGGCATCGAGATTATCTCCTGAGGCAAACCAATAGAGGAAAGTCATTTGTCAATTGTGCTTATTACCTTCAAAATTGTGAGAAATAATAACACGGACAAAATGAAAAAAAGGATAATGATGTGTTGCTATTGCTTTTATTTCTATTGCTTTTGGCTGGCTACAAATGTTTATTGCAGAAATGATTGGCTGCGAGGCGACTCTTGACGAATTTCACATTGACATTTGTTTTAACACATTCACGTATTTAAATGTATATACACATATTTACAAATTCGCTCTTGCTTGCCTGTATACATATCTACAAATTCGCTCTTGCGTGCCTATATACATATTTACAAATTCGCTTTTGCATGCCTATATACATATTTACAAATTCGCTTTTGCATGCCTATATACATATTTACAAATTCGCTTTTGCATGCCTATATACATATTTACAAATTCGCTTTTCCATGCCTATATACATATTTACAAATTCGCTTTTGCGTGCCTATATACATATTTACAAATTTGCTTTTGCGTGCCTATATACATATTTACAAATTCGCTTTTGCATGCCTATATACATATTTACAAATTCGCTTTTGCATGCCTATATACATATTTACAAATTCGCTTTTGCATGCCTATATACATATTTACAAATTCGCTTTTCCATGCCTATATACATATTTACAAATTCGCTTTTGCATGCCTATATACATATTTACAAATTCGCTTTTGCATGCCTATATACATATTTACAAATTCGCTTTTGCGTGCCTATATACATATTTACAAATTTGCTTTTGCGTGCCTATATACATATTTACAAATTCGCTTTTGCATGCCTATATACATATTTACAAATTCGCTTTTCCATGCCTATATACATATTTACAAATTCGCTTTTGCATGCCTATATACATATTTACAAATTCGCTTTTCCATGCCTATATACATATTTACAAATTCGCTTTTGCATGCCTATATACATATTTACAAATTCGCTTTTGCATGCCTATATACATATTTACAAATTCGCTTTTGCATGGCCTATATACATATTTACAAAGTCGCATTTGCATGCGTATAATGCATATTTACAAATTCGCTTTTGCATGCCTATATACATATTTACAAATTCGCTTTTGCATGGTTATATACATATTTACAAAGTCGCATTTGCGCGTATAAATGCATATTTACAAATTCGCTTTTGCATGCCTATATACATATTTACAAACACATATTTACAATACGGTCACATATACATTTTTATATATTTATACAGTTTATAGATTTACAAAGTACATTTACATTTACATACACTTTTACATACATAATAATTATTTTTACAAAGAGATTTTGATAACTTTTCACACAGATATTTAAATACATTTACACACTTATATAAATACAGCAGCATAAAAATATTTTAAAACAAATTTGAACTTTTTTCTTACATTTTCAGCACTTTTTAAAATTTCGACTTGCATTTCCAACACATTTTAAACTTTTTTCTTACATTTTTAACACATCTTAAAACTTTTTTCTTACATTTTCAACATATCTTAAAACTTTTTTCTTACATTTTCAACATATCTTAAAACTTTTTTCTTACATTTTGACATTTTTTCAAAACTTTAAAAGGAACTTCAATCAATTTAAACACTTTTCTGGTGATGGCGGCAAAATACTTTTTAAAATCTTAATTCTGATTTGTTATATGTCCTAATTTGATCCGGCCTGTAAGAAAAAGAATTAACAATAAAGACATATGATAAAACTCTTTTAAAAAAGTAACCATAAAGCCCCCATTTTAATAATTTCTCATTAGAACCCCTTCATCTTTTTAATTTATTTATTGAAGTGCAGTAATAGATAACGGGAGTTCGGGATACTCTTTTCCATGTTTGCAAAATTAAACCTTCATTTGCAGAGATTACGTAGCAAATTACAGCTGTGCTTAGATTTTCGTCACAAATCGTAAAACTCATGTAAAATACACTCATGGACAAAAAAATTAGCGCACCAAGAAATAATTGCGGGATCGTAACGAAACATGCAATGAAGGTACATGTCGGGGAGATATGCAAATGATTAGAAATGCAGCGTGATTGCGCATTACGTATAGCCGGTAGAGGGCGTTGAACATCGTACTCTGTGGAGTATAAAACAGGTAACCAAAGCTTGTTTGAGTGTGCTGAATCATTTACAAAGGAAGAGCTGAGATAGACATGCCATTACGCCGTGTTCGAAGACAATATAAGCAGTTGTCGCAGTTTGAGAGGGGGAGAATCGTCGGGATGATGGAAGCTGGGCGAGTAGCTCGTCAATTAGGCCGCTCTGATTGTGTTGTGAGGAGGTGTTGGGACCAGTGGACCCGAGAGATGTCATGTACACGAAGACCAGGCTCAGGACGCCCTCGACAGACCAGTCGTCGAGAAGACCGCCACATCGTAAGAAATGCACGCGTACAGCCAACTGCTTCATCGGCCGCCATCCAGGCACAGGTAGCACCTTCACTGGGGGCTTCTGTGTCTTCTCGAACCATACGAAGGCGCCTGGCTGAAGGACAGTTGGTATCGCGGTGCCCATTACGTGTGATGCCCTTGACGCCCACCCATCGACGCCTCCGTTTGGAGTTTTGCCGCGCACGAGGAAACTGGACTGCAGCGGAATGGAACCAGGTCGTCTTTAGTAACGAATCCAGATTCAATCTCCGCAGTGATGACAATCGTGTTCGTGTGTGGAGAGCCCGTGGTGAACGCTTCAATCCTGCCTTTGCTGTACAGAGACACATCGCTCCCACAGCTGGTGTGATGGTATGGGGTGCCATTGCCTACAATACACGGTCACCCCTAGTATTGTTCCGTGGCACCATGACAGCCCAGCGGTATGTTCATGAAATCCTGCAACCACATGTGTTGCCACTCATGCAACGGCTCCCAGGAGCCATTTTCAACAAGACAATGCTCGGCCTCATACGGCAAGGGTGTCACAAGACTGTCTCCGCACTGTTACTACCCTTCCTTGGACTGCCCGATCCCCAGATTTGTCTCCAATCGAGCATATCTGGGATCATTTGGGACGACGAGTTGGGCATCCCACGAGTTTGAACGAACTAGAGGCAAGGTTACAGCAAATATGGAACGAAATGTCTCAAGACATCATACAGAACTTGTATGGCTCAATGCCCGATCGTATCGCATCGTGCATTCGCGCTAGAGGGGGTCCAACGGAGTATTAACTCCTACGTTCTTTTGCCTTTTTCTCTGAAATAAATTATCCTTTTTCTTTGATTTTCTTATCATTTACTTATATCAAAGTATTCATTACGTATGTAAAATTTCGTTTCATTTTGACGACTCCTTCTTGGTGCGCTAATTTTTTTGTCCATGAGTGTATTTCTTACGGATTTTTAAAGTCTCCTGTATTTCGAATATAGTTTAATGGATATTAGATTTGTATTGTAAAATGGCGCAACAACATATTATATTTTAATTTCCAAGAGAAAAGTGGTTGACAGGTAATTTGTTCACTTTAATTTAATGACACGTGCGATGCTTATTTGTTAGCGCAACACCTACGGAGCCTGTTAGATAGATCTATAAACAGAGGCCTTCACCAACCGTAAAGGCCGTTCAACTGTTTCATAACTGGTAGACATAAAAAGTCCCCCTATGATGTCAGAGAGGGTGGAAGAAGGTACGAGCCCACCGGATGTCTCCCCTTCGCAACGGGTTTCGATACAGCGAAGGGTATCTAACAAACAGAGCCAAATTTCGACGAATAAATTCGGCGTTCGGTTTGAAATACGGTTTGCCGTCCATGTTAACAAACCGAAAACTTGCAAAGCCGTTCGTTCATTTTTGTGTAGTGAATTCCTGGTTTGAGTTATTTTTCTAACTTTATTGAGTTACAGTAGCGAAGAACGAAATGAAGTGTCCTACTCGAAATGAAATTTGCAAGCCAAAACATTCCAAGCTAGACTGCAAGCTCGTACACATACAGCGAAAGACGGCCAATGAACATTCATCAACTTCCATTGATATACCGCCTAATGAGCGAACCCTGGCAACGGCAAAACGTTCGTTGATGTTTCTTGCTATGTATACATTTACCGAACAACTTTGTTCGTTAGCATTCGTTAGTCTTCGTTCACATTATATATACGTGGCTTTATAATCTTTATTTTAAAAATTTTTAATGATGGTGAATTTTGGAATAATTGAGAAAAAGTAATTGTCTCTATTGTTTTCTCATTCTTTCAGCATTCGAACCCCCCCCCCCCCCCAAAAAAAAAAGGTGTTTATTAGGTTTACGTATCAGGAATTACAAATTCAATCCAACTATGGAATTTGATCTGGCTGAAATAATCTAAATTTCACTGAAAATTAAACTTTAACTGAAATGCTGCAGTCAACCTGCGTAATACTGAAATTTTAAGTTTGGTCACCAGTCTACCTGTGACAGAGTGCGATAAAGCCATGCTTCTTGAAACACGACATCTCTGAGACATAGAATAAACTTCGTCGATCGTCACAAGAGTTACGAAATTATACATATTTCAAAATGTTCGTTAAGTTTAGAATAAAAGTACCCATTCGTTTCTAATTTCATTCCTGTTTCGAACCATCGACTGAATATAATAATTTTTTTTTCATGAAAACATGTTTCTAACTCAGTTATGTGACTCAACAAAAAATTTGATAAATATTGAAAATTATTTAAAAAAATAAAAGTATAAATATTCGAACACTTACCGACTTTTTACGCGAGAACCTTTTGAAAAATTTTCTCAGTCCTTTGAATTTTTTCTTTTTCGGTGCCTGTGAACGAAAACGAAAAAGATGATAGAGGTCGATGCAAGATTTTATAACCTTAATAGCATTAACACTGTCACAGGTGCAGTTTTTATCTCATCGTTCCCATAAGTCAAAAAATCTTTTAGGGGTAGGAGATTTCTATTAATCGTACCCGTTCTGAAAAGAGCAGTTTGCAAAGAACAACAAAAGAAGCATTCAGTCGATGCCGAGTTCATTTTTCTTAAGCAGACCCTTGAACAAACCTGTGAACATTATCAATCAACACACTCTCCTGGCCTTGTCTATTTCTGGGTTCTGGAAACGTATTAAGCGAACGACGGTCAACGAAGGACAACAAGCAAATTGCGCCAAATTTCAACGAATAAATTCGGAGTTCGGCCTGAAATTCGATTGCCCCCCCCCCCCACATCAACAAACCGAAAGCTTCTTCAACAATTCTTTCATTTTCCTGAAGAGAAATGACAGAATTTAATGACAGAGAATTTCTCCAGTCCATACTATATTTCAAAACCCAATTTCCGATAAACGAACAACAAAATTAAGTTTTTTTTCGAAATGAAATTTAGAAGCAAAAAAGTAAAAAGATTGCAAGCTGAACTGTAGGCTCTACACACATATGGCGGACGACGGCTAACGAAGAGTAACGAAGTTCCTTTGATGTTCTAGATTGCTTAGGGAGCGAACCGTGGTAACGGCAAACAAATGCGCCCGTTGCTACAAGCACATTTAGCGAACAACTGTTGGGATACTCCCCACACTCTGTCTTCACAGTTTGGAAGTTAAACGTTATGTTTTTCCCGTACAGCGGGTGACGTGCATGCTTCGGGTATGACGTGATGAAACGGTTTCTTTGCGATCGCAAGTTGCGATGTTCGGACGTCATTCCTGGACGCTGGTTGCAATGTTTTAATTTAACATTTCTTTTTCCGGTGTTTATATGTTTTTATAATATTTGTTATTGTATGTGTAGTAATTTTTGTTATTTATTATAAGTGAAGTATCACTTTTCGTGACAATTATTTTGATGTTAATTTGGCGTAAATTTTCCTGAATATGCAAATTAGCCAGAAACCCACGTGGTTTGGATGTATATAACGTGCTGGCTTTACTTAGCTCTCGCCGAGGTCAGTTGGAGCAATGTATTAGACCGAATGCTATCGCCAACGCTAAATGTTAGCTCGAGTTTACTTTTGTGATGAATAAACCTGCGTTTCCTGATTTACTGCTTCCTGAACGACTGCTTCTTTTTATTTTATTCCTGCTTCAGCTCACTGCTACATTCTGCTATATATATATTTACCATATGTTTTCTATGGCTTTTAATCAAGTCCAACAACAACCTCCTTCGTTCGCCTTTGTTACAAACAACGCCTTTAGTAAAATCTATCACAGCCGAACGGATAACTGGATGGAAAGGAAAAAAAAACTTATTTAATTCGCAGAAATGGGTTATGATGTAAAGTCCTGCATAATCATCGAAAACGTCGATAGTTTCTAAGTCGTCCCCCAACCCCTCTCTCCTGAAACACGTAGAGTGTGACAGTTGTGTCATCATGACATAAGTTCGGTTGAATAAAAACTGAAATTTTCATACTCTGTAACGCATAGTTGATCCAACCGGTCCTGGAGAACTTATTAAATCTTAAATATTCGGGACTCGGAGCTGTTATATCCCGTATTATTCCGATAATCCACATCCATTTTCATCGTACCTTTCAAGTTGAGTTAACTGCTGTCATTCTACGATTAGGTAACAACAGCCATTATGATGGCCAAGCTGCCGGGCGATGCTCTGATGATGATTTACAGATTCCGTGAATCTCGAAATGTGCCAGGTCTGTAAACATCGCAATTTGAATCTTTGTGTGGATGTCATAGTTCCCCCACAACCAGTCCATACAGAAAATTATGATATCGTGAAGGGGTTTTTTTATTGATTAAGAATGTTTGATTTATGCAATCCTAACATACAGACTCCAAGGCATGATGAGAATGCTTTTATGCAATTTTTGCCAAGTCCATCTTCTGGGTAACTCACCTCCCGCTGCTATTCTCCAGTATTTTAATGCGGAAGGCAATAATTGTCTCTGACGGTTTGACATTGGTTTTTGAAAAGTACAGGAATGTATCCTTTGATGTAATCTTTGTTTTAGTTTCGTTTCTACTACTCGTTTGAATATGGATGGGAAAAATCCACCCAGACGTGTGATATTTAACTTGACTGCTTTTATCAGCTTCATCTTTTATCACTCTTATATATCACCGATTTTATCATACTTAAATTTTAGTGTTTCTAACATCGCTGTTGTTTAATAATTATACCCGACTGTTTTCACCACCTTTTAAATGTAACTGCTTCTATCTCCTTTTAATTTTGACTGACTTTATCACCTTCCGTTTAGCATTCATTGTTCTTATCACCTCTCATATCGTTGTCGTTTCTTACATTTGTAAGTGCATAGTAGTTCTGCTGTTGTCGGGCGTTTGACAAAGCTTGTCCTTTCTGGACTTTTCCCATTTTCACTCTGTCCTTAGGTATTAAAAATGTGGGTATTGGTGTAACAAGACATACCTTCAACGTCAGTAAGGAGGTGCCTTCCAATTCCAGTTCGTCCTCGCAGTAGACAGAAAATACAGGGTCGTCAGTTGGGACACGAGGCCTGGAGAAAAGAAATGATTATTTTGTAACAAACACACACCATATCCGACATATTATTGAACTTCAAAGCGTCTAGAGATGTTCGGGTTCTTCTAAAGTGAGAGTGATATGTGTTCTAAAAATCTCCCAATTTTTGAAGCTCAAGTAAATTTATATCATTAGTTTGAGATAACAAAAAAATATAAAAGTAAATATCAGTAGCAAATTATTTTAGGAAATTTAAAATGTTTCTTTTCTAACTTTGATACCTGAAAGCTTATTAATGGTGTCCTTATAACAAAGAGTTTTTAGAATGTTCTCCTTTTCCATGCGCAGTTTTGTTCCGAATGAGCACTGTGTGGACCATTTTTTACCAGTTTCAGCACAGAAAATGAAGGCTTGCTCATTGGTAATGTTAAAATCAGTCTTATGGTTATTCCGGTACCAGGATATCTGGATATGTATTCGTATTGGAGTATAAAAATTCAGTTTTTCAGAAGTAGCATCATTATATATATATATTTGTTTATTTATTTATTTATTTTTTAATTTTTTTCTAATGCGCAGGAAGTTCTTATTTACCGTCAAGTCTTGCTGGCTACATAACTGTGGGAGCACTTTTTAGGTGAGCCAGCATTGATCCCTATGAGGGGATAACACGGTAACGCCTTAATTCGGGATTTTAACCCAAGCGCAATGCACGGAAGCTCACCACGTGGAAGGCATTAACATCATAATTGGTGGACATTTTTAAATTAAGTTTTCAAGTCGAAGCCAGTGGATTTATTTATTTCTCGCAGTAAGGACGAAAATCTCTGTGCCGGCCCTGGGACGGAACTATTTTGCTTAGAGGTAAACGTGGTCCTGCTTCTAAGTTTTTCATTAAGTTGTAGTGTTTATACGATCATGTAGTGCTACAGATCGCATGTCATTAATATGCTGCTCGTCAACCCCGTTTCGGTTGTGTCCAATTTACTAAAAACCATTCTTGGTTTTTTCCACCAACTTTTCACATAAATCTCTCTGTGTATCATCTGTAAACAGAAGGAATAGAAGCGACACAAAACTGGAAAGGATGACGTAAGCACGGAACAAACGACTTAATGGTGAAAGCGGTGGGCCGAGCTTCGATCGAGACTTTGAAATAGACGCCAGTTTAACAAAGAAAGAAAGTGAGTGCTTAATTATATGGATTAATTTGTATCTGCTTAAACTTGGAATTGCAAATGCAACCTTATCATAGATATTTAATGACGTGGTATAGGAGAAAGAGTATTTTTGTACTTTGTCAAGGACTTTGAATTTTGTGTTCACCCACTATTAGTCAAGAAGCCAAATTAGTTGCGGAATTTCTTCTTTTATTGCCTATCACAGGAAGTCATACACAATACTATAGTAGATTAGATGATAGATTGTTAATTTATTAAACTAAAAATGCATTTGACTGAGGTACGATGGGTGATATCCACGCCACGAAAGCATATTCAGCAAGGCGAATTTCATAGCTTGGTAGTTTCCTTAGTTACCTTGTGGTTTTGTAATTTTTAGGTCATTTTATTGTCATACTCTGTTCAAATTTTAAGCTAAGCTTTTAAGAACTGAACACGTATAATGTTGCAAGAACTAAAAACAAAACAGAAGCGATTGGCTCTAACTCGCATCTCTTCACTGCAACTTGTCAGTTGAGTTTTAACGTGATTTTATTCCCACTATTTATCACTGCATTGCTCTCCTGACCACGGTAATGATGACATTTTTAATATTCTGGATGTCGCATTCATTCAACTCCAACTTCATTTTTCAGAGATTTTCCTTCACATAACTGTCCTTACAAACTTTTCCCAAATCACATTTTTCTATTTCCAGATTCTCACGCGGCAGTAAAAAATGATTTCGAACGGGGGAAAGGAAAAGTAAAATGTACGCCTAAATGTCGATCGATATTTCACTTACTCGACATTTTCTGAAACCTTTTTTTGGGTGTTATAAGCAGATTCTGGCTCAGAAAAGATTTCAACTGACGGCTCGCTGAAGTGATCAGGCACATTCTCCAGGTCTTCTGAGCACGGTTCGGCGCCGACTGGCTTGTCTACTTCACTGTGAATCAGAAAAAAGAGACTATATAATAACATTCTCGAAGAACGGACAGTTTTGTATGCGTGAAAAATTGAATTCATTTTTCCCACCACTTTGCAAAGGTGCAGTAACATATTGTACAAAATTTCACTTACTTTGTGTTATTTGGAGTCTCGGATCCCGGATCTTTGAAAGTAGGTCCGACTATCGGTTGGGTGAGGTCTCGGAGTGTAGTCCAGTGGCGTAAGTATATCGGTTCGGAGAGTGAACGGACAGCGGTCAAATTCTCGGGGATGATGCTGAGGCGGGAAATTTCGATATCACTGTGAATCAGAAAAATCAGTTATTGCTCAAACCCATGATCAGCTGTTATGTAAACTAATGATACGTGTGTTGGTTGGGATTTCATGGCGCCCGATCCAAAATTGGACATAACACGCCAACACACAAGGTAGGTAAACCATAAAGCTTAAAAGCCAAAAGGCAAACAACAAAAGTGAAAAAAAAAATAAATAGAAAGCAAAAACAAAAAACAAAGACTGTGTACAGAAGCAGCAGAAAACAAAAGGGCAAACAGAAAAGTGTGGTCACCAGATCCAACAGATTATATGAACTGCAAAGGAAAAAAGGCTATTTTTCTAAGATTGCAGATATGTGAGACTGAAAATGGAGACCGGCAGTGTTCAAAAAGAGGAGCCCATCCACAAATGCCGATGAGTGAAATGTGTAAGTAAGAAATGTGTGGAGCAGATAGCTAAGCACCGATACATGACTTTGCATCTTGTACATAACAAGTGCGTTAGATAGAGTGCGTGAGTGAGTGAGTGTACGTGCGACAGCTCACCTTTTATCACCATCAGCTCGTCTTCCGGAATGGTCACTGGCTGGTATAGTGTCCGCACTCAGTCTTTCGTCAAAATCATTTGTATTGGTCAAGGATGAGGCGGAACTGCAACATATAAAATTTTATTATTACTCTTATGCACGCGGTGATCTCTCAATATCAATAAAACATTGAAATTAGCGGTTTGTTTGTTTGTTTTTGTTTCATTACAGCATAGATGGGGTACAATATTTATTTTAAAACGAAACCCTTAATAGAAATAGAAACGAAATAAAACTAGTGGATTGAAAATCGAGACACGGGTTACTGATATAAAAGGATTTGAAATAAAAATTTCAAAATCTATTTCTCTTTGAATTTAGACTTGCGTAAATGGAGGGTGTTATTTCACAGCAAATTTCCCTTCAACAGTCCGTCCGAGAGAGAGCATTTTGTCTAGATCATCATTTCAGAGAAACGTTGAAAACGCAGCTTGAAAAGAAATTGAACTGTCGAAATTAAATTGCTAAACATCGTCATGAACTATAAACGGTTTGTTTTCTGCTACAGATTAGAACGGATAAGATGATATTTGATCTTACACTGGAGAATGAAGTTTCCTACTCGAAATGAAGTTTCCAAGCAAAAAGTAAAAAGATTCCGAGCTGTACCCATACAGCGAGCGAAAAATCGCCAACTTCCTTATTTGATCGCCAACTTCCTTATTTGATGTACCGCCTACTGAGCGAACCGAAGGAAGGACGTACTAAAGGTGAAGAAATGCGTTCTGTGGTGTTTGTTGACATTTAGCGGACAACTTTCGTTAGGCTTCGTTTGCTGTAAGTATAGGCGCCTTTAGAGGTGGGTGAAAGCGGTTTTGCCGTCACTGTGTACCGTCGGCAAATGTCATCTACAAGTACGCTGCATATCGAATTCAGAAACAGGATTAAGGCGGACAGTGATAACGGGACAAGAGACTGGGAGTCGAATTTATGTTGAGAGACGACTCTGTACGGATGATGCTTCGTCCAGTGAGGCTGTGCAGAAAGATCTGGGGTCCGACCCGCGACATTTTGAGCAAGACTTAATTCATGTATCTAACTCTAGAAGAGTAGTATCGAGTGTGCTGAACTACAAGTAATTATTTTATGACCGCGTTTGCGCTATCACATCGACCATAGCATACATTTCCTATCTTAAGGAAATTGTCATTCATAATTTTTGGCATCTCACTCAGCTCATATTACTTACCCATAGAGGGGTAGATATTGACATACGTGCACCTACTCGCATAGAACAATATTAAGAACATGAATATGGAGTTCCTATAATGCTTCAAATATAAAAGGCGAGCTCAATTAATTGAACTAGGATCTCGAAAGCACACTCACAGACACACACACACATATATATATATACAGTGGCATCTCGATCTATTGTTTTCCAAGGGACCGACTGAACTGGACGATAAATGCGGGAAAACGATAGATGCGGGAACATAACAAAACAATAGGATCGCCGGGACTGGGTGATATAAACGATACATACGGGAAAACGATGGTTCGGAGAACGATCGATCCAGATTCCACTGTATATATATATATATATATATATATATATATATATATATATATATATATATATATATATATATATATATATATATATATATATATATATATATATATATATATATATATATCTTGTTCCAAAACATCCCAAAGATGGTCAATAGGATTTAAGTCTGGGCTTCTAGGTGGCCAATTCATGACAGAGAAGTCAGAGGAATGCTCATCCAACCAGCCAGGAGCCAACCGCGACTTGTGAGAGGTACAGTTGTCTTGCTGGAAAACTCCATTACCGTGCGGATAACAGAACAGCATAAACGGATGGAGGTGATCACCCAGGAACTGAACGTACCGAATTGCATTGAGGGAGGTTTGTACACGCAACAAAGATCCCAAACTGTGCCACGAAAAAACACCATGATTGAGCCACCATGCCCTTGTACAGTTCCAGCCAGGCATGCAGGATCCATGGCTTCGTGAGCCTGACGCCATATTCTCAGCCTCCCGTCGGCGTTAAGTAGTCGGAATCGAGACTCATCACTCCATGCTACTCGTTTCCAGTCCTCTACACTCCAGTCTCTGTGCTCTCTTGCCCAGGCAAGACGTGCAGCCCGATGGCAAGTATAGAGCAATGGTACTCTCGTACGTCGACGGCTCCCGAAACCCATACGGTGAAGCGAGCGTTGCACAGTCCGTTTACTGACTGTACGACTGGCACCGTCATTAAACTGGGTGGTAATTTGAGCTAATGTTTGGCTTCGCTGGCTACGTACGCCTGAGCCGTCTCTCACCACGCACTGCCAAGGCTAATTGTCCTTTGCAGTTTGCCCGATCGCTAGTTTTTTTTTCACCATCCATGTATTCTTGGTATACTCTTGACACTGTCGACCTTGAAAATCCTGGCTGTCTGAGGATTTCGGAAATTGAATGGCCCATGTGTCGCGCACCTACGATTTGTCCGCGATCGAAGGCGTCTAAATCAGGCAGTTTCCCCATACTGGCAATTCCAACAACAAATTCAGAACAACCACAGTACGCGCTATATATGCAGTTACCACAACGCCTTCACTTGCGCATACATGATGGGCAACGCTACACAATTTGCATAGGCTTTGCTATCCTTAATTCAGTGGCACATCAGTGTATATATATATATATATATATATATATATATATATATATATATATATATATATATATATATATATATATATATATATATACACATATATATAATATATATATATATATATATATATATATATATATATATATACATATATATAATATATATACACTGCTGGCCACCCAAATTGCAACACCAAGAAAGACAAGAGATATCACAACAAAATTTATTTTGTAGATAACATGTTGACCAAGTATCAAATGATTAAATTTATAGACTTCTGTGAAGTGTGGTTCCTGCCAGAATCAGTAGCCAGAGTAGCCGCCATTGTTGGAAATCACCGCTGCCACACGCATCGGCATTGATTCAAAGAGACTTTGGATGAGTTCTTGGGGTACAGCAGACCAAGAAGCTTCCACACGTTGCCAAAGTTGATCTGCTGTGGCAGTTGGGGATGGAATCTGGGTCCATCGTAGAGCAACCATGGGCCACATGTTTTCTATCGGAGAAAGATCCGGAGAGCGAGGCGGCCAGGGAAGCAATTCAATCTGACGATCGACGAAGAACCGTTGGACAATGCGTGCCGCGTGTGGTCGCGCATTATCCTGTTGAAATATGGCTGTGGGCAAGCCCTGAAGGTAAGGAAGGACAACTGGCTCCAACACCTCGGAGATGTAGCGCTGGCTGTTTAAAGTACCGGCAATGCGTACTAGAGGTGTGCGAGAGTGATATTCAATACCGCCCCATACGATAATACCCGGTGCAGGACCAGTGTGGCGGTGCATAACGCAGCTGTTCAGCATCCTCTCTTCACGGTGTCTCCAGACTCGAATGCGACCATCGTGGTGTTGCAGACAGAAGAGTGATTCGTCAGTAAAGACAATTTCATTCCATTCTGCCGTCCACATCCTTCTGTCTTCGCACCATTGGCGGCGGAGACGTCTGTGGTTCTGCATCAAGGGTAGACAAAGCAATGGACGTCTTGCGGACAGACCACTCTGCTGTAAACGGCGTCGAATGGTACGCGCAGACACTGGATGATGCTTTACAGACTGCATGTGCTGTGCTATGGTTCGTGATGTGACTGAGCGATCCGTCACTGCCATGCGCACAATTTGCCTGTCATCACGTGAAGTGGTGCGCTGAGGTGGATGCGATCGAACACGCCGGTCCGTCGTACCCTCCTGCATCCAACGATCACATATCCGCATTACAGTTGTTTTGTTTCGTCCAACACGACTACCGATTTACCTGAAAGATAATCCACAATCTCGGTAGGCCACTATCCTTCCTCTGTCGAACTCGGATACTTGATCAAAAGATGATCGCTGTTTTCGACGAGGAATAATTGATCGTTATTTTTGAAAAAACCACAAGAAAAACACAATTGCCGAACTTAAAATCGTCGAAATGTCGAAGCCTTAAATAGCGCTTTGAAGTGGCGCCACAGGCACGCGTGATGTGCGTCTGCACTAAATTCTAATCATTTGCATATCTCACCTCCGCTAATGCATGTTGTAAATTTCATGTTATTTGCATGTTTTCTTCAGGGTGTTGCATTTACAGTGGCCAGCAATGTATATATATATATATATAATATAATATATATATAATATATAATATATATATATATATAAAATCGTCTTAGTGAGGAGAGTAGAAAAGGTCTACGGAAGCGACTCACCCAAAATTCTGGTCGTATTGTTCATCCTGTGACTGTTCCACCTCTACCACGTGTCCTCCTAAGGTGTTGACGGAGGAACGCTGAATGAGGAGGAGAGAAACAAAAAGCGTATGTATTAATTGTGCAATAAATTCCTTCATTGTGCGTCCATGTCTTTATCACGTCTCAGTGATACAGATTTAATAGTCTAACGTAGAAGATTGATGCGGGCTAATGTAGCCTCTTGAAAGTGCCTGTGGGGCATCAACCATCGTGAAAAACATCGATTTCGTCTCTCAAATGATTGTAAAATACAGGGTTCCCACCTATATCCGTTACACCCCCTTAACTTCTAAACGGTGACAGCTTAGGCTATAAATTTTGTGTCTAGGTATAGTAAAAGGGCTATGCGCTACTCGACGAGACAACTTACAACGCCATCTATCGGTAAGATTTGGAATGAGCGTTTTTATCTCAAAAATAGTACGCGATACAGGGAAAAAGTGAATTACAAAGTTGTTCAGTATCATCGATTTTGTAAGAAAAGACACATTGCGAACAATAATACTTAAAACAAAATGTAGAAAATGAACATTTGTTTGGTCGAAAATTGTCAAGTCATAAAGAGTGGAAAAAAGAAACTGAGACACTTCCCTAAATTCTGGATCATTTATTTAAGAGGCTGAAAATGCTCCCCATTAGACACTATATACATTTGCATTCTGGACTGCATTATCTGGTCTTTTCGAGCTTCGCTCGCGTTTCACGACGCCATAGTGGTGAAAATCATTACCAAACAAATGTTCATTTTTTCCATTCTGTTTTGAGTATTAATGTGCGCAAGGTGTCTCTTCTTAATAAATCGATGATGCTGAACCACTTTGTAATTGACTTTTTTCCCATATCTCGTACCATTTTTAAGATAGAGACTCTAATTCCAAAATGTGCCCATAGATGGCGTTGTAAGCTGTCTCGTCGAGTAGTGCATAGCCCTTTTACTATACCTAGACACCAACTTTATGACTTAATCTGTCACCGTTTAGAAGTTAAGGGGGGTGTAAGGGATATAGGTGTGAACCTTGTATATAGGGGTAATATGAACCTGCAGTATATATTTTCTAAGTATTTCCGCAAAAGATGCTTTCTATTATCCCCAAAAAATAAAATCTATCTCATATTTTATCAAACTGTTTCATAGATATTTTTCTCCTGGTTGTAGGAGTTAAGTTACTCATGTCATAGTTAAGAACTGAAACTGAATTTCGTTTGTTTCTCGAACTGAAAAACTTTTTGGGTTATTTACATTTTCGGTATTTTTTCCTGTTCTTCTTTTTATGTGCCTTAACAAAGCAACGAAGATTTGAAAGGAAATGAAACACTTTCCGCGCATTTGACGTTACTGAGCATCTGGCATAGATTCGAGAAAAAGCAATACCGTGAGCACGAAGCTCTGAATTCAAGTTATATAGTTACCTTTAATGTATCGGACATCTGAAAAACATATCATGTCAATTTTCTTTTGTTTAAATATAGCACTCGTGTTATTAAATGCAGTAAAACTTCTCTAGCCGGCCACCCACTTTATTCGGAACCATTACTGACCGCCATAGAGAAGTTCCATTGCGTAACATGCCGACCCGATGTCCGGAGCCGGCACATTACAACAGGAGAGAAGAGATAGCTGAAGACGACACATTGGATAAAATATTTATCAGACGGGAATTGGCACAACCTCTCGGGGCAACAGAAAAGCGGATATAGCCAACCTGTACATGGCGCAGAGCCTTTAATAGACTTGTGAGACTAGCTCGTCATGTGATCTTGATAGGAGCAGTTAATTGGTTAAAGTTTAGGACTGACGTGATGCTTGCGCGAAAGTAGTTAATTTACGTACCCACGCCACGCAGGTTTGGTTTTTAAGCAATAGAGCCGCCATTTAAAAAATTTCGCCCAAGGGAATTTAGAATAAGCTAAGATTTGAAAGGCTAAAGAGATTTTTAATGTTATATATATATATTCAGAAAAGTTTTCAATTCAACGTATGTAGTCGGTATTAAAATAAAGATTAAAAGCGGAATCAGCAGAAGGAATCTCGAATGGTCATAGATTTAGTAAGAAAGAGCCATCTGTTTAGATCTCTTCTAAAGCGTAAAAATCAGTATCTTGAGTTTGTCTCTGGAGATAGGGGTGAAAAACGAAAGGGTTGTTCTTACCCGAGAACTGGCACGAGCGGACCCTTGATCCTGAAAAGAGACAACAGCCCTTGAAGAAATTGACACCAATCATTCAAAGAATTATTCATTGGTTAAGATTCGTTTCAGCCGTTGAAAATAGCTTCATCGGCCGCGTGAAAATCAAAGTAATATCCTTGGAGTTTTGACAACATAAGGGTTACTAAAGCACAGAAAAAAAATGGTGTATCTAAATCCCCGAGCTATATGCCTGCACGGAGTCACGCGGTAAAACATAAAATTCCGGAATTCAGCGATAAAGGATACATCAAAAGTGAATGTCGGACAGTGGCGTTGTGGGCATAACTGGCGCCCGGGCCACGATACCTTTTAGGTGCCCTTTCGGGATACTTTTATGGAAAATCTTGTTTGTCTTGGGGCCATTTGGCGCCCCTCGCTACACCACTGGT
This sequence comes from Dolomedes plantarius, assembly GCA_907164885.2. Taxonomy (NCBI): domain Eukaryota; kingdom Metazoa; phylum Arthropoda; class Arachnida; order Araneae; family Dolomedidae; genus Dolomedes; species Dolomedes plantarius. The sequence continues at coordinate 166,164,527 of OU015499.1, forward strand.
TTTGGATCAAACAGTTGAAAACAATTCTTTCTTCCCGCGTGGGTTGTTTTATCATGGTTTTTGATTCCTAATACTGTTTAACTCATATTTAATTTATAATGTAGTAGTAGATCAGTGGAGCGCCAACTTTTTTCGTTGTTCTATAAATACAAATCCACGCGAACCCAATGGAAATTTATTGGTAGTAGCAAATTTTTAAAAATATAGGAAAATGTTAACAAAAGAGTAGAAAAACAAAATAAGCAAATTCTGAGGAACTACGAGGTACGATCCAAAAGTTCGGGGAATGCGGTAATCTACGACAACAAAAGCATGTATTTGAAGTGACAGCGTATGGAATGGATTCTACCAAACAACCCCCGTGTGTTCAGGTTGGTTTCGTCCATGTCAAGTAATTTAACCGGGCGCGCTGCTGTTTTCTTCCGGAGATAGACACCTTTGTTCTGCGACGTAATAAAAGTGGTTTTTAAAGAACAGCGCTGAAACATTAAATTTTGTCAGCGTTTAGGTAAGACACCTACGGAGACTTTAAAAATGCTACGAAAGGTGTACGGGGATTCTACCATGGTGATGAAACAGTTGATGAAACGTGGTGTTATTTATTAGATACCCAATCAAAACGTGCTTCTTCAACTTGGAAATCACCCTTCTCACCGCGATCTAAGAAATTCTGTCAGGATCGGAGCAAAGGGAAAGTCATGATAGAGGTATCTTTTGATTCTCAAGGAATCGTCATTCAGAATTTATTTCCGAAGGCAGAACAGTAAACAAGAAGCCTTATGTAGACAATTTACGTCGTTTGAGGGAATTCATTCGTCGTAAACTGCCGCAGATCTGGCTAAGTGGAGACTGGTACATTCTGCATGACAAAGCACCTGCACATCGGTCCCAACTGGTCACACACTTTTTCGCCAAAACCCACATGTATGTGCTTCCATACCCTGCCTATTCACCGGACTCAGCCCCGTATGATTTTTATTTGTTTCCATCCCTGAAAAACCTTTTGAAGGGGCGCCGTTTTGTGTCAGCAGATGAGGTGAGAGCAGCATCGCAGGAGACCTTTCAAAAAATGGCTTCCAGCAGTGCTTTCAGAAGGTATACGAGCGCTAGCAAAAGTGTATCGTCGCCAAAGGTGATTACTTTGAATGTGGTTGTTATAAACTTTTTCAGTTTAGGAATTTTACGCCAATTCCCCGAACTTTTGGATCGTACTAAGTATTTCAAAAATCACTGAACTGTAGATTTTTGGGTACATATATTTACTTTGCATAATAACAATAAAATAGATGTCTTCCTTACCATCTACATTTGTTTTTTTGCCAAATCTTAGGTGACTCAAACCTCCTGTTTAAGTATCAATATGCATTTGTATTTCATTTAGATAAAAACTAACAAAAACTAAAATTACAAAAGACCATGATTTTAAAATGATAAGTTTCTTGTTAAAACACTGAAAATTATAAATTTCATTTATGTATACAACACTAAACTCGAAAAAAACAAAATCAGTGAGAAGGGTGAACCTGGATCTCGGATTGTATTTGGAGAAATGTTTTGGGATGCATATCATGGTTATTATAGCGACCCATTTCGAAAACCCATTCTCGCACACAAAAGTAAAAGCGATGGAAGCCTCGCAAGACTTTCCGACACCTTATTTATTAGTACCGTAGATAAAAAATGACACCATATTTATTAAAGGAAAGGTTTTAATTATCTATTAAAGGAAGGTTAATTAACACCTTATTTATTAGTTTCTCAGATCTGTAACATATAAAAAATATAAATAAAAATATGTAAATATAGAAAGTGCTTTTTAATACAGTAATTCCCATTATGACATATATTTACTCCAGATTATCCGCGACCCCTCTGTAGAAAAGTGCTCAAGAACATTTTCAGTAATTGTTCGTTTTGTTTACGACCTCGCTTTTGCTCTTTCCCCGAACTCTCAAGTTGTCAGTTCTAAGCTAGAGCATAACACGTGTTTGCAAATTTTTTGGTGATTTCGCCTAGTTAGAGGTTTTCGAACCAAAAGTGTTGAAACTGCTATGAGCGACAATTATCACTTCAGAGGGTTTCTTGTTTGCATTATGTAAAAGGTAGCCTAAACGATTCCTTTTCCCTTTTTTAGCATCTATTAAATTGTAATGTCCGATAGAATTGTATGAAAATATCCACATTCCTATATCCGATCATAGGTCTACCTTAGCAAATGTAAAAGCTCTTGCAGGGTATACATTAATAGTAGAAATTTCAAAATGTTCATACATGTAACTTACATACAAAGCAATCGGATATTCATCCCAAAAATTAACGCCAAAAGTAAGTGTGTTGCTTAGCACACACTCAAATTTCAGTATACGAAGAAGAGGTTCTCGTTGGATGCCCTTCCTAAATTTTTTCCATCTGCGTTGTAACTATTTTACGTTTTTCATTAACGTACAAATCAACGCCAGACCGTCCCAAAATTCATGATTAGTCGGAATGTGCGTTTGTGCAGGAGACATTGCATTTCAATGTCGCTGGTTTAAAGAGAGCTTCAGAAGAACAATTTTAGGCTGCTGTGTGCTAACACATTGGATTCTCTCCCCTCCATGTGAACCCATGGAGAAAATGTGTCTACTTTTGACAGCTCCATAACTGCTGATCATACAATAAAAATGGTATTTTCACATACCATTTTAAAAAATATGAATTTCTAAAATTTTTTTAAAAAAATTAATTCTTACGACAGACGCATTGCACTCCCTTTAACTAAATATATTTTACGCTATATACTCCTGTGACATTTCCCTGTGTCATGAACTAAAAGTTTTACAATATTTCCGAAAATCCATGAAATATATATCAAAGTATGCAGAAATACATAGATTTATGCTTTGTTTTTAAATTATCTTTCTTTCATGTAGAGGTACCCGTAAAAGGATTTAATGAACACCTAGAGTTTAACTTTTATTTCAAAACATAGCCGTGCAATGTGCGACTTGAATTCCCAATATTGAGAAATTTGGAATGAATCAGAAGAAAAGGGATGGAGCATTTTGGGAAGTGCTGGTCAAAAATTGTATTAGGTGACATCATTCTGCCATCTTATACATACTGAATATTCGGAAGGAATATACATAGGGGATTCTAAAATGTAGTAAAAACTAATCCTCATTTGACATATAGAGCAAAAAATTTAAAACAGAGGTTGAAGGTCCATTAAAAATTCAAATTCGATGTTTCAAATGTGCCAAAATACATCATTTTGTCTGAATGAGTTGCAATTTTTGCTTTCCTGTCAGCGAACTCACATCACACGGTACCTAAACCAGATCCTACCCTCCTATTTTAGCAGTCAAAATAAGATTTCTCAGCATGCGTCAGCGACCCGGGAAGACGAAATCGTATATTTCAATGGCCACAACTTACTTCATCGGATGGCTCGCCCTGTTCGGCAGAACGCCTGTGCACAAGATAGCACAAGAAAAGAACGAAGAAAACTCCAAAGATGATAGCGTACAGCATACTTTGAAGCGGCTCAATATCAGAGTGACGAAATCTTTGGAACACGGTAGTCTTTACAATGTTTTCATTGTTGCTTTTATGGTTAACTGTTGTTTTATGGCTACTCGGTGCCTTCCGCTCGTTTATTTGTTATTGTTAAGTCATTGTTGACAATTAGTTATCTTTGTTACCGAAAGCATTATGAATCCAATATGGCGGAAGTTCATGAAAGGGAATACATCACCTAGAAGGACCTGAGGTAGCGTAGAGGCAGCACGTCAGCTTTCGGAGCTAAGGGTCCTCGATTCGAAAAACCTCCGAGTCTAGGTCGGATAAGTCCGTAGACAGGAGAGTCTCTCTACAAGTTGAGAGAGGATTCGACCCTCAGACGTCGCCCTTTGGGGGTGCTCGGTGAAAATGGAGTTGGCACCAGTCTAAACCTGAGTCGCACCTCTCAGCCCGATAGCCTATATAGACAGGGCCTAGAAAGAATTCCGACCACAGAAACAACAACATATCATCTTGAAAAAGAATATTTGAACTCATAAAAATCAGAACGCGATTCAAACACTTCTCGTCTGTTTTAATCGTCTATATGAGGATAATGGGCAGTTTTTACGACTCCAGGCAGCTGAATTTTATAAGAAAGAACTTTCCTTCTATGGAAGTATCTGTAGGACCCATTATTTGGCTCAAAATATCACTTCTGGCGACCGGCTACACCAGACTCCTCGCAACCCAATTTACGAAACTTTGACAAGCGTACGAGCCACACCCTTCAGCTCTGATATAAAATTATTTTTTCGCATCACGGTGCTACCAGCTCATTTTCTTGACGTTTCATCCTTTGTTCTCTATTAAATGTCATACGACCAATTGGTGCGTTTAATTGGTTGGAATTTCTATTAAAATGTTGTGCTATCTAATTTGAGCATTTTTTCTTTTTTTTTTTTTCGTTTTAAATGGATTCAGATGTTGCCAGCCTAACTTAAATAAGCAGACACTAAATAGTACATAGATGAATAAATAATATGCTTAAACAACTTTCGGTTTATTTTTTTAAATTCTATCTTTCCATATCTACACACACACACACAAGGAACTTATTCTCTTTGAAAGAGGTGTTATAGTTGGTTGTCACATTAGTGGCAAATTGCCGTAGAATTATCACAGCCACGGGCAACTATTGGTACAGTTGACCAATGGTACAGTTGACCCAGTGAACAAGTTGAAGACCACGGGAGTACGAACTGCACTCGTTGGTCGTCCCCGTAAGCTGACCGAACAGGATCGGCGTGTCCCGAAGCGTGAGGTTCGTAAGAACCGTCAGAAACCACTCCAAATCATCAACAGTGAGCTTCAACAGGCAGCAGGGGTACGGCGCACCCCAACACTTTGCGGAAAGAACTGCACGCACTCAATATCCGCACACAAACCAAACATCACCCCATCCAAGAAAGCCGGCAGACTCGCCAACGTCGCAACTGGACTGCGGACAACTGAAAAAATGTTTTAAGGAGCGACGAGTCACGCTACACGCTCTTCCAGTCGGATGGGCGTGCTTCGGTTTAGCGAATGCCAGGCGAACGTCTGTTACCCGAGTGCATCGTTCCTACTCTCAGGTTCGGTGGTGGTGGTGTACTTGTTTGGGGTCATTTCTCTTGACGCAAGACATCCTACGGTAAAAAGTGACGCCTCAAAATTTTGAAGAGTTGCTCTTCAAATGTTTATAAAGGGAATAGGCGACGCTCGTCATTGTAGTGGACTAATTAGTTTTTGTTTCCATCGGTATGCATCGCAAATGAGAATGTATTTTTAAGCAATTTTTCTGTGCATCAGTACTTAAAATTGCTACAGCCTCTGGGAGGAACAGAATATTAACTCGAGAATACTCTATTCCCTGGAGATCTTCATTCTCCAATTTATAAAATAATAATATGTTTGTTTAATAAATAATAATATGTTTGTTTTTGAGTAATCCTGTTTTGCAGAAATGTCCAATTGGCACCCAACTTTCCCAGTTTATTCCCCCCCAAAAAATTATTTTAATGTAACTGCTCCAGTTTTATTTGTTTTTCCAACTTTCGACTAACATCTCACGATAAAAATAGATAAAAAAGCAAAACTAAAAAATTTCGAAAAATACCCTTCGAAGGTGTACGGATTCTCTTGTCTATTTTCCTCTGGTTAGAATGACATTGAAAGCAGATTGTTATGCATGGGCCAGTAAAGTATATGCAATTTTCAAATAGATGTGTATACTTAATATGTGGATCTATTTTCACCAGACATTTTTCCCAATGTTTGATCGGACACTCAATTTTGAAAATTCCTATTCTTATTCCATTTTATTACTCAGATAGTTTTGAAGCACAGTCATTAAAACGGAGTCTCCAATGCAGAGGCACTTGTCGCCAAGACATTCGCCTATAATTCACCGCAGCTTTGCTGGCCACTTTATTATGGGGGCGCCATATAGGCATTGCCCCCTATGAAGGGACGACACAAACGGAGGCATTTTAGTGGCACCCTCAGCACCGAAAACCAGCGCGCTGTACCACAAGGCCGCCACGGCCTTTGATTCGGAATTAAAATGGAATTAAAGTTTATTATGGGTCATTCTCCTAAAAGTGTACATTTTATGTCTTTTTTACGATACATCATTATGGTTATATTTGCCTTGAATATTTTTCATTGATATTTACCATAATAATGGGCTAAGTAAAACTAATAAATTTTTGTACTTTATTATAAATAAATTTAGTGATTTTTTTGGATTATAATATATCAAACCTCACGTACGTGACATGTCCTTACCTCTATGTTGTCATACATTTCCCTCTTTTATTCATTTTATATTCAAAAATATTTCTTTTTGCTTAATAATTCTGAATTTTAGATAGTAAAAATTAGTTATTCCAAATATTTTTTATTAATATTTTAAGATCAACAATTATTATATTAGTGAAAAGTTTTGTCTCAAGAACTGTTTTCACCTCCACGAGTATTCAAGAATGCTGTTATAAACTGGCACTAGATAGCAGTGATGTCTTCAGCAAATGGTATTCTGACAACACACAATTAGCCATTTTGTTTTGGTGAACAGATCGACTTGCAACAAGATTGTTCTCATGAGTTTTATTTGAGGTCCATTGTGAAATCCGTAAACGGTTACACATAAATCTAACCTCCGTGAACCTTTATTACAGGTAAGAATATGTTCAAGTAATAATTTTAATATTATCACAAGTTTAGTTATAGAGAACATTTATTAATAGCAATTGTTCAGTTTTATGATTCCACAAATTTAGAATAAAATTTTGTGTTAAATATAATGTTTCTCACCTCCGTGAATCTCACTGCCGTGAATGATTCTGGGATCATTATAGACAAAGAGTGAAAATTAACGAGCATGACTATGTTGTTGTAAAGTATGTGGTAAAAAATTTGTAAAATTTTACATAGGTACAATTCTTTCGCAAGATGCCAGAAATGGATATAAAATTAAGTTTATGAAAAAGTGTGGAGATGGAAAATTTAAATTTCCTGATGTAGCTGATACTGGGGTAGTAAATGCCAAAGATATTGTTAAGGTACTTCCCCCAACCTGCAATCAACAAAAGAGAACAATATGTATTTAGAAATTTAGAAGAATTCAATATCTGTTAATTTCAATTGATTATTTCAATGTCAGTTTTAAAATAAATAATTATGTCCATTATTAACTAATGCTCTATTTAAACTTTTTATTTCTAATTCAGAAATTTTAGTTGTATTATGTGTAATAAAATTAAATATCACTATATACATACTGTTTTTTTAATTGAAGTAATATTTTTTGTGAAACTTTTCACCACCGTGAATTCCATCTCACTTCCTTTAACCTAAAATATTAAAATTATTAATTATAACTATATTATAACTATTTTTTAGAATAACCATAAATGATTCTAAACTACTATATGTACGTAGAATGTCATCATATACACAAATTAAGAAAAAAATTAACTAATTTTTGTCATTTTTACAACTGGAAAATGTACAGTTCTGAGAGAATGACCCTTATGCTTATGTGCGTTTAGCGATGCATCAGCAGAACTTCAATCCTTAGGTTGAGCGACTGGAAGAACTTACCTAATCACAGATCAGCTAAAGCATCTTTTGAATCCTGTTATCTGCACCGGACAGTATGTCTAAAAAAAACATTTATCTTCTTTCAGTTTTCACCAAAAGAATATTACTGTTGTAGTGGTTAGCATCAACAATTAAATGCCCTCTAAAAGAATGAACCAAAGAAAAATTTAAAAGTTTAAGAACTGCGGAGTTTTTAGTTTTATTCAGCTTTCATCTGCCAAATGTAGATTTCAAAAACACGCATATTTTAATCTGAGAAAAATTCCCCATAGTTCTAGTGACTGTTTAATATTTTATTGCGAATGAAGTAGTTTACCATACTATTATGTCCACCACAACCGATAACCACATTGAACTTGCACAGTGACTCATCTTCGAGAATACAACATAATAAACACAGCGCCTGATTGATGCTACAAATTTTTGCTAAATATCTTTCATAGGATCACAGAATGTGATCTAGCTTCCGAATAGTTTATTACTGAAGGTATGCATGTATAAATTACATGTTTATTTTGGGCTCGGCGGCTCGGTTGGCGTCAAGCCAGTGATCTGAACGTCCCTGGTTCGATGCTCGTCGCTGAAAATCCACCGCCGTGTTCACAAATGGTGGCCGGGGCACGTAAAATAGGTCTTGGCTACAATGTCCTCCACGTTCTCAAATTGACCTCTGGAGGTGCGGGGTCTCGTCACTCGATTCGGTTCAAAATGTTCTTGGAGGTCAAGTCAGACTTGAGCCATAGTGGTACCTCGCCTTAAAGTGAAGCTGCTTACCTATCACATTCCTGATTGGTCAGTGCTTTAATCCTTGCCTATGTATATATACCGCTGTTTATGTGTCTATGTAAGTCTTGTACTTGTGTTGTCAATTCAACCCACGGTATTTTGTACCTCTGATGTCGTTCTTGAATTTCTTGCAGATACAAAACAAAATAAATAATAAATTTAAAATATTTCATTGACAAAGTCAGAACTGAATGTAAACATTCCATAGAAACCTTAAGTGCTCCCAAATATACATTACTGATAATACTGATACATTACTGATACTTCCAATAACAAAAAGTGAATAAAAGGAAAAAAACTTTCTAGAATGCCATCGATTATTATTGCTTCTGTGCAGTCGGCCAGAGATCAGTAAATACCTATATTTATTATTTTTAGTCACATAAGCACATATCACCAACTTATAAATGAATTTTAAAAATATAGAGATAGCAACTCAAACTATCAATGAATTTTGAGTAAAAGAATTTACGCATTATGTTTTTTAAATTACAAGGTGAACAGTCTTTACCTACTCTCAAACGCTTCCGATAATTCAGAGCGAAAATTCTCGGCCTCCTCTTTTATTGAAAATGGCAAACATAAAATTACTGTATCAATAAGGCCCTTTTCAGACGAGGCACATAGTTGATCAAACTGATTTCCGGGCGGCTGTCAAGGATTGTAGCCACCATGCAAATGTATGGAAATCGCCGAAACCTTTTCACACGGAGTGAATTCTGTGCCCAGACATTTCGACATCTGGCGCTCTCACCCCGATGAGTAGACTCAACACAAAAGACATTACTGAAGGTCAGCCGCCAAGCTGCATGAGCTCAGTTCAGTATTGAAAGCGTTTCAATTGCAAGTTTGAATGTGGAACAATTCATCGAAGAAATTCGTATTACTCCCGCGATATGGGACATGAGGTGTGATGAATATAGCGATAAAATTAAAAGGGGTGAAGCTTGGAGGGAATTTTATTCCGACTTCAAAAAAATTTATTTTTGAATTTGTGGCTTAAAAAATAGAGCAGATTCTGCATATTACAAATATATATAATTTATGTACTTTTTGACACTCTAACAACAATTATTAGCAACTTAAAAATGTAAACATACATTTAAATCCCATATAATGGGAAAGTATTTTTTGCGTTTTTCTCAAAATGTGATTTTTTCATGTAATGGTACACTTTCTGCAAAATCTGTTGCAAGTACATCTCTGTAATTTTAAACGTCAATAGAATAAGTGCTCTTGTATCAATATAACCTATATTTTTATTTTTAAACCTTAAGATATTTTTGTAAATGGTGAAAATGTATGACAAAAATATGCAGATTTCTGATAAGTGAAATTTATAATTTTTTTAAAAAAATCTAAAATAGTGTAACAAAGATTTAAATGGGTTAACTATATAAAATAAACTGTGTTTGATCATCACACAAGATTTCGAGGTAAGATTTTCACTAAATTTTTGAAAAAGTGTTACAAAGTGAATACCTCAAAAATTTCAGGGGGAAACGTATGTTTGTTTATATTGTTATTTTAAATTTACCTTTCAATCCAAAAAGAATTTTTTTATCTTAAAATATTCATAAAGGTCTTACTAAATTAACATAAAAAATCATAATGATACATGCATATTTGTATAAGATATGGGCTTTAAAAGAATAGCCCAAATTTCCAACTTCTTAGTTGTCGCAGACGTCCCAGTCCCCTTGCAAATATCGATATAAATAAATACAGATGCCTGCTCAATAAAGTAGTCGGTACCATTCAAATTTAAAAGTTCATTTGTTATTTTGTTAATGGTGGTTAAAAACTCCAAAATTAAAAAAACATTTTTAACTTTTTTAGAATTTTTTTAAAAATTTATTTAGAAGCCGCATTATCATTAAAAAAATTAACAGAAATATTTATTTGGTCATTTTAACGAAATATATTCTTTATCATTGGTTGTTTATTTGATGTTTCTATGGTGACATACGTCACTCTCTTTACATTACTTGTCAAAGAGCATTACATCGATTAGTACAGGTTATGACTGATACACTTAAAAATATATGTGGGAGCACCAAATTGCGCGAATTTACCCATTATTTATTAAATTTATCTAGATACGCAAATGTGAACGTCGCCTTATGCCTACAATTTGAATAGTTTTCATATGAGGAAGGTTTTTGCATTAACCCTTTCAGGTGTGCAATTTAATTATTATATATTTTTTTAAAAAGTAAGAATGAGGTATAGTGGTCCTACAAATAAAAGAAATGCGATTTAAAAAATTTGCAGAGCAAATATAAAAATAATACATTTTGTATTTTTGTAAGTAAGAACCTGAGTGCCATGTTATGATGCTTTCTTAAATCTATATTCCCCTACATCATTATAAATCAAAGACCAATATTGTGTTATAAAATTGGTGTAAAAGAAAGGTATTGGTAGAAGAAAAGTATAATATTTAAGTTAAAGTTTTTGAAATTTAAAAATGTAAGGAGGGAAATCACCTTAAAACCTTAAAAAAACTCAATTTTTTATTATGATTTAATTATGAAGAATGGAATAAAAGGAATCTTATGAAAAAAATGAAGTCGATATTACAACCGATTTTGTGGCCAAATGTATAAAGCTAATAGTAAAGTAATTTATAGAAAATTTAAACTTTAAATGGTTTTTTCTAAAAACTGTTATTTTGAAACTTGTGCGCACTATTTCTTCAAAACTAATCGTCCCAAATTGCTAAAATTTTGTATACATGTATATCTTCTATGTTTATACAAATTCTATCTAGATTTAGTTAAGTACATATCACTAATTTTTTACAGCAATTTTTTTTCCTTTGATATTTTCTGTAGATTACAATACATTTGCCTGAAAAATATTTTTATGGGAAAAATTGTAATTATTTTAGGTGTAGATTAAAGTATGGCCTATGGATAGAATATATACACATAATTTAATGTAGTAAACTGTCTTCCACATCATTTTTCAGTTGCGTTTTCGCCTGTTACGCAGGCGAAAACGCGACTGAACGAAGCTGCTGACGAAGCGTTGCCACAACCCCAGAAGAGAAGGTTTCGCCTTGAATTGAGCTCCGCGCCTCGTGTGAAAAGAACTTCACACGGCAGTCAACTACCTGAAAATAAACAATGCAAGTCAGTTGGATCAAGAAATGTGCCTCGTCTGAAAGAGGCCTTATGCATCTAGTCCAATGAATGGACAAATTCTAATCAAATGGGAGGAAGTGGGCTAGCCAAGTAACCCCCCGAAAAGATAACAGGAAAGAAGGGAAAAACTTCGCGAACTGAAAACTGGTATACTCTGTGAACCTCATGACTTGGTAGCAGATATCAGTGATTCATCGCCAGTAACTAACTTACATTATTTGTTGGTTCAATGGCAACAGTATCTCTTAAGCGCGTAGTATACGTTACGGTGTGTATTGCATTAAACTCTCCATAATCATAGTAAATAAATATAAATATGTGTTGCCCTTGGTGAGAAACTTTCACAGGTTTTCGGATGAATGACGGTCTAAAATAATACTTCAGATGATGCTGGTAAAATAAACAGCTATTCAAGTAAGTTTAATTTACAGGTTATTTTTTTTCTGTATTGTATGACAGAACTGTTTTGTTAAGATGTTGAAAATGATAATATGATTTCTACATTTTACTCTATTTTTTTCGTGAGTGAAGCTAAATTCTAATACAATTCTTATAACATTTAAAGTGTTAAAAACTGTATGTTCAGGCATGGTGTGTGGTTTTCAGCATAAAAGTAGATTAGGGTGAAATGGGGTACTTCAGAACGCAAAATCATGTTGTTCCACTTTGAATCTAAATAAGTTTTTAACAAGTTGTTGTATGTAAATTTTCATCCATTTTTTTGGTTATGTTATACATTTATAGTTATATTTTTTTTTTTAATCTGTTCAAAACTTTTTTTGCAGTAAATATTTAAAGTTTTTGTGTTTTGCGTTCTCACTTTCTCCCGCACTTGGGGCAAGTGAGAACGCGGGTCCCAATAAATCATAGTTGCTTATAGCAAAATAAATAGGGCAAGGGAAAGAATGGATATTTTATGCTGAACACAAGGTTTTTTTTTTTCCTTTTAACATTCGTTCGTTATGGAGATTGTGGTTCAAGTTACCGGTGTTAGTAACGTCTGAATAGTAACAAAAGAAGTATATTTGTATTATTTGTTTTAGAGTAACAAATGTATGTTAAAAGTTCAAAAAAAGTTGTTTTTTTCCTTCGCATAGGCCTTATTGAATATTGTAGGACCAAAAAGACATGGAAAATATTAGTTCACTTTCGGCTTTTCCAGGAACACTAATAAGTCATGATCTGGTACAAAAGGCAACTCAGAAATAGTGACAACAAAATTAGAAATTCAATAATTTCACACATAGTTTGTAATATCCACTCCACTGACATTCACTAACAGTTAGTCTAAATATGCTATTTTATTGCAATTCACTTCTTCAAACCTACAAAAAAAACTAGTTTCAGTTGCATAATTTCCTATTTTGGAATGTTAAGGACTCATCAAGCAATCATCAGCTGTTGAGGAAACATGGCAAAAGGTGGTTGGTTATGAAGTTTCTCCATCTAGAAAACATATGTTGGGAAGAAAATAACTATTTATATGGCTGTTATAACACAGAGGTATGTTTTTTTTTCAGTATAAGGAGCCAGTCCTCACTTGTTTCAACCTTCGTGTTCTCACTTGCCCCAACACAAAATTTTTATGCGGCAAGTGACTGCAGCACTGCAGTACTGAAGTAATATTGCAAAAAAATGGTTTTTATATATTTTATCTGTATTTTTCGTTTCTTAATGAATAAAGGGCTATTTTCAAAATAACTGTGCGGTTAATTAGTTATGATTTTTTTTTTTTTTTTTTTTTTTTTGGGGGGGGGGGGGGGCTAGTACTCGAACTTGGGTACCTTAGTTAAAATTCAAGGGTTTAGTAGGTATAAAAATTCCATTTTATAATTTTTTTCTCTAAATAAAAACTATACATAACAGTAGAGCAAGAATTTTCCTACAAAGTTCACTTGAAATTATTTTTAAAAAGTAAAAATTTTTAGGGTTTTAAGCCCACTTTTACTAATACTTTTTGGTCGATTTTCGCGGACTATTAAAATATACACTCTACAATTTCAAAAGATTGCTAAAAGTTGCCAATTTGATAATTTTATTTACAATTTTTATCCTAAATTTATGAGTATATTATAAAAGTCTGAGATAATGTATTTAGAAACTTTGCTGTTATGACTTATACAACTGATTTTGAACTGTTAATAATCATGGTAAAAGATAAAATATACAGGGAAGAGTTCCATATACTGTGTTGTTCAGCTTAAAGGTGTCAAACTCTACCAAGTAGAGTTCTCCTTGTAAGAAATTTAGAAAAATAACATTTAATACTGTTTTAAAACTTCTAATCTGACAATGAACACTTTGTATAAAATTCAACAATAAGTACCTAATAAGAAAGAAATATTGAATACAGCATTTATCAGGAATAAATAATTAAAACAGTCTAAATACTTGCAAAGTGTCCAAAATGTATCAATCGGTTATAGTAAATGTATTAAGCAATATATTCAAAATATAATACTTTTATTTAAAAAAAAATCATAAAAATTCAAAAATAAGCATGTAAAAATATCAAGAAAAAGATACATAAAAATGCAAAAGTAGTGAAAGATTAAATGTAGTATATAAAGTAGAATAGTCAATGAATAGTTTGTAGTGAGGTAATTTCAACATGTAAAGAAGAATGAAAAAAAACAATGACAATAGGAAAGTTTATAAAATTAACTAAAATCATAAATTGGGAATCTTCATTTGAAAAATTAAATTTTAAAAACACAGGCATACGAAAACTGATGTACTAAATGCACTCAGACCTGGATAAGACCTATAAAAGAGATTTGAATATCCAAGGGTAAGTTCTCATCTTCTGGGTGGTATTCCATGAAAAAGTAGAAAATAAAAATTTTATAAAAGGAATTCAAAATTTTCACATTATCTGAAGCTAATCTCGAATTTCATTGGCTTAAAACATCTAAGTGATCATCATTAAAATTCTATTAATTGAAACTGAAAAAAACCTATGTGATATTTCTAAGATATAATCCCTGACCTTTGGTGATGTATGAGCAGAGCTTAGCTGGTTCAGGTTTGCAGTGTATTGAACCATAAACCCAAATAATAAAAATTTTTATTATAAAGATTACAACCTAAGAGGAACAGAACATAAGCAAAGTATCTACTTATATAATCACCAAATTTGAGGCCATAAAAAATCCAGCACTTTTTGCAACATTTCATGTGTTTTGTGTTTTTTAATTGTATTTCATGCTTAAAAAATTATAAAATTGTGAAAACATCTAAAGCTTATTGAATTTAAGAAACTATCATTTATGTGTATTAAGTTTTTTAAAATTAGAATAAAATCGATACACACTGTTAATTTCATGCGAAACTTATAGACAGAACTAATTAAATAATTATATATTCCATATAATTGATGAACTGGCACTAAACTTGGTGAGTTTTATAGCTTGGTACCATGAGCAGCAATCTGCAGTGTAGCCATTGCTTTCTTATATTATTCCTCTATCAGGGAACTTTTATTTTAAAATTACATTTGAAATAATTTTTTAAAAATTATTTGTACCTGTATTTATTGTTTTAAAATTTTCTTGACAAGATTTAGTAAATAACTTTCATTCTTATCTTTTACTATAACAAAGATAAAGGCAATAGTATTAAATGCAATACTCCTAAATAGTCATCATTTTAGATACATCATTCATTATAATATGCTTGTTTAAAGTTTTAAATGAATGTATTTCAAACTGGATGATTAAAAGTAATACTTAGTATTTAAAATTTAAGTTCATTTTAAAGAAATATTATATTATTTCACACATCAAAACTGTACACATTTATTAGTATATTATATATAAAATGTTTAATTTTCTCTGCCCTATGTATTCTAAAGATTTCTTTGTTAGAAACATTTCAAGATTTAAAAAATCTGTATTCACTGATATTTCTGACTGCCTTGATATGATATTTTAAAAATTTTTAGTGTAAAAATTATGCTTGGGTCAGTTTTAGAACTAGATTTATATTATCTGCTCTTTTAACTGCATATTCTTTTTTCTGAATAGATAATTTTAACAATGGTAAATTATCATTTGCCAGTGTGCAAATTTGTACAATTGAGCAAATTAATTGTTTTAATTAATTTTAATCTCTAAAAGCTTCTTTATCCAATCCTCTAGTTATATGAATTGTTAATAATATTCTTAAAGATATAAAAGCATTTAAGAAGCCACTAGCTGTCATTTATAGCAATTGTAGAATTTTTATAGGGTTTCCGAAACAATAGGGTTTAATTCTTCTATTTATTTGACCAGCCTAAAGATATCTACATCTGCATCTTTTATAGACTTCACCTGGTCATTATTCTGAGTCAATTTTTATATCTGTCAAGATGATTTCTAGTACCGATGCATGTTCCTTATATTCATTCTATTGAATCATCTCAAATTAACTTGTCTAGCTTTATACAGTATATGTTGAAAACAATGCACCTCAAACATTTCTTTCCAGTAACTTGTTCGTTAATACTCTTAATTGAATATCCTTTTTAATTTTTGTAAATGTGTTCCTTAAAATTCTGGAGTGACTTCTAAATCAGTTACAAGCTCTGTGACTCCAACTTAAACTTGTTCGAAATCAGAGTGGCTATATTTTTTCATGCATTCTAGAAGGTTTCTAAATGATTGCAGGACTTCCCTTCAGAAATTTAAAATTTTTCTTCATGTGGGACTTTGTACTAGCATGGGGCCCAATTGCTTCAAATAAATCCAATCGTATTAAAGTAAGCCCTGCCTGTCATAATTAATTATTTACATATTTTCTATCCTTTTATTCACAGTATTCCTGAGGTTGTGTTATGATGATTCATATCATTTTAATTCTGTGGTGAACTGTGGGGAGTTTGGTTTCACAGACTTTAAAATTTTATGATGAGAACTCTGCCTAGTAGCCAAAATTAGTTGGTTCGATATTGCCATGTAAATCTACTCAGCGCAGAAAAATTGTGGGTGTTTTTCATATTTCACATTGCATGTTCAATCATTGATTCATCAATTGGTAAGTCAAGTTTCTGTAGGTATTTAGCTCTATTAAACCCTTCAACTATTTAAGGAGTTTTTCAGAAACTTTCAAAATTTCCGGGCCTTTTTTCACAAGAGAATCTTTGTGGTAGATTTTCTATTTTCAGCTTCTGGTTTGAATAGCTCTTAACTTGCTACAAGAATAAGGAAAAAATTTATAACCTGAAAAATCTTTGAGCTAACCTCCATATTTCTTTGTAATCTGAATATAATGATTTTTGATTCACAAAGCCTCTTGTTAAAAAACATGTATGAAGTATGATATTCGTACCATTGTGGTGATGTTTTACTCCAAAATGCTAATTTTCTCTGTTTGATTCTTCTGTTTGTTCTGTAAAGAAGCTGTACACTGCAGGCATGAAAGATACTCTATATGCACAGCAGTGAAAATGCAAGGCAGGGAAAGCACCCAATTATTTTAAGCTTTTAGTGAATTTCTATTTTTAGACTTTTGAGATTATAATCTCTTGCTTCTGACTAATATGCGACATTTACTTCTTCCTTTAATTCTGTAGGCATAAATATAGATGACAAAAGGCTTCCAAGATGTAAAAATACCAAGGTGATAAAAATATTAATAATCGCTTGTCGGGAAATCAGATAACTCTGAATTATGTGTAGTACCTCCTTGAAAATCTAACCTTTCGTGAGCATTGCTATTAAAAATGCTCACAATGGGATTTTTGTGTTTGTGGCTTCATTAATGCAAATTTATGTTAGCATATACAGGTTTTTGTGTGGCCATTTTCTTGCACCTCATATTACCGCTTTTATATCTGATCTTTTTATTAGTGATGATTTTGTTGAGGAACCTCAAAGTGGCTCTGAATTTTATGAAAACATAAGTTTGTAGACAAAGGTAATGTTATTTGAATTAAATTACTTTAAATTCTCGGTCTGTTTTGTACTCTGTAATCCAATCACAAATGTTATAGATTTTAACTGTCTACCTCAAAAAATGGGTATTTATGAAAGTTCAAAATGTTCCAAATCAAAACCCTATACTGCAGATATATTGAGTTTTCTGATTTTTTGCATTCTGGTATAAGCTTTACATTCCATTGTTATTAACTGCCTTATACCAGTGTGTAAATATTGAATACTCTAATGATTGGTATATAAAAGAATTTTCTTGTTCAAATTATTTTGAGATTGACAATAACTCATTTGTTAGGCAATATCTTTTTCTTTTTGTCATATGTGCTGGAAATAAAGATAATAAATGTTTTGCTAATATCCTCACTGGAGCAAAAAATATAGAAAAATCACTTTTTCTTATTCCTGTCAAGTATATTACTTCTAAGGATTTAAATTTA
This sequence comes from Dolomedes plantarius, assembly GCA_907164885.2. Classification (NCBI taxonomy): domain Eukaryota; kingdom Metazoa; phylum Arthropoda; class Arachnida; order Araneae; family Dolomedidae; genus Dolomedes; species Dolomedes plantarius. The sequence continues at coordinate 166,182,443 of OU015499.1, forward strand.
TTATTATATAAAATGTGTCAAATTTCGACCATTTGGAAGGAGATGGGAAAGGAAAAATCGTATATGGGAAGTAATTTGTAAAAAGACCATAACATGTTTGCATATGAACTAAACAGTTTTAATTTCATTTAGGTAAATTTGTATGACTGTAGATTTTGTCTTCTATTTATTTAGACTTTTAAAAGATTTACAAGTTACATGTGAGAATTACTGTTCTGTATACTATGCATATATATTTCTTAAATCATTGTTTTGGTAAATATATTAAACTTTTGCTGTTACTCTAAATGTATACATTCATGACTGCAGAATAAAATATTTCATACTCTATCATGAAAAATTATTTATATTGACAATTACTTTTCTATGTCATTGTAAATGAAATGGTAAGTGTGATTTTCTCTAACCAAGAAGTGTTATAATAGGTATAGCTTAATCTTCATCTGATTTCCTGTAGCACAGAAATGTATCGTAGAGTTTTGTTGAAAATAATTCCAGCTTATGTAGATATTTTAAAATCAATTGACTTGATACACACAATGAAAAATGTTATGGAATTATCTTATACTGTAAGAACAAAATGGTTTTCGAAATATTCTCTGAATCACAAAATTATTTTATTTATTTTAATAGTTAGTATAAAGGTAACTTAAGATAATCATAATGTAATTCAAATTATTCTTAACTTATCTAATTTCATTTTTCTAATTCTAATTCTTATGATTGCTAGATTTATAGCAAAACTATTTTAATATTATCAACAAGAAGTTTGGAGAGTTTTTAAGATAATATAAGTCCCCAATTCACAATTGTAATCCCAGTGTACATTTTAATAGGCATGCATATTTATTTTTAGTGCATTTATTATGTAGTAGTCTCCTTTGTGCTCACATAGCTCCCTGAGTAGATGTATGCAAAGCAGAATTGGAAAAATATTTGCAGTTCTAATCCACAATCTTAAAGAATGTCATAAATCTCTAGAATTTCTGTTTAGTCATATATTTTGTTAAGGTCTCTTTGCCCTAATATCCACTGTGAAGAATATAATAGAAAATGGAGACATTTTATCCTTGGAAATGCATAATGGATCATTAATAAGAAAGAATTTTAATTTCGAAGCTTATGTAACTTGAATATCCATTCCGCAAAATAGAGAAATATATTTTTTTAAATGACAAATGAGAAAGACGTGCCAAAATCAGGATATATAAAAAATCGTTTGCAAAGTTTTTAAACTATCCAAAAATGCAAAAACGTAATTCTTTTAGAAAAATTGAACTTTAATTAAAAACCTTACATAAATTTAAACACTCCCCTCCACCTATACTCCAAAATTTTTTTTATAAAAATTTTACTTAAAAATGAAAAATATGAGAAATTTAGAATACTTCAAAATTTTTGAATATAGAAATACCAAAAAATATCTTTTTTCTTTCAAAACTATCTTTAATTATGTTACAATTTAATTAGCCACAATCACCCAGTACTCCCTCTTGAAAACTTTTTTATTCTCAAAATTCAGATTTAAAATAGGAAAAGATCTTTTAAATGTACAAATACATCCTTAAAACAATTGTTATCAATTCATTTATCATTTATTACAGAGCGGAGAAGCCGACATTTCAGTACGAAAAGTTCCCGATCATAAACAAACACCCTCCCGCACGTCATGAAATGAGTGAGTACGGTTACCGCAGAGAAATTTTTCCTTCCCCACTTCGCGCATGAGCATGAGTACCGTACTTCAACCAAAATTTTAATTACAAAGAATGTAATATAGTTATTTTCCTACTCATCTGTATAATATGTAATTTTCTTTTCCTTTTAAGGCTGGAAAATTCTGCTTATTTACTAAATTACCGAGCTGTATCGAATCAGTATGTGACTGGTTGAGTCTGAAGTCACGCCCCACCTTTGGCATATTTTTTTACAATCCGGAGAAAATTTTGAAATATAAATCGCGTGAGAGATAACTAAGGTAAAACTTGTTTAAGCAGTTCTGAATTAGTTTTTCTAAATATGAAATTTTAAAATTGATTTTATAAGTAATTTTTAAGGAGCATCGCATGATATCCGTATAGATTTATTTTGTTTAGAATTTTTATTACGTGTTTATATTCTCTTAATACAATATTTAAAAGATGTCGGTCTGAAAAAGACCTTATCGGCCGTGTATTCCTGACGTATATCACATAGACTACAAGAGGTCCACAGATAACTGTTTTGAAACGTTTGAAAATGTAAAGAATCATATAAAAGTACTATTGTACACAGGGTTGGGTTTCTTCCAGGACAGTGGAAGAAATGGAAAAACCGAACAGAAAACAAAACAGATGATCAAAATTACAATATATTAACTATATAAAAGAATTAAACTCAAAGCATAATATATCAAATCTAATGTGCATAACTTAATTAAAGATATTAATATTTTTTAAAATGCAATCCTTCGTATGAGCTGGTTCTGACAAGTTTATTTCCCTATCCAAAGTTTATTCCCAAGTTTATTTCCCCATTTGAGAATATTGTAATTTTGATTTTGAGCATCTGTTTTGTTTTCTGTTCGGTTTTTGCATTTCTTCCACTGTCCTGGAAGAAACCCAAGCCTGTGTACAATAGTACTTTTATATGATTCTTTACATTTTCAAACGTTTCAAAACAGTTATCTGTGGACCTCTTGTAGTCTATGTGATATACGTCAGGAATACACGGCTGATTAGGCCTTTTCATTTGCAACTTACCTTACACACCTGCAATGTTTTATTCTCTCCTATTGTTCAAGTCTGGCCCCATAAGGCTAGAAAGAATGTAGTGAGTCATAGGCACCCATTGATTGTGTCTCTGTCTATTGCACACCATATTGTGTGCTGGACATGTAAAGGAGAGTAAGAATGAGTCATTTTTTATTTCTTTGAAGTTTGTTTGCATTACCAATACAACAGGAAATGAGGTTTACATACCAAATAAATTTTAAAATATTTGCAAGTGCAGTGACATATACTATGGGTATGTCGAAATGCTTTAAACTCTCCTTAAGTTCTGCAGGACTTGAAAGAATTTTTCTTCTTTTACATTCATCCATTCGAAGTTGAGAAACCGACTGCTAAAAAACTTTTGTTTTGTTATACCATGTTGCACTGTAGTATGGAAAATGATGAAGTTGATGACATTTTTTAATACAATAATTATTGGATATTAGTTTAAATAATAAAAAATTATGCTGGTTAAATTGAAATGGATAACTTTTAATAGATTTTGTGTATTTTGGATAAAATTTCTTTTGTTCAGGTATGTGATCTGATCTTGACTAAAAAACTGATGTAATTATTAATTTAGCATATATAATCAATTAAATTTTTATAGGTCTCATTGAATTTAGTTAAGGTTATCTATAAGAAAAATGCATTTATTGTACCTTCGAAGTTGCAACTTATATAGTAAATTCTTAAAGAAAAGCAGTTTCTTCCATTTCTTCCAGCCGGTTTTTTCCATGGTTTTTCCACTTTGGAAGAAACTTGCCAACCCTGATTGTACAGTAGATGGACATACCGAACTTTGAAGAATTTATTTTATTGCCAATTCTAATGTATTTCATACACAACATTCTGTTTAAAATAATTAGAGAGCGTGGTGAAAAATAGCTGTTCCTACCAAACTACAATACAAACAAATATGCCTAAACAGATTCATAGGCTGCATATTTGCTATTTCCTGTAATCTATATATATATATAAAACATTTCCGTAACTGACTCACTCACTGACTGACTGACATACAACGCACAGACCAAACCGCTGGACCTAAAGGGCTGAAATTTTGCATGGCGATTCTTCTTATGGTGTAGGGGTGCACTAAGAAAGATTTTTGAAAAATTCTTCTTAGTTTTTTTAAAATTAAATTTTTAAGCTTTTTTGTAACTTTTTTTAAGTTTGCATTTAAAATAATAATTTGAGGGTTATAAAATTTACATCACGAGAAAGATCCTAAAAATTCCTTTAAAATGAAATCTTTTTCGAACCTTTACCTCGATTTTCTGATTTTTGGTGAATTTTTAAAGATTCATTTTTAGAATTTAATTTATTGAATGCCGATCACGTGATTTCTTTTTTTGGTACTTTAAATAAATTTATCGTCACGTGCATAACAACTAACTAGAGAAAAAAAAAAATTTTTTCTTTCTAATGCAGCAGATGATTGGATATTATCCAAAAAAAATATCCCTTACGATTTTTTTTACAAATATATATATATATATATATATTACATCAATTGTATACATTAATCGTCGCATTTATTATATATATATATTCTTGTTTTTTTGGCATTAATTGCATACATTGACCGTTGTATTTAATTTGAATGTACTCCGTAGCAAAGCGCGGGTTTTCAGCTAGTAATTTTATATATTTCATTACAGTTATAAACTTTTTAATCTGATGGTAACCAAAGCTTTTTCATCATATGTTCATAGAATTTCTCTGAGCATTAAGCTAAAGAATTAATGATGAAATTATTTTTAATTACGGTTAACTAAAATGAATATAAAGGGAAAAATGTGAATATTGCTTATGAGTTTTTGATCGGGTCGATATCGTATTGTGGAGATCCCTACAAACCGAAACATACCAAATCCGTGCGAGTCCTTATGATCTACCAGGACAAAACAATATGGATGGCTAAGGAACCTCGTGCCCTAATTACAATAAATTTAAAATGCTCAGTAATTTCATTAATCCAGAACGTAATTTATAACATCATAATTCATATATATCTCACTTCCAAGCACAAACATTTATATATTGCTATTCATTTCACGGGAAAAATAAAAAAGCGTCATGGTACAGTGTTAATATATCCCATTCAAATTCCTTTCTCCTCTCTTTTCAGGTTCTCCGTACAGTTTGTCAGGTGGGAAACTAAAACGTTTCTGGTGTTATAAAATTCAGAAAGTCAACGTATGCCTGGCAGTTACAGTTTTCTAATCACCCTGTGAAGGAACGTCGGCATGCCAGCAGAGCAAATGTGTATTTCCAGCATAAATACACTTTCCAACAAATGCCATTCCTGCGATCAGAACCCTGCTCAATCCGAAAATGAATGCACTCCGTATGAAACGTGTAGAAGTAGTTTATATGTAAAAAGTTCCAGTGCACAGAATCTCCTTCGTACCGAAGAAGAAAATTTCAAATGTAATTTATGTGATGGAACATTTTCACAATTGGCCGACTTAAATATGCATCATTCATACCACACTATTGATAATCCTTACTGTGCCCAAACAGAACAACCTTTTACCTGCACTGAATGCGAGAAAAGGTTTTCTGTACAGAGTAGTTTGAAAAAACATCTCCGCGTCCACATGGGAGAGAAACCTTTCAAATGCACTGTATGTGGGAAAACCTTTTCTGAACAGAGTAATTTAACAGCACATCTCCGCATCCACACGGAAGAGGAACCTTTCGCATGCACTGTATGTGGGAAAACATTTTCTGTACAGAGTAGTCTAAAACGACATCTCCGCATCCACACCGGAGAGAAACCTTTCGAATGCACTGTATGTGATAAAAGGTGTTCTTCACAGAGCGATTTAAAAAGACATCTCCGCATCCATACGGGAGAGAAACCATTCGAATGCACCGTATGTGGGAAAACCTTTTCTGCACAGAGTAATTTAACAGCACATCTCCGCATCCACACGGAAGAGGAACCTTTCGCATGCACTGTATGTGGGAAAACATTTTCTGTACAGAGTAGTCTAAAACGACATCTCCGCATCCACACCGGAGAGAAACCTTTCGAATGCACTGTATGTGGGAAAACCTTTTCTGAACAGAGTACTCTAAAAAGACATCTCCGCATCCACACGGGAGAGAAACCTTTCGAATGCCATGTATGTGAGATAAAATTTTCTCGACAGAGTAATTTAAATGCACATCTCCGCGTCCACACGGGAGAGAAACCTTTCGAATGCACTGTATGTGGGAAAACATTTTTTAAACAGAGTAGTTTAACAGCACATCTGCGTATCCATACGGGAGAGAAACCTTTTGCCTGCACTGTATGTGATAAAAGGTGTTCTTCAGAGAGCGATTTAAAAAAACATCTCCGCATCCATACGGGAGAGAAACCTTTCGAATGCACTGTATGTGGGAAAACCTTTTCTCAACACAGTAATTTAACAGCACATCTTCGTATTCATACGGGAGAGAAACCTTTCGCCTGCGCTGTATGTGGGAAAACATTTTCTAAAAAGTGGAATTTAACATCACATCATCGCATCCACATGGGAGAGAAACCTTTCGCCTGCGCTGTGTGTGAGGAAAGATATTCTCAGCAGTGTCATTTAACAACACATCAAAGTACCCACAAATGAGAGAAACCTTTCGCATGCACTGTTTGTAAAAAAAGATTTTCATTGCAGGGGAATTTCAAAACGAATCTCCTTATGCATGGAGGAAAGTCTTTTGGTCCGCATGATATGTGAGAAATGGCTTTCTGAACTCGGATTTATTCAAAATACATGTTCGTACCTACACAGAGAAATTTTTCTTCCTCTGAGTGAGAGAGATTTTCTTTGCAATGTGCCTTAAAAACGCATCTCCGTACCCTTAAAGAAGAGAAACCTTTCGATTGCTTTATGTGTGAGAAAAGATTTTCCGGAGAGGGTAATTTAAAATGAAAAACCCTTCCATCTGCACTGTATGAGGGATAGGCTTGAGAACAGAGGAAATACGCATCTCCCTACATATTTAAGAATGCAATAAACTGTACTGTTGTATAAAACAGTAATTGGTCTGTATTTAATGGGTCTGGTACCGTTATTTCTGGAGTTATGTCGCAAAAATCATTTTCATGCCCTACAAATGCATATGACCGCGTTCTAAACTAGAATGCGAGGCTAACTTCAAAACTTACCGTCCGAATTTTATGAAATTGGTCATTCGGCATGTGGGGGGACACTTAAGAGGACCGCAGTGCAATTTAGTGTCTGCTTGGGTTATTTCTTGACTTATGGCGAAAAGACGCTTTTAGGCGATAAGCATCGATTTTCGTCGAAATAAGATTTGGCCTCAACTCCTCGGATTATGCTCCGATCGCTTTGTAAGTGCCTATTTCGCACGTTTCCCCGCCCCAAACAGCCGATTCCAGTAAATTTAATTGGTCTGGTATGGTTATTTCTGGAGTTATGGCTCAAAAATCATTTTCATGCCCTACAAATGCATATGGCCGCGTTCTAAACTAGAATGCGAGGCTAACTTCAAAACTTAAAGTCCGCATTTTATGAAATTGGACATTCGGCATGTGGGGGGGGGGGACACTTAAGAGGACCGCAGTTCAATTTAGTGTCTGCTTGGGTTTTTTTTTTAGTTTTGTCGAAAAGATGTTTTCTGGGCTTTTAGTCGAAATGCACCAATTTTCGTCGAAATAAGATTTGGCCGTAACTCCGTACAGTGCAACGAGAGTGCGCAAATCTAATTTTTCCGGTACCTCTCTTTAGGAAAAAAATTTTACGATAGTTAAAAACATTTTTTTAATCACTAATTACTCTGTTCTTACTCTCCCGGAATGTTACCGTTCCGGCACTTCAATTTCTAGAAATCTAGCACTGTATATATATATATATATATATATATATATATATATATATATATATATATATATATATATATATATATGCTTGGCCGTATATATATATATATGTATGTATGTATGTGTGTGTGTGTATATATATATATATATATATATATATAGAGAGAGAGAGAGAGAGCGATACAAACGGCAGCCGAACACAATGTTTGTTATTGTATTTGTTGGGTGTTACGTTGATTATCATGTTTCCTCTGCAGAACTGCCCCCACGGCACCTGTTCAACCTGAACCTGTTGAAGACCTTGGCCGAGGAGTACGACGAGTGCATTTCAACGAACTGTGACTTATGGCTGCTGTACATAGCGTGCGATTTTAATGCATAAATTTTTAGAACATGCCATATCTCGTTGTCTGTTTTTCCCTTAGTGCCTGTTCACTGTGAGAGTGACGTCGGGTCAGCGTTATAAAAATGCGCGACCATTCACATAGCGCAATTCAGTGACCACCTCATATGTCAGAGCCGTCGTAGGTCAGGTCAACTATCTATGGAGCTAACGGAGTAACGCAAAATCGCGAAGTGTAACGGAGCAGCAAAAAACACTATGTTTATACATACGGATATATAAAAATACATACATACACACACACACACACACACATATATATATATATATATATATATATATATATATATATCACATACAATGTTTGTATATGCATATATCGCACCTCTACTGCAAGAGTGTTACATTTCAAAGTAGCCATATTTTCAGGAAGAGCTGTAGAAGAAATGAAATGGCTTCCTGAAAATTGTGGCTATTTTGAGATGTAAAACTCTTCTAGCAGAGGTGCGATATATATGCATTGATTTCCGCTTATAAGAATCGCGTTATCATTACTGTTTTTGATTCTTATAAGCGGTTGATTCTTATAACCTAAATTTTGGTTTTTGAACACGCACACACACACAAAGATAATTTACCATTAAATACTATTTAATTTACGTTAATTATCTTTTATTAAAATTATTTTTCATAGTTTTAAAAAAACAACTTAATTTCTAGACCTATAAGTAGATACACATGATTATAGTAAGAGAAGGAAAAAATCCGATATTTATAACAACATACCTTGTAAGCCGCGCCACGTCTGGGAACCCGTGTCAAGGTTGGCGTGTGGCAACCCTACTTCCGAGGGAAGCGCGTTGTTGTTGAGAGGGGAGTTGAACGGCAGAGGAGAACACATACGCCAACAAATATGGCTCTGTATGCCAAATCGATCCTGCATTAATCATTTTTTATGTGCTGTGTCCTTTAAATACAATGTAATAAAAGCTTGGGACAAAATTCTGGAAGTCTTTTTTGTGTCGTCTCTGTTCCTCGTATAAAAGAACCCCCACGCAAAGCGGTTAAAATCCGTTACATACCTGCTAAACAGTTTTAACATTTCAACTACAGGAAGGGTGCAAGAAAAAGTTTTCTATGGTTGTTTGACGTAAAGAAGTTTTTAGGAGGCTGTTTATACCAATTTCAATATCATAAAATGTCCCGTAATGGTCTTCAGAAGCTCCTCTATATTCAAGAGTTCTTCTAAGAATACTCAGCGCTTCTCTGTATTCTTTTGCTGGTGGTGGTTTTTCTGGGAATATGTCATTCATTTCGCCTTCGTCCTCAGTTTTATCGACAGTTTTTTTAATTTCTTCGACGATTCCATCTTCTGTCCTTTCTTCCGAAGTGTGTAGGTTTTCGTCGATTTCAACCCACTCACCGCGGGAATCCTTAACAGGATCAGTTTCTGCTTGACTTAATGAGGTATCAGTCTCACAAAAAAATCCTGCTTTACGGAAGCAATTAGAAATGCAGTGATTTGAAACTCTTTTCCAGGCACTTGCAATCATATGTTATCAAGCATACACATGTGTTTTTTTACTTAGTACTGACACAGATCCCTTTCCTTCGTCGATTTCTGACGTCAACAATTGTTTGTTTCAAGCAGAGCGATATAGCGTTTTAAAAGTTTTTATGATTCCTCGATCAAAAGGTTGTATTTCTGATGTTGTATTCGGTGGCAAAAAACAAAGCTCTATATTTGTGAGCTTTACAACTGGATGAGCCAGACAGTTGTCCAAAATCAGAACAATTCCCAGTTAGCTCCTTATCCCACTTTAGAAGGAATTTAGGGAAGATCCTGCTACGCATCCTAGCATTTTTTGAATTTTCGTAAGACACAGGGAGGATTTTTATTTTCGTACCTATTACCGTTTTCTTTACGCTCCCAGTCATATTTGTCGTCAAAAGAACTGTAACGCGTTCCCACCAGAAGAAAAATCTGTTTTAAACATCATCATTCGTTCAGGCATCGCTCTAAAATAAAGCCCAGTCTCATCTGTATTCAAAATTTGGTATGGGCGTAGTTTCTCATTATTGCAGGCAAGCAGTTGGAGAGCCAGTTTTCAGCTGATTACGTAATTTTTTTGATAAACAATATTATTTCTCTCTTTCCATCGGGTAAGCCAACCTTCTGTAGCACGGAAATGGTTTTCTTTTAATTTGTCTTCGGCCTTTTGCAGCAACAAAGTCCATTCTTCACTCAGGCTCCTGTGAACCACTGCAAGAGAGCCTCTTCTACGTCGACCGATTTTCTTTTTTCTATCAAGATTTCCATTTTTGCTAATGGTGGCCGAAATTTTCGCTCGACATTTTAAAATTTTACTAAGAGTAGACCGAGTTACACCCAAACGGGAGGCAGCTTCTCTTTGGCTGTTCATAACAGCAGCTTAATATCTAATTAACAAGTTCTGTCTAAGAGTTTTCCCTGTTTTGAATTGGACACTAGCTGGTAATTTTGTTAGTAAATTAAAACATTCACCTTCTAGCTTCGGTTAAGGGGCTGAATCTACTAATGTGACGCTCGCTTAAGTGATAGTGGACACTTATGTGTTGCAGGATCCAGGAAGTGGGGATGGGGCAAAAGAGTTCCTGTCTCTGAGAAAAGTCAACTCTGACCTGAACGGGCAGAGATGTCCCTGGGACAAGCTTGTGGCCGGTTTAAACGTATCCAGGCGTGCAGTAATGGTAATAAAATAATTATAGAGATAAAAACATTATTAGTTTATTATAGCCAACCACTGCTTTGGTTACACAAGAAATGACTCGAAGCAGTAAAGGTGAACGAATCATCTAACGTTACATAGGCATGTCCTGTTCCCTGCAGCTCATTTCCTTTGTGCGGGAAGCTACTTTTAATGTGCTAGAAATGCACACGTGCCGTGGGCGTGTTCAAATTTGCATTTCTGCATAAGTATCGCCACAAGCTAATAGGACAGTGTTTAGCTAAAGCGTTTACCCGTAAACTATGATGTGATATCTAACAAAGAAATGGATGCATGTTACGACTGTATTCCATCCCAACGTCTTATCAGTATTTTCAAAAAGTAAAGCAACAACTTGGTGCGATTTGAGGTTTTAGGTAGCTTTTTGGAAAGCGAATATTGTAAGATGATTCTTTAAATCTAAAATTTAAAATGGAAATAATACATTTGCTTTTGTTTTTGCGATATTGGTTCTTATAACCACTAATCACTATAAGCTGTGGTTACTGCATTACAAAATTTAAATTTTTCTCAGCACTAGAGACGCCATTAATTCATACTAAAGGACAAAAGACCTCTGCTCAGATACCCTAAAATATAGCTCCGTATTAAACGTGAAAGCGGTAACATTCCATTATCGAATTTACATATTTTCTCACTACCGATCGAAGTAACGCGCAGCTTTCGGGAACCAACGCGTTGGGTGTCGCACAGCCGCAAAGATACTCGAATTTTCGAGATCGAATTAAAATCCCGAGGAGGACAGGGCGATGCGGTCTCGTATGACGTCATACCTTTGACGACTTTCTGAAAGGCCTTCCTAAAGCTTTTTTTAGTCCTAAGCAACTACGCTTTGCCAAATGCATCCCCAAAACAAACAAGGTGGCTCAGGTTTGAGGTTTCTCGTGAAAGCCGTGACATCATCGAAACGGCCGTATGAGTGTATCGTTTTTTCGGCACCTAACTGGTGATAACTAGAACTAGAGGCGCCATTAATTCATCCTAAAGGTCTATTACTCCGAAAAAATCTCTTCCCGAAAATATAGCGTTGACGCCGATTCCGTATTAACCGTGAAGGCTGTGACGTCAGATTATCGAAATTACCTATTTTCTCGCTACCGTGTGAGAAGTGTAACCGCCATGAGAGGATCTGCAAAGACAACGAGTTAGAAGCTTGTCATCTCGATCTTACCGTATGTTGGTGAAGATTGATCGTCTCATTCTGAATCAGCAACCGCAGCTTTTGCGATCGTTCCACCATATGAAAGACAGCACTTCTTACGGATGCCCATAAAAATGCTGTTTCATGCTGTCCATTACCCCTACCTCGTCTTAAGTGAACCCCGTGAATAACGTCCGCCATAATGAACATTTGTTATGAAGAACATTGCTTTTTGCTTCAAAAGGAGCGCCATATGCTGGACATATATCTAATAAATCTTTTTTCATTTCATTTATTATTTTTTTCGGGGGAGGAAGGGAGGGTGGTTTGAAATGTTATATCATTGTAATACACGGTACTGTTTATTCACTTGCGCCTTCCAACCACGGGTCGGACCGGTAACCAAGATATCCGTTTTCCTCGGTTAAGTGCACTTCGATCCATGTATGTATGCCTGAGAGTACGAGCAACACGTTTCCCGAAGCCGTTCGCATCGAGATTATCTCACGAGGCAAACCAATAGAGGAAAGTCATTTGTTAATTGTGCTTATTACCTTCAAAATTGTGAGAAATAATAACACGGACAAAATGAAAAAAAGGATAATGATGTGTTGCTATTGCTTTTATTTCTATTGCTTTTGGCTGGCTACAAATGTTTATTGCAGAAATGATTGGCTGCGAGGCGACTCTTGACGAATTTCACATTGACATTTGTTTTAACACATTCACGTATTTAAATGTATATACATATATTTACAAATTCGCTTTTGCATGCCTATATACATATTTACAAATTCGCTTTTGCATGCCTATATACATATTTACAAATTCGCTTTTGCATGCCTATATACATATTTACAAATTCGCTTTTGCATGCCTATATACATATTTACAAATTCGCTTTTGCATGGTTATATACATATTTTCAAAGTCGCATTTGCGCTTATAAATGCATATTTACAAATTCGCTTTTGCATGCCTATATACATATTTACAAACACATATTTACAATACGGTCACATTTACATTTTTATATATTTATACAGTTTATAGATTTACAAAGTACGTTTACATTTACATACACTTTTACATACATAATAATTATTTTTACAAAGACATTGATAACTTTTCACACAGATATTTAAATACATTAACACACTTATATAAATACAGCAGCATAAAAATATTTTAAAACATATTTGAACTTTTTTCTTACATTTTCAACACATTTTAAAATTTCGACTTGCATTTCTAACACATTTTAAACTTTTTTCTTACATTTTTAACACATCTTAAAACTTTTTTCTTACATTTTCAACATATCTTAAAACTTTTTTCTTACATTTTCAATATATCTTAAAACTTTTTTCTTACATTTTGACATTTTTTCAAAACTTTAAAAGGAACTTCAATCAATTTAAACACTTTTCTGGTGATGGCGGAAAAATACTTTTTAAAATCTTAATTCTGATTTGTTATATGTCCTAATTTGATCCGGCCTGTAAGAAAAAGTAATTAACAATAAAGACATATGAAAAAACTCTTTTAGAAAAGTAACCATAAAGCCCCCATTTTAATAATTTCTCATTAGAACCCCTTCCTGTTTTTAATTTATTTATTGAAGTGCATTAATGGATAACGGGAGTTCAGGATACTCTTTTCCATGTTTGCAAAATTAAACCTTCATTTGCAGCTCAACAAATTACAGCCGTGCTTAGATTTTCGTCAGAAATCGTAAAACTCAAGTAAAATATTTCTTACGGATTTTTAAAGTCTCCTGTATTTCGAATATTGTTTAATATATATTAGATTTGTATTGTAAAATGGCACAACAACATATTATATTTTAATTTCCAAGAGAAAAGTGGTTGACAGGTAATTTGTTCACTTTAGTTTAATGACACGTGCGATGCTTATTTGTTAGCGCAACACCTACGGAGCCTGTTAGATAGATCTATAAACAGAGGCCTTCACCAACCGTAAAGGCCGTTCAACTGTTTCATGAATGTTAGAAATAAAAAGTCCCCCTATGATGTCAGAGAGGGTGGAAGAAGGTACGAGCCCACCGGATGTCTCCCCTTCGCAACGGGTTTCCATACAGCGAAGGGTATCGAACAAACAGTGCCAAATTTCGACGAATAAATTCGGCGCTCGGTTTGAAATACGGTTTGCCGTCCATGTTAACAAACCGAAAACTTGCAAAGCCGTTCGTTCATTTTTGTGTAGTTAATTCGTGGTTTGAGTTATTTTTCTAACTATATTGAGTTACAGTAGCGAAGAACGAAATGAAGTGTCCTACTCGAAATGAAATTTACAAGCCAAAACATTCGAAGCTAGACTGCAAGCTCGTACACATACAGCGAAAGACGGCCAATGAACATTCATCAACTTCCATTGATATACCGCCTAATGAGCGAACCCTGGCAACGGCAAAACGTTCGTTGATGTTTGTTGCTATGTATACATTTGCCGAACAACTTTGTTCGTTAGCATTCGTTAGTCTTCGTTCACATTATATATACGTGCTTTTAAAATCTTTATTTTAAAAATTTTTAATGAGGGCGAATTTTGGAATAATTGAGAAAAAGTAATTGTCTCTAAATATTGTTCTCTCTTTCTTTAGCATTCGCCCCCCCCCCCCCAAAAAAAAAAAGGTGTTTATTAGGTTTACGTATCAGGAATTACAAATTCAATCCAACTATGGAATTTGATCTGGCTGAAATAATCTAAATTTCACTGAAAATTAAACTTTAATTGAAATACTGCAGTCAACCTGCGTAATACTAAAATTCTAAGTTTGGTCACCAGTCTACCTGTGACAGAGTGCGATAAAGCCATGCTTCTTGAAACACGACATCTCTGAGACATAGAATAAACTTTGTCGATCGTCACAAGACTTACGAAATTACACATATTTCAAAATGTTCGTCAAGTTTAGAATAAAAGTACCCATTCATTTCTAATTTCATTCCTGTTTCGAACCATCGACTGAATATAATAAAAAAAAAATTTCACGAAAACATGTTTCAAACTCAGTTATGTGACTCAATAAAAAATTTGATAAATATTGAAAATTATTTAAAAAACTAAAAGTATAAATATTCGAGCACTTACCGACTTTTTACGCGAGAACCTTTTGAAAAATTTTCTCAGTCCTTTGAATTTTTTCTTTTTCGGTGCCTGTGAACGAAAACGAAAAAGATGATAGAGGTCGATGCAAGATTTTATAACCTTAATAGCATTAATACTGTCAGAGGTGCATTTTTTATCTCATCGTTCCCATAAGTCAAAAAATCTTTTAGGGGTAGGAGATTTCTATTAATCGTACCCGTTCTGAAAAGAGCAGTTTGCAAAGAACAACAAAAGAAGCATTCAGTCGATGCAGAGTTCATTTTTCTTAAGGAGACCCTTGAACAAACCTGTGAACATTCTCAATCAACACACTCTCCTAGCCTTGTCTATTTCTGGGTTCTGGAAACGTATTAAGCGAACGACGGTCAACGAAGGACAACGAGCAAATGGCGCCAAATTTCAACGAATAAATTCGGAGTTCATCCTGAAATTCGATTGCCCCCCCCCCCAACATCAACAAACCGAAAGCTTCTTCAACCATTCTTTCATTTTCCTGAAGAGAAATGACAGAATTTAATGACAGAGAATTTCTCCAGTCCATACTATATTTCGAAACTCAGTTTCCGATAAACGAACAACAAAATTAAGTTTCTTTTTCAAAATGAAATTTAGAAGCAAAAAAGGAAAAAGATTGCAAGCTGAACTGTAGGCTCTACACACATATGGCGGAAGACGGCTAACGAAGAGTAACGAAGTTCCTTTGATGTACTAGATTGCTCAGGGAGCGAACCGGGGTAACGGCAAACAAACGCGCCCGTTGCTACAAACACATTTAGCGAACAACCTCCTTCGTTCGCCTTTGTTACAAACAACTTCTTTAGTAAAATCTATCAGAGCCGAACGGATAACTGGATGGAAAGGAAAAAAAAACTTATTTAACTCGCAGAAATGGGTTATGATGTAAAGTCCTGCATAATCATCGAAAACGTCGATCTAAGTCGTCCCCCAACCCCTCTCTCCTGAAACACGTAGAGTGTGACAGTTGTGTCATCATGACATAAGTTCGGTTGAATAAAAACTGAAATTTTCATACCCAGTAACGCATAGTTGATCCAACCTGTCTTTGCGAACTTATTAAATTTTAAATATTCGGGACTCGGAGCTCTTATATCCAGTATTTTTCCGATAATCCACATCCATTTTCATCGTACCTTTCAAGTTGAGTTAACTGCTGTCATTATACGATTAGGTAACAACAGCCATTATGATGGCCAAGCTGCCGGGCGATGCTCTGATGATGATTTACAGATGCCGTGAATCTCGAAATGTGCCAGGTCTGTAATCATCGCAATTTGAATCTTTGTGTGGATGTCATAGTTCCCCCACAACCAGTCCATACAGAAAATTATGATATCGTGGAGGAGTTTTTTTTATTGATTAAGAATGTTTGACTTATGCAATCCTAGCATACAAACTCCAAGGCATGATGAGAATGCTTTTGTGCAATTTTCGCCAAGTCCATCTTCTGGGTAACTCACCTCCCGCTGCTATTTTCCAGTATTTTAATGCGGAAGGCAATAATTGTCTCTGACGGTTTGACATTGGTTTTTGAAAAGTACAGGAATATATCCTTTGATGTAATCTTTGTTTTAGTTTCGTTTCTACTACTCGTTTGAATATGGAGGGGAAAAATCCACCCAGAGGTGTGATATTTAACTTGACTGCTTTTATCAGCTTCATCTTTTATCACTCTTATATATCACCGCTTTTATCATACTTAAATTTTAGTGTTTCTAACATCGCTGTTCTTTAATAATTATACCCGACTGTTTTCACCACCTTTTAAATGTAACTGCTTCTATCTCTTTTTAATTTTGACTGACTTTATCACCTTCTGCTTAGCATTCATTGTTCTTATCACCTCTCATATCGTTGTCGATTCTTACATTTGTAAGTGCATAGTAGTTCTGCTGTTGTCGGGCGTTTGACAAAGCTTGTCCTTTCTGGACTTTTCCCATTTTCACTCTGTCCTTAGGTATTAAAAATGTGGGTATTGGTGTAACAAGACATACCTTCAACGTCAGTAAGGAGGTGCCTTCCAATTCCAGTTCGTCCTCGCAGTACACAGAAAATACAGGGTCGTTAGTTGGGGCACGAGGCCTGGAGAAAAGAAATGATTATTTTGTAACAAACACACACCATATCCCACATATTACTGAACTTCAAAGCGTCTAGAGATGTTCGGGTTCTTCTAAAATGAGAGTTATATGTGGTCTAAAAATCTCCCAATTTTTGAAGCTCAAGTAAATTTATATCATTAGTTTGAGATAACAAAAAAATATAAAAGTAAATATCAGTAGCAAATTATTTTAGGAAATTTAAAATGTTTCTTTTCTAACTTTGATACCTGTAAGCTTATTAATGGTGTCCTTATAACAAAGAGTTTTTAGAATGTTCTCCTTTTCCATGCGCAGTTTTGTTCCGAATGAGCACTGTGTTAACCATTTTTTACCAGTTTCAGCGCAGAAAATGAAGGCTTGCTCATTGGTAATGTTAAAATAAATCTTATGGTTATTCCGGTACCAGGATATCTGGATATGTATTCGTATTGGAGTATAAAAATTCAGTTTTTCAGAAGTAGCATCATTATATATATATATATATATATATTATTATTATTATTTTATTATATTTTATTTTTTTTTCTAATGCGCAGGAAGTTCTTATTTACCGTGAAGTCTTGCTGGCTACTTAATTGTGGGAGCACTTTTTAGGTGAGCCAGCATTGATCCCTATGAGGGGACAACACGGTAACGCCTTAATTCGGGATTTTAACCCAAGCGCAATGCACGGAAGTTCACCACGTGGAAGGCATTAACATCATAATTGGTGGACATTTTAAAATTAAGTTTTCAAGTCGAAGACAGTGGATTTATTTATTTCTCGCAGTAAGGACGAAAATCTCTGTGCCGGCCCTGGGACGGAACTATTTTGCTTAGAGGTAAACGTGGTCCTGCTTCTAAGTTTTTCATTAAGTTGTAGTGTTTATACGATCATGTAGTGCTACAGATTGCATGTCATTAATATGCTGCTCGTCAACCACTTTTCGGTTGTGTCCAATTTACTAAAAACCATTCTTGGTTTTTTCCACCAACTTTTCATATAAATCTCTCTGTGTATCATCTGTAAACAGAAGGAATAGAGGCGAACCAAAGCTGGAAAGGATGACGTAAGCACGGAACAAACGACTTAATGGTGAAAGCGGTGGGCCGAGCTTCGATCGAGACTTTGAAATAGACGCCAGTTTAACATAGAAAAAAAATGAGTGCTTAATTATATGGATTAATTTGTATCTGCTTAAACTTGGAATTGCAAATGCAACCTTATCATTAGATATTTAATGTCATGGTACAGGAGAAAGCGTATTTTTGTACTTTGTCAAGGACTTTGAATTTTGTGTTCACCCACTATTAGTCAAGAAGCCAAATTAGTTGCGGAATTTCTTCTTTTATTGCCTATCACAGGACGTCATACACAATACTATAGTAGATTAGATGACAGATTGTTAATTTATTAAACTAAAAATGCATTTGCCTGAGGTACGATGGGTGATATCCACGCCACGAAAGCATATTCAGCAAAGCGAATTTCATAGCTTGGTAGTTTCCTTAGTTACCTTGTGGTTTTGTAATTTTTAGGTCATTTTATTGTCATACTCTGTTCAAATTTTAAGCTAAGCTTTTAAGAACTGCAACACATATTGCACGTATAATGTTGCAAGAACTAAATACAAAACACCAGCGATTGGCTCTAACTCGCATCTCTTCCAATCAACCCATCACTGCAACTTGTCAGTTCAGTTTTAACGTGATTTTATTCCCACTATTTATCATTGCATTGCTCTCCTGACCACGGTAATGATGACATTTTTAATATTCTGGATGTCGCATTCATTCAACTCCAACTTCATTTTTCAGAGATTTTCCTTCACATAACTGTCCTTACAAACTTTTCCCAAATCACATTTTTCAATTTCCAGATTCTCACGCGGCAGTAAAAAAATGATTTCGAGCGGGGAAATGGAAAATGTACGCCTAAATGTTCATCGATATTTCACTTACTCGACATTTTCTGAAACCTTTTTTGGGGTGTTAAAAGCAGATTCTGGCTCAGAAAAGATTTCAACTGACGGCTCGCTGAAGTGATCAGGCACATTCTCCAGGTCTTCTGAGCACGGTTCGGCGCCGACTGGCTTGTCTACTTCACTGTGAATCAGAAAAAAGAGACTATATAATAACATTCTCGAAGAACGGACAGTTTTGTATGCGTGAAAAATTGAATTCATTTTTCGCACCAGTTTGCAAAGGTGCAGTAATATATTGTATAAAATTTCACTTACTTTGTGTTATTTGGAGTCTCGGATCCCGGATCTTTGAAAGTAGGTCCGACTATCGGCCGGGTGAGGTCTCGGAGTGTAGTCCAGTGGCGTAAGTATATCGGTTCGGAGAGTGAACGGACAGCGGTCAAGTTCTCGGGGATGATGCTGAGGTGGGAAATTTCGATATCACTGTGAATCAGAAAAATCAGTTATTGCTCACACCCATGATCAGCTGTTATGTAAACTAATGATACGTTTGTTGGTTGGGATTTCATGGCGTCCGATCCAAAATTGGACATAACACGCCAACACACAAGGTAGGTAAACCATAAAGCTTAAAAGCCAAAAGGCAAACAACAAAAGTGAAAAAAAAAATAAATAGAAAGCAAAAACAAAAAACAAAGACTGTGTACAGAAGCAGCAGAAAACAAAAGGGCAAACAGAAAAGTGTGGTCACCAGATCCAACAGATTATATGAACTGCAAAGGAAAAAAGGCTATTTTTCTAAGATTGCAGATATGTGAGACTGAAAATGGAGACCGGCAGTGTTCAAAAAGAGGAGCCCATCCACAAATGCCGATGAGTGAAATGTGTAAGTAAGAAATGTGTGGAGCAGATGGCCAAGCACCGATACATGACTTTGCATCTTATTATCGACCTGTACATAACAAGTGCGTTAGATAGAGTGCGTGAGTGAGTGAGTGTACGTGCGACAGCTCACCTTTTATCACCATCAGCTCGTCTTCCGGAATGGTCACTGGCTGGTATAGTGTCCGCACTCAGTCTTTCGTCAAAATCATTTGTATTGGTCAAGGATGAGGCGGAACTGCAACATATAAAATTTTATTATTACTCTTATGCACGCGGTGATCTCTCAATATCAATAAAACATTGAAATTAGCGGTTTGTTTGTTTGTTTTTGTTTCATTACAGCATAGATGGGGTACAATATTTATTTTAAAACGAAACCCTTAATAGAAATAGAAACGAAATAAAACTAGTGGATTGAAAATCGAGACATGGGTTACTGATATAAAAGGATTTGAAATAAAAATTTCAAAATCTATTTCTCTTTGAATTTAGACTTGCGTAAATGGAGGGTGTTATTTCACAGCAAATTTCCCTTCAACAGTCCGTCCGAGAGAGAGCATTTTGTCTAGATCATCATTTCAGAGAAACGTTGAAAACGCAGCTTGAAAAGAAATTGAACTGTCGAAATTAAATTGCTAAACATCGTCATGAACTATAAACGGTTTGTTTTCTGCTACAGATTAGAACGGATAAGATGATATTTGATCTTACACTGGAGAATGAAGTTTCCTACTCGAAATGAAGTTTCCAAGCAAAAAGTAAAAAGATTCCGAGCTGTACCCATACAGCGAGCGAAAAATCGCCAACTTCCTTATTTGATCGCCAACTTCCTTATTTGATGTACCGCCTACTGAGCGAACCGAAGGAAGGACGTACTAAAGGTGAAGAAATGCGTTCTGTGGTGTTTGTTGACATTTAGCGGACAACTTTCGTTAGGCTTCGTTTGCTGTAAGTATAGGCGCCTTTAGAGGTGGGTGAAAGCGGTTTTGCCGTCACTGTGTACCGTCGGCAAATGTCATCTACAAGTACGCTGCATATCGAATTCAGAAACAGGATTAAGGCGGACAGTGATAACGGGACAAGAGACTGGGAGTCGAATTTATGTTGAGAGACGACTCTGTACGGATTATGCTTCGTCCAGTGAGGCTGTGCAGAAAGATCTGGGGTCCGACCCGCGACATTTTGAGCAAGACTTAATTCATGTATTTAACTCTAGAAGAGTATTATCGAGTGTGCTGCACTACAAGTAATTATTTTATGACCGCGTTTGGGCTGTCACATCGACCATAGCATACAATTCCTATCACAAGGAAATTGTCATTCATAATTTTTGGCATCTCACTGAGCTCATATTAGTTACCCATAGAGGGGTAGATATTGACATACGTGCACCTACTCGCATAGAACAATATTAAGAACATACATATTGAGTTCCTATAATGCTTCAAATATAAAAGGCTAGCTCAATTAATTGAACTAGGATCTAGAAAGCACACTCACAGACCTGCACGCACACACACACACACACACATATATATATATATATATATATATATATATATATATATATATATATATATATATATATATATATATATATATATATATATACATATATATAATATATATACACACACATATATATATATATATATATATATATATATATATATACATATATATAATATATATACACACACATATATATATATATATATATATATATATATATATACATATATATATATATAATCGTCTTAGTGAGGAGAGTAGAAAAGGTCTACGGAACCGACTCACCCAAAATTCTGGTCGTATTGTTCATCCTGTGACTGTTCCACCTCTACCACGTGTCCTCCTAAGGTGTTGACGGAGGAACGCTGAATGAGGAGGAGAGAAACAAAAAGCGTATGTATTAATTGTGCGATAAATTCCTTCATTGTGCGTCTATGTCTTTATCACGTGTCAGTGATACAGATTTAATAGTCTAACGTAGAAGATTGATGCGGGCTAATGTAGCCTCTTGAAAGTGCCTGTGTGGCATCAACCATCGTGTAAAACATCGATTTCGTCTCTCAAATGATTGTAAAATACAGGGTTCCCACCTATATCCGTTATACCCCCTTAACTTCTAAACGGTGACAGTTTAGGCTATAAATTTTGTGTCTAGGTATAGTAAAAGGGCTATGCGCTACTCTATGAGACAACTTACAACGACATCTATCCGTAAATTTTGGAATAAACGTTTTTATCTCAAAAATAGTACGCGATACAGGAGAAAAGTGAATTACAAAGTTGTTCAGCATCATCGATTTAGTAAGACAACACACATTGCGAACATTAATACTTAAAACAAAATGTAGAAAATGAACATTTGTTTGGTCGAAAATTGTCAAGTCATAAAGAGTGGAAAAAAGAAACTGAGACACTTCCCTAAATTCTGGATCATTTATTTAAGAGGCTGAAAATGCTCTCCATTATACACTATATACATTTGCATTCTGGACTGCATTATCTGGTCTTTTCGACCTTCGCTCGCGTTTCACGACGCCATAGTGTTGAAAATCATTACCAAACAAATGTTCATTTTCTGCATTCTGTTTTGAGTATTAATGTGCGCAAGGTGTCTCTTCTTACTAAATCGATGATGCTGAAAAACTTTGTAATTGACTTTTTTCCCGTATCTCGTACCGTTTTTGAGATAGAAACTCTAATTCCAAAATGTGCCCATAGATGGCGTTGTAAGCTGTCTCTTCGAGTAGTGCATAGCCCTTTTACTATACCTAGACACCAACTTTATGACTTAATCTGTCACCGTTTAGAAGTTAAGGGGAGTGTAACGGATATAGGTGTGAACCTTGTATATAGGGGTAATATGAACCTAAAGTATATATTTTTTATGTATTTCCGCAAAAGATGCTTTCTATTATCCCCAAAAAATAAAATCTATCTCATATTTTATCAAACTGTTTCATAGATATTTTTCTCCTGGTTGTAGGAGTTAAGTTACTCATGTCATAGTTAAGAACTGAAACTGAATTTCGTTTGTTTCTCGAACTGAAAAACTTTTTGGGTTCTTTACATTTTCGGTATTTTTTCCTGTTCTTCTTTTTATGTGCCTTAACAAAGCAACGAAGATTTGAAAGGAAATGAAACACTTTCCGCGCATTTGACGTTACTGAGCATCTGGCATAGATTCGAGAAAAAGGAATACCGTGATCATGAAGCTCTGAATTCAAGTTATATAGTTACCTTTAATGTATCGGACATCTGAAAAACATATCATGTCAATTTTCTTTTGTTTAAATATAGTACTCGTGTTATTAAATACAGTAAAACTTCTCTAGCCGGCCACCCACATTATTCGGAACCATTACTGACCGCCATAGAGAAGTTTCATTGCGTAACATGCCGACCCGATGTCCGGAGCCGGCACATTACAACAGGAGAGAAGAGATAGCTGAAGACGACACATTGGATAAAATATTTATCAGACGGGAATTGGCACAACCTCTCGGGGCAACAGAAAAGCGGATAGAGCCAACCTGTACATGGCGCAGAGCCTTTAATAGACTTTTGAGACTAGCTCGTCATGTGATCTTGATAGGAGCAGTTAATTGGTTAAAGTTTAGGACTGACGTGATGCTTGCGCGAAAGTAGTTAATTTACGTACCCACGACACAAAGGTTTGGTTTTTAAGCAATAGAGCCGCCATTTAAATAATTTCGCCCAGGGGTATTTAGAATAAGCTAAGATTTGAAAGGCTAAAGGGGTTTTTAATGTTATATATATATATTCTGAAAAGTTTTCAATTCAACATATGTAGTCGGTATTAAAATAAAGATTAAAAGCGGAATCAGCAGAAGGAATCTCGAATGGTCATAGATTTAGTAAGAAAGAGCCATCTGTTTAGATCTCTTCTAAAGCGTAAAAATCAGTATCTTGAGTTTGTCTCTGGAGAGAGGGGTGAAAAACGAAAGGGTTGTTCTTACCCGAGAACTGGCATGAGCGGACCCTTGATCCTGAAAAGAGACAACAGCCCTTGAAGAAATTGACATCAATCATTCAAAGAATTATTCATTGGTTAAGATTCGTTTCAGCCGTTGAAAATAGCTTCATCGGCCGCGTGAAAATCAAAGTAATATCCTTGGAGTTTTGACAACATAAGGGTTACTAAAGCACAGAAAAAAAATGGTGTATCTAAATCCCCGAGCTATATGCCTGCACGGAGTCACGCGGTAAAACATAAAATTCCGGAATTCAGCGATAAAGGATACATCAAAAGTGAATGTCGGACAGTAGCGTTGTGAGCATAACTGGCGCCCGGGGCACGATACCTTTTAGGTGCCCTTTTGGGATACTTGTTTGGAAAATCTTGTTTGTCTTGGGGCCATTTGGCGCCTTTCGCTACGCCACTGGTTTTGGATCAAACAGTTGAAAACAATTCTTTCTTCCCGCGTGGGTTGTTTTATCATGGTTTTTGATTCCTAATACTGTTTAACTGATATTTAATTTATAATGTAGTAGTAGATCAGTGGAGCGCCAACTTTTTTCGTTGTTCTATAAATACAAATCCACGCGAACCCAATGGAAATTTATTGGTAGTAGCAAATTTTTAAAAAAAATAGGAAAATGTTAACAAAAGAGTAGAAAAACAAAATAAGCAAATTCTGAGGAACTACGAGGTACGATCCAAAAGTTCGGGGAATGCGGTAATCTATGACAACAAAAGCATGTATTTGAAGTGACAGCGTATGGAATGGATTCTACCAAACAACCCCCGTGTGTTCAGGTTGGTTTCGCCCATGTCAAGTGATTTAACCGGGTGCGCTGTTGTTTTCTTCCGGAGATAGACACCTTTGTTCTGCGACGTAATAAAAGTGGTTTTTAAAGAACAGCGCTGAAACATTAAATTTTGTCAGCGTTTAGGTAAAACACCTACGGAGACTTTAAAAATGCTACGAAAGGTGTACGGGGATTCTACCATGGTGATGAAACAGTTGATGAAACGTGGTGTTATTTATTAGATACCCAATCAAAACGTGCTTCTTCAACTTGGAAATCACCCTTCTCACCGCGATCTAAGAAATTCTGTCAGGATCGGAGCAAAGGGAAAGTCATGATAGAGGTATCTTTTGATTCTCAAGGAATCGTCATTCAGAATTTATTTCCGAAGGCAGAACAGTAAACAAGAAGCCTTATGTAGACAATTTACGTCGTTTGAGGGAATTCATTCGTCGTAAACTGCCGCAGATCTGGCTAAGTGGAGACTGGTACCTTCTGCATGACAAAGCACCTGCACATCGGTCCCAACTGGTCACACACTTTTTCGCCAAAACCCACATGCATGTGCTTCCATACCCTGCCTATTCACCGGACTCAGCCCCGTATGATTTTTATTTGTTTCCATCGATGAAAAACCTTTTGAAGGGGCGCCGTTTTGTGTCAGCAGATGAGGTGAGAGAGACCTTATGGGAGGTTTCAAAAAATGGCTTCCAGCAGTGCTTTCAGAAGGTATACGAGCGCTAGCAAAAGTGTATCGTCGCCAAAGGTGATTACTTTGAATGTGGTTGTTATAAACTTTTTCAGTTTAGGAATTTTACGCCAATTCCCCGAACTTTTGGATCGTACTAAGAATTTCAAAAATCACTGAACTGTAGATTTTTGGGTACATATATTTACTTTGCATAATAACAATAAAATAGATGTCTTCCTTACCATCTACATTTGTTTTTTTTGCCAAATCTTAGGTGACTCAAACCTCCTGTTTAAGTATCAATATGCATTTGTATTTCATTTAGATAAAAACTAACAAAAACTAAAATTACAAAAGACCATGATTTTAAAATGATAAGTTTCTTGTTAAAACACTGAAAATTATAAATTTCATTTATGTATACAACACTAAACTCGAAAAAAACAAAATCAGTGAGAAGGGTGAACCTGGATCTCGGATTGTATTTGGAGAAATGTTTTGGGATGCATATCATGGTTATTATAGCTACCCATTTTGAAAACCCATTCTCGCACACAAAAGTAAAAGCGATGGAAGCCTCGCAAGACTTTCCGACACCTTATTTATTAGTACCGTAGATAAAAAATGGCACCTTATTTATTAAAGGAAAGGTTTTAATTATCTATTAAAGGAAGGTTAATTAACACCTTATTTATTAGTTTCTCAGGTCTGTAACATATAAAAAATATAAATAAAAATATGTAAATATAGAAAGTGCTTTTTAATACAGTAATTCCCATTATGACATATATTTACTCCAGATTATCCGCGACCCCTCTGTAAATAAGTGCTCGAGAACATTTTCAGTAATTGTTCGTTTTATTTACGACCTCGCTTTTGCTCTTTCCCCGAACTCTCAAGTTGTCAGTTCTAAGCTAGAGCATAACACGTGTTTGCAAATTTTTTGGTGATTTCGCCTAGTTAGAGGTTTTCGAACCAAAAGTGTTGAAACTGCTCTGAGCGACAATTATCACTTTACTTCATTATTCAGAGGGTTTCTTGTTTGCATTATGTAAAAGGTAGCCTAAACGATTCCTTTTCCCTTTTTTTAGCATCTATTAAATTGTAATGTCCGATAGAATTGTATGAAAATATCCACATTCCTATATCCGATCATAGGTCTACCTTAGCAAATGTAAAAGCTCTTGCAGGGTATACATTAATAGTAGAAATTTCAAAATGTTCATACATGGAACTTACATACAAAGCAATCGGATATTCATCCCAAAAATTAACGCCAAAAGTAAGTGTGTTCCTTAGCACACACTCAAATTTCTGTATACGAAGAAGAGGTTCTCGTTGGAAGCCCTTATTAAATTTTTTCCATCTGCGTTGTAACTATTTTACGTTTTTCATTAACGTACAAATGAACGCCAGATCGTCCCAAAAATCATGATTAGCCGGAATGTGCGTTTGTGCAGGAGACATTGCATTTCAATGTCGCTGGTTTAAAGAGAGCTTCAGAAGAACAATTTTAGGCTGCTGTGTGCTAACACTTTGGATTCTCTCAACTCCATGTGAACCCATGGAGAAAATGTGTCTACTTTTGACAGCTCCATAAATGCTGATCATACAATAAAAATGGTATTTTCACATAGCATTTTAAAAAATATGAATTTTTTAAATTTTTTTTTAAAAAATTAATTCTTACGACAGACGCATTGCACTCCCTTTAACTAAATATATTTTACGCTATATACTACTGTGACATTTCCCTGTGTCATGAACTAAAAGTTTTACAATATTTCCGAAAATCCATGAAATATATATCAAAGTATGCAGAAATACATAGATTTATGCTTTGTTTTTAAATTATCTTTCTTTCATGTAGAGGTACCCGTAAAAGGATTTAATGAACACCTAGAGTTTAACTTTTATTTCAAAACATAGCCGTGCAATGTGCGACTTGAATTCCCAATATTGAGAAATTTGGAATGAATCAGAAGAAAAGGGATGGAGCATTTTGGGAAGTGCTGGTCAAAAATTGTATTAGGTGACATCATTCTGCCATCTTATACATACTGAATATTCGGAGGGAATATACATAGGGGATTCTAAAATGTAGTAAAAACTAATCCTCATTTGACATATAGAGCAAAAAATTTAAAACAGAGGTTGAAGGTCCATTAAAAATTCAAATTCGATGTTTCAAATGTGCCAAAATACATCATTTTGTCTGAATGAGTTGCAATTTTTGCTTTCCTGTCAGCGAACTCACATCACACGGTACCTAAACCAGATCCTACCCTCCTATTTTAGCAGTCAAAATAAGATTTCTCAGCATGCGTCAGCGACCCGGGAAGACGAAATCGTATATTTCAATGGCCACAACTTACTTCATCGGATGGCTCGCCCTGTTCGGCAGAACGCCTGTGCACAAGATAGCACAAGAAAAGAACGAAGAAAACTCCAAAGATGATAGCGTACAGCATACTTTGAAGCGGCTCAATATCAGAGTGACGAAATCTTTGGAACACGGTAGTCTTTACAATGTTTTCATTGTTGCTTTTATGGTTAACTGTTGTTTTATGGCTACTCGGTGCCTTCCGCTCGTTTATTTGTTATTGTTAAGTCATTGTTGACAATTAGTTATCTTTGTTACCGAAAGCATTATGAATCCAATATGGCGGAAGTTCATGAAAGGGAATACATCACCTAGAAGGACCTGAGGTAGCGTAGAGGCAGCACGTCAGCTTTCGGAGCTAAGGGTCCTCGATTCGAAAAACCTCCGAGTCTAGGTCGGATAAGTCCGTAGACAGGAGAGTCTCTCTACAAGTTGAGAGAGGATTCGACCCTCAGACGTCGCCCTTTGGGGGTGCTCGGTGAAAATGGAGTTGGCACCAGTCTAAACCTGAGCCGCACCTCTCAGCCCGATAGCCTATATAGACAGGGCCTAGAATGAATTCCGACCACAGAAACAACAACATATCATCTTGAAAAAGAATATTTGAACTCATAAAAATCAGAACGCGACTCAAACACTTCGCGTCTGTTTTAATGGTCTATATGAGGATAATTTGCAGTTTTTACGACTCCAGGCAGCTGAATTTTATAAGAAAGAACTTTCCTTCTATGGATGTATCTGTAGGACCCATTATTTGGATCAAAATATCACTTGTGGCGACCGGCTACACCAGACTCCTCGCAACCCAATTTACGAAACTTTGACAAGCGTACGAGCCACACCCTTCAGCACTGATATAAAATTAGTTTTTCGCATCGCGGTGCTACCAGCTCATTTTCTTGACGTTTCATCCTTTGTTCACGAGGAAATGTCATACGACCAATTGGTGCGTTTAATTGGTTGGAATTTCTATTAAAATGTTGTGCTATCTAATTTGAGCATTTTTTCTTTTTTTTTTTTCGTTTTAAATGGATTCAGATGTTGCCAGCCTAACTTAAATAAGCAGACACTAAATAGTACATAGATGAATAAATAATATGCTTAAACAACTTTCGGTTTATTTTTTTAAATTCTATTTTTCCATAACTACGCACAAACACACAAGGAACTTAGTCTCTTTGAAAGAGGTGTTATAGTTGGTTGTCACATTAGTGGCAAATTGCCGTAGAATTATCACAGCCACGGGCAACTATTGGTACAGTTGACCAATGGTACAGTTGACCCAGTGAACAAGTTGAAGACCACGGGAGTACGAACTGCACTCGTTGGTCGTCCCCGTAAGCTGACCGAACGGGATCGGCGTGTCCCGAAGCGTGAGGTTCGTAAGAACCGCCAGAAACCACTCCAAATCATCAACAGTGAGCTTCAACAGGCAGCAGGGGTACGGCGCACCCCAACACTTTGCGGAAAGAACTGCACGCACTCAATATCCGCACACAAACCAAACATCACCCCATCCAACAAAGCCGGCAGACTCGCCAACGTCGCAACTGGACTGCGGACAACTGAAAAAATGTTTTAAGGAGCGACGAGTCACGCTACACGCTCTTCCGGTCGGATGGGCGTGCTTGGGTTTAGCGAATGCCAGGCGAACGTCTGTTACCCGAGTGCATCGTTCCAACTCTCGAGTTCGGTGGTGGTGGTGTACTTGTTTGGGGTCATTTCTCTTGACGCGAGACATCCTACGGTAAAAAGTGACGCCTCAAAATTTTGAAGAGTTCCTCTTCAAATGTTTATAAAGGGAATAGGCGACGCTCGTCATTGTAGTGGACTAATTAGTTTTTGTTTCCATCGGTATGCATCGCAAATGAGAATGTATTTTTAAGCAATTTTTCTGTGCATCAGGACTTAAAATTGCTACAGCCTCTGGGAGGAACAGAATATTAACTCGAGAATACTCTATTCCTTGGAGATCTTCATTCTCCAATTTATAAAATAATAATATGTTTGTTTATTTTTGAGTAATCCTGTTTTGCAGAAATGTCCAATTGGCATCCAACTTTCCCAGTTTATTCCCCCCAAAAAATTATTTTAATGTAACTGCTCCATTTTTATTTGTTTTTCCGACTTTCGACTAACATCTCACGATAAAAATAGATAAAAAAGCAAAACTAAAAAATTTCGAAAAATACCCTTCGAAGGTGTACGGATTCTCTCGTCTATTTTCCTCTGGTTAGAATGACATTCAAAGCAGATTGTTATGCATGGGCCACTTAAGTATATGCAATTTTCAAATAGATGTAGTAAAATCTGTATACTTAATATGTGGATCTATTTTCACCAGACATTTTTCCCAATGTTTGATCGGACACTCAATTTTGAAAATTCCTATTCTTATTCCATTTTATTACTCAGATAGTTTTGAAGCACAGTCATTAAAACGGAGTCTCCAATGCAGAGGCACTTGTCGCCAAGACATTCGCCTATAATTCACCGCAGTTTTGCTGGCCACTTTATTATGGGGGCGCCATATAGGCATTGCCCCCTATGAAGGGACGACACAAACGGAGGCATTTTAGTGGCACCCTCAGCACCGAAAACCCGCGCACTACCACAAGGCCGCCACGGCCCTTGATTCGGAATTAAAATGGAATTAAAGTTTATTATGGGTCATTCTCCTAAAAGTGTACATTTTATGTCTTTTTTACGATACATCATTATGGTTATATTTGCCTTGAATATTTTTCATTGATATTTACCATAATAATGGGCTAATTAAAACTAATAAATTTTTGTACTTTATTATAAATAAATTTAGTGATTTTTTTGGATTATAATATATCAAACCTCACGTACGTGACATGTCCTTACCTCTATGTTGTCATACATTTCCCTCTTTTATTCATTTTATATTCAAAAATATTTCTTTTTGCTTAATAATTCTGAATTTTAGATAGTAAAAATTAGTTATTCCAAATATTTTTTATTAATATTTTAAGATCAACAATTATTATATTAGTGAAAAGTTTTGTCTCAAGAACTGTTTTCACCTTCACGAGTATTCAAGAATGCTGTTATAAACTGGCACTAGATAGCAGTGATGTCTTCAGCAAATGGTATTCTGACAACACACAATTAGCCATTTTGTTTTGGTGAACAGATCGACTTGCAACAAGATTGTTCTCATGAGTTTTATTTGAGGTCCATTGTGAAATCCGTAAACGGTTACACATAAATCTAACCTCCGTGAACCTTTATTACAGGTAAGAATATGTTCAAGTAATAATTTTAATATTATCACAAGTTTAGTTATAGAGAACATTTATTAATAGCAATTGTTCAGTTTTATGATTCCACATATTTAGAATAAAATTTTGTGTTAAATATAATGTTTCTCACCTCCGTGAATCTCACTGCCGTGAATGATTCTGGGATCATTATAGACAAAGAGTGAAAATTAACGAGCATGACTATGTTGTTGTAAAGTATGTTGTAAAAAATTTGTAAAATTTTACATAGGTACAATTCTTTCGCAAGATGCCAGAAATGGATATAAAATTAAGTTTATGAAAAAGTGTGGAGATGGAAAATTTAAATTTCCTGATGTAGCTGATACTGGGGTAGTAAATGCCAAAGATATTGTTAAGGTACTTCCCCCAACCTGCAATCAACAAAAGAGAACAATATGTATTTAGAAATTTAGAAGAATTCAATATCTGTTAATTTCAATTGATTATTTCAATGTCAGTTTTAAAATAAATAATTATGTCCATTATTAACTAATGCTCTATTTAAACTTTTTATTTCTAATTCAGAAATTTTAGTTGTATTATGTGTAATAAAATTAAATATCACTATATACATACTGTTTTTTTAATTGAAGTAATATTTTTTGTGAAACTTATCACCACCGTGAATTCCATCTCACTTCCTTTAACCTAAAATATTAAAATTATTAATTATAACTATATTATAACTATTTTTTAGAATAACCATAAATGATTCTAAACTACTATATGTAAGTAGAATGTCATCATATACACAAATTAAGAAAAAAATTAACTAATTTTTGTCATTTTTACAACTGGAAAATGTACAGTTCTGAGAGAATGACCCTTATGCTTATGTGCGTTTAGCGATGCATCAGCAGAACTTCAATCCTTAGGTTGAGCGACTGGAAGAACTTACCTAATCACAGATCAGCTAAAGCATCTTTTGAATCCTGTTATCTGCACCGGACAGTATGTCTAAAAAAACATTTATCTTCTTTCAGTTTTCACCAAAAGAATATTACTGTTGTAGTGGTTAGCATCAACAATTAAATGCCCTCTAAAAGAATGAACCAAAGAAAAATTTCAAAGTTTAAGAACTGCGGAGTTTTTAGTTTTATTCAGCTTTCATCTGCCAAATGTAGATTTCAAAAACACGCATATTTTAATCTGAGAAAAATTCCCCATAGTTCTAGTGACTGTTTAATATTTTATTGCGAATGAAGTAGTTTACCATACTATTATGTCCACCACAACTGATAACCACATTGAACTTGCACAGTGACTCATCTTCGAGAATACAACATAATAAACACAGCGCCTGATTGATGCTACAAATTTTTGCTAAATATCTTTCATAGGATCACAGAATGTGATCTAGCTTCCGAATAGTTTATTACTGAAGGTATGCATGTATAAATTACATGTTTATTTTGGGCGCGGCGGCTCGGTTGGCGTCAAGCCAGTGATCTGAACGTCCCTGGCTCGATGCTCGTCGCTGAAAATCCACCGCCGTGTTCACAAATGGTGGCCGGGGCACGTAAAATAGGTCTTGGCTACAATGTCCTCCAAGTTCTCAAATTGACCTCTGGAGGTGCGGGGTCTCGTCACTCGACTCGGTTCAAAATGTTCTTGAAGGTCAAGTCAGACTTGAGCCATAGTGGTACCTCGCCTTAAAGTGAAGCTGCTTACCTATCACATTCCTGATTGGTCAGTGCTTTAATCCTTGCCTATGTATATATACCGCTGATTATGTGTCTATGTAAGTCTTGTACTTGTGTTGTCAATTCAACCCACGGTATTTTGTACCTCTGATGTCATTCTTGAATTTCTTACAGAAACCAAACAAAATAAATAATAAATTTAAAATATTTCATTGACAAAGTCAGAACTGAATGTAAACATTCCATAGAAACTTTAAGTGTTCCCAAATATACATTACTGATACTTGCATACTTCCAATAACAAAAAGTGAATAAAATGAAAAAAAACTTTCTAGAATGCCATCGATTATTATTGGTTCTGTGCAGTCGGCCAGAGATCAGTAAATACCTATATTTATTATTTTTAGTCACATAAGCACATATCACCAATTTATAAATGAATTTTAAAAATATAGAGATAGTAACTCAAACTATCAATGAATTTTGAGTAAAAGAATTTACGCATTATGTTTTTTAAATTACAAGGTGAACAGTCTTTACCTACTCTCAAACGCTTCCGATAATTCAGAGCGAAAATTCTCGGCCTCCTCTTTTATTGAAAATGGCAAACATAAAATTACTGTATTAATAATGCTTCTAGTCAAATGAATGGACAAATTCTAATCAAATGGGAGGAAGTGGGCTAGCCAAGAAACCCCCCGAAAAGATAACAGGAAAGAAGAGAAAAACTTCGCGAACTGAAAACTGGTATACTCTGTGAACCTCATGACTTGGTAGCAGATATCAGTGATTCATCGCCAGTAACTAACTTACCCCCGAATTCAATGTAACGTTTTAGCTCTTTAGCTAGTTAGCTCTTTAGCCGATTCCGTATTCAAATGCCCAAAAAGAGCGAAATATCCGGTCGCCTGTTAGCTAACGCTTGCTAGGTGGTTTCTCTGGTGGTGTTTTTTTTTTATTAAGGTTTCGACTAGTTTCTACTGTTTTGAAGTTAGTAATTAACTCTGTCTTGTATTTTTGAATATTCCAAATTATATTTATTTAGCAGTTACGTAAAATACGTTATAAATAAGCAAATTATCTTTTGTTAATTAGATTAATCTTCTGTTACGAGCACTTTAAAAAAATTTCATGTTTACCGTTACGTATAATGATTTGGAAATTTACAGTAGACATTATGGTATTAGTGATTAGTATAATGATTTGAGAATTTCTGTAGCTTTAACCGCTTTCGCTTGTGTTGTAAAATGGACGAGTTATATACAGTTCGCACACACAAACGAAATATAGATTTTAACTATCAAACATTTGATCTCTTCTCAGTTTAAATATCCGTAGTGGAAGAGCACAGAAGAATTTTAGAAAATACGTTTAATTAATCATTCTTCGTGCTAAAGAATGAGAATTGTATCAATCACCAGAAACTTGGTAATAACACTACAAAATATTTGTATCTAAGCTGGAAAGCATTTTAAAAATTTATATTCCTCTTCCCAGACAAATTGCAAGCTTCAAGCCCAATACCTGTTCCCTGGAAATTAAATTTTGATGTATATAAAATGGGTTGTTCTTCCTGGCTGTTGCTCTTTTTTAATAAAAACCATAGTGGATATTGATTTTTCCCATTTATTACTCTTTTACATAAAAGGAACAATTTTATCTAGTATGTCTGTGAAGAAACTGCTCTCCCATGTGTGCAATAATTGTTTTATTGTGTTAAATTTTGTCAGTGTGTAATTGAATGCTTACCTAGAAGAAACTTTTTTTTTCAATCTAAAAAAAAGTACAGCTATAATATGTCTTTAAATATGATTTTCATGAGCACAACATTAATTTCTGTTTGTTTCAATTTTATAAAATGTGGTTAATTCCAGTTTCCAGGACTTTACTTTTTTTCTTCTTTTTTAATATGTAAACAAAATTTAAGTGTTAGAAAAGGTCATGCCTTTTCAAAAGCAGTTACTAATGTTAAATTTTACAATGCACAAGCTGATTCCTGACCTAATATAATGTTCTATTAAAAATTAATCAAACTATAACTAAAATCAAATTTGGCTTAGCTATGGGTCTTGAAATTTCAGCCAGGACTATAAAATTTGGTACAAACCATGTTTCTGTAACTTACATTTATAATGTGATTCAATCAACTGCTTGTTGATTGTTCTCTGTGTGTTTCTTCAGAAAATTCTAAAATATTTGTGAAATTGTATTTTTTTTCTGCATAACTGCAAAATTTAAGGTAACTTGAAATTTTAAATTTTTATCGCCACAAATTGAATAAAATATAGTAAATTAACTATGTAGTACTTCATTACTTTATCTTTTAAATATTGCTTATTTGCACCTAGTATAACGAATGAAATGAATACCTTAAAATTATATATTTGTTGCATAGCTATGAACCAAAATTAATGATAGTCGACCAAAAAAAAATACTATCAATTGTATTCCATTGTACTTAATTGTACTAATTGAATTGTGGATTAAATTACTGAATTCCTCACATAGAAAAAAGATTAATGCAGAAATTAATTACATTTACCCCCGAATTCAATGTAACGTTTTAGCTCTTTAGCTAGTTAGCTAGTTAGCTGATTCCGTATTCAAATACCCAAACAGAGCGAAATATCCGGTCGCCTGTTAGCTAACGCTTGCTAGGTGGTTTCTCTGGTGGTGTTTTTATTTTGATTAAGGTTTCGACTCGTTTCTACTGTTTTGAAGTTAGTAATTAACTCTTTCTTGTATTTTTGAATATTCCAAATTATATTTATTTAGCAGTTACGTAAAATACGTTATAAATAAGCAAATTATCTTTTGTTAATTAGATTAATCTTTTGTTACGGGCACTTTAAAAAAATTTCATGTTTACCGTTATGTATAATGATTTAGAAATGTACAGTAGACATTATGGTATTAGTGATTAGTATAATGATTTGAGAGTTTCTGTAGCTTTAACCGCTTTCGCTTGTGATGTAAAATGGACGAGTTATATACAGTTCGCACACACAAACGAAATATAGATTTTAACTATCAAACATTTGATATCTTCTCAGTTTAGATATCCGTAGTGGAAGAGCACAGAAGAATTATAGAAAATACGTTTAATTAATCATTCTTCGTGCTAAAGAATGAGAATTGTATCAATCACCAGAAAGTTAGTAATAACACTACAAAATATTTGTATCTAAGCTGGAAAGCATTTAAAAAATTTATATTCCTCTTCCCAGACAAATTACAAGCTTCAAGCCCAATACCTGTTCCCTGGAAATTAAATTTTGATGTATATAAAATGGGTTGTTCTTCCTGGCTGTTGCTCTTTTTTAATAAAAACCATAGTGGATATTGATTTTTTCCCATTTATTACTCTTTTACATAAAAGGAACAATTTTATCTAGTATGTCTGTGAAGAAACTGCTCTCCCATGTGTGCAATAATTGTTTTATTGTGTTAAATTTTGTCAGTGTGTAATTGAATGCTTACCTAGAAGAAACTTTTTTTTCAATCTAAAAAAAAGTACAGCTATAATATGTATTTAAGTATGATTTACATGAGCACAACATTAATTTCTGTTTGATTCAATTTTATAAAATGTGGTTAATTCCAGTTTCCAGGACTTTACTTTTTTTCTTTTTTTTTTATATGTAAACAAAATTTAAGTGTTAGAAAAAGTCATGCCTTTTCAAAAGCAGTTACTAATGTTAAATTTTACAATGCACAAGCTGATTCCTGACCTAATATAATGTTCTATTAAAAATTAATCAAACTTTAACTAAAATCAAATTTGGCTTAGCTATGGGTCTTGAAATTTCAGCCAGGACTATAAAATTTGGTACAAACCATGTTTCTGTAACTGTTATATTTATAATGTGATTCAATCAACTGCTTGTTGATTGTTCTCTGTGTGTTTCTTAAGAAAATTCTAAAATATATGTGAAATTGTATTTTTTTTCTGCATAACTGCAAAATTTAAGATAACTTGAAATTTTGAATTTTTATCGCCACAAATTGAATAAAACACAGTAACTTAACTATGCATTACTTCGTTACTTTATCTTTTAAACATTGCTTATTTGCACCTAGTGTAATGAATGAAATGAAAAAAATTGTATCTTTGAAAAGGTATGAGTCAAACTCAGTGATAGTCGACAAAAACAAAGTACTATCAATTGTATTCCATTGTAATTGATAGTACTTTGCAGATATGTCACTCTGTAAATTAAAATACTAAACTACCAAACTACAATGCAGCTGAGTATTTTACTGTACTGATGTATTTTACTGCTGCATTGTAGCTGTACTTTACAAAGTACTATCAATTGTATTCCATTGTAATTGATAGTACTTTACAGATATGTCACTCTGTAAATTAAAATATTAAACTACAAAACTACAATGCAGCTGAGTATTTTACTGCCCTATTCCTCATAAAGAAAAAGATTAATACAGAAATTAATTATATTTCATTTTGTTTGACTGTTATATTTGTGAAACTGTGTTTTTTTTCTGCATGACTACAACATTTAAGATAACTTGAAATTTTTAATTTTTATCGCCACAAATTGAAAAAAGATAGTAACTTAAGTATGCAGTACTTCAAATACTTTATCTTTTAAACATTGCTTATTTGCATCTAGTGTAAGGAATGAAATGAATATCTTAAAATTGTATATTTGCAATGAACCAAAATTAGTGATAGTCGAAAAAAAAAGTACTATAAATTGTATTCCCTTGTACTTCAATTAAACTAGATTTAGCATTTTCTTCATTTACACATGGATATGTTTAAAAGAGTGTAAATCTATCGATTTTCTTAAAAGGATATTGTATCAACATTTAAAAGATTGAGCTAAATGAATTCTTGTGCAGTGCTGTATTTATACTGAAGCAGTGTCTGTACTTGCAATTTTTTTGGCTACTATTAATTGTGATGCATAATTTGAATGTTATGAGCTCTAAATCTTAACTGAGAATAATCAGGTGAGTACATCTTAAATAATACTATTTAATTTAAAGTTTGTCTGTATAATATAATGTGTATATTTGAAAATTTTAAATACAATACTGTTAGTTTTAAATACCATGCTGTTAGTATAAACTTCAGAGATTTGAATGTGTTTTATTTCAGATGTGAAACACATCAATGTGTTAACTATTTTAAAAGCTTTTATTAAATGTATTTAATTGAAACAAGGACATCACATAAAGTTCAGTGTATCATTTTATCAGAAACTTTTTTATGTCAAAATAAATAGCTTTTGGAAGGTTAGATTACTGAATACAACGATATTTTAACATTTAGCTAAACTTTGTTTTAAATATATTTTACTTCATATCCTCCATATTAGAAATATTTTTCATCTTCTGTATTCTCTACTAATTATTTTTTAAAAATGTGGCATTTTGCTAAAAGAAAAGAAAAATAAAGCTTCCGGTAATTTAACATAGTGAATTATAAATATTTCAAATAAAGTTGAACATAGAATTATGAAAATATTCGTAAGTATTCTATCCACAAATTTAAAATCATTTGATTCATTTTTCTTTTGTTGCGTATCCAGGCATTACTCGTTTTTATTATTTTTATTTTATCAGTTCCGAAGTTTCCATGTTTGTTTACATTTGATGTCGCGCTGGCGATGAATTTGGGCTGTCTCATTGGCTTACTGAGAGCATTCGTTTAAAAGCTTCCGAGGTTTGCCGAACATTCCCTCGTCGGAGAGTGGTGCTCGGATCGGAGAGCTAACGGGCCATTTGAATGCCGATGTGCTAACAGTTAGCAAAATTGAGGTTTGCTAAAGAGCTAACTAACCAACTAGCTAAAGAGCTAAAACGTTACATTGAATTCGGCCCTTAATTTTGTTTGACTGTTATATTTATAATGTGATTCAATCAACTGCTTCTTGACTGTTCTCTGTGTGCTTCTTAAGAAAATTCTAAAATATTTGTGAAATTGTATTTTTTTCTGCATAACTGCAAAATTTAAGATAACTTGAAATTTTGAATTTTTATCGCCACAAATTGAATAAAATATAGTAACTTAACTATGCATTACTTCGTTACTTTATCTTTTAAACATTGCTTATTTGCACCTAGTGTAATGCATGAAATGAATACCTTAAAATTGTATCTTTGAATAGGTATGATTCAAACTCAGTGATAGTCGACAAAAACAAAGTACTATCAATTGTATTCCATTGTAATTGATAGTACTTTACAGATATGTCACTCTGTAAATTAAAATATTAAACTACAAAACTACAATGCAGCTGAGTATTTTACTGCCCTATTCCTCATAAAGAAAAAGATTAATACAGAAATTAATTATATTTAATTTTGTTTGACTGTTATATTTGTGAAACTGTGTTTTTTTCTGCATGACTACAACATTTAACATAACTTGCATTTTTTTATTTCGCCACAAATTGAAAAAAGATAGTAACTTAAGTATGCAGTACTTCAAATACTTTATCTTTTAAACATTGCTTATTTGCACCTAGTGTAAGGAATGAAATGAATATCTTAAAATTGTATATTTGCAATGAACCAAAATTAGTGATAGTCGAAAAAAAAAAAGTACTATCAATTGTATTCCCTTGTACTTCAATTAAACTAGATTTGGCATTTTCTTCATTTACACATGGATATGTTTAAAAGAGTGTAAATCTATCGATTTTCTTAAAAGGATATTGTATCAACATTTAAAAGATTGAGCTAAATGAATTCTTGTGCAGTGCTGTATTTATACTGAAGCAGTGTCTGTACTTGTAATTTTTTTGGCTACTATTAATTGTGATGCATAATTTGAATGTTATGAGTTCTAAATCTTAACTGAGAATAATCAGGTGAGTACATCTTAAATAATACTATTTAATTTAAAGTTTGTCTGTATAATATAATCTGTATATTTGAAAATTTTAAATACAATACTGTTAGTTTTAAATACCATGCTGTTAGTATAAACTTCAGATTTGAATGTGTTTTCTTTCAGATGGGAAACACATCAATGTGATAACTATTTTAAAAGCTTTTATTAAATGTATTTAATTGAAAGAAGGGCATCACATAAAGTTCTGTGTATCATTTTATCAGAAACTTTTTATGTCAAAATAAATAGCTTTTGGAAGGTTAGATTACTGAATACAACGATATTTTAACATTTAGCTAAACTATGTTTTAAATATATTTTACTTCATATCCTCCATATTCGTAATATTTTTCATCCTGTATTCTCTACTAATTAATTTTAAAAAATGTGGCATTTTGCTAAAAGAAAAGAAAAATAAAGCTTCCGATAATTTAACATAGTGAATTATAAATATTTCAAATAAAGTTGAACATAGAATTATGAAAATATTTGTAAGTATTCTATCCACAAATTTAAAATCATTTGATTCATTTTTCTTTTGTTGCGTATCCAGGCATTACTCGTTTTTATTATATTTATTTTATCAGTTCCGAAGTTTCCATGTTTGTTTACATTTGATGTCGCGCTGGCGATGAATTTGGGCTGTCTGATTGGCTTACTGAGAGCATTCGCTTAAAAGCTTCCGAGGTTTGCCGAACATTCTCTCGTCGGAGAGTGGTGCTCGGATCGGAGAGCTAACGGGCCATTTGAATGCCGATGTGCTAACAGTTAGCAAAATTGAGGTTTGCTAAAGAGCTAACTAACCAACTAGCTAAAGAGCTAAAACGTTTGGTTCAGTGGCAACAGTATCTCTTAAGCGCGTAGTATACGTTATGGTGCGTATTGCGTTCAACTCTCCATAATCATAGTAAATAAATATAAATATGTGTTGCCCTTGGTGAGAAACTTTCACAGGTTTTCGGATGAATGACGGTCTAAAATAATACTACAGATGATGCTGGTAAAATAAACAGCTATTCAAGTAAGTTTAATTTACAGGTTATTTTTTTCTGTATTGTATGACAGAACTGTTTTGTTAAGATGTTGAAAATGATATATATGATTTCTACATTTTACTGTTTTTTTCGTGAGTGAAGCTAAATTCTAATACAATTCTTATAACTTTTAAACTGTTAAAAACTGTATGTTCAGGCATGGTGTGTGGTTTTCAGCATATAAGTAGATTAGGGTGAAATGGGGTAATTGAGAACGCAAAATCATGTTGTTCCACTTTGAATCTAAATAAGTTTTTAACAAGTTGTTGTATGTAAATTTGCATCCATATTATTGGGTTATGTTCTACATTTATAGTTTTATTTTTTTTTTTAAATCTGTTCAAATATTTTTTGCAGTAAATATTTGAAGTTTTTGTGTTTTGCGTTCTCACTTTCTCCCGCACTTGGGGCAAGTGAGAACGCGGGTCCCAATAAATCATAGTTGCTTGTAGCGAAATAAATAGGGCAAGGGAAAGAATGAATATTTTATGATGAACACAAAGCTTTTTTTTTTTTCCTTTTAACATTCGATCGTTATGGAGATAGTTGTTCAAGTAACCAGTGTCAGTAACGTCTGAATAGTAACAAAAGAAGTTTATTTGTTTTAGAGTAACAAATGTATGTTAAAAGTTCAAAAAAACTTGTTTTTTTCCTTCGCATAGGCCTTATTGAATATTGTAGGACCAAAAAGACATGGAAAATATTAGTTCACTTTCAGCTTTTCCAGGAACACTAATAAGTCATGATCTGGTACAAAAGGCAACTCTGAAATAGTGACAACAAAATTAGAAATTCAATAATTTCACACATAGTTTGTAATATCCACTCCACTGACATTCACTAACAGTTAGTCTAAACATGTTATTTTATTGCAATTCACTTCTGCAAACCTACAAAAAACAAAAACAAAAAAACTAGTTTCAGTTGCATAATTTCCGATTTTGGGATGTAAGGACTTAAAAACAATCATCAGCTGTTGAGGAAACATGGCAAAATATGGTTGGTTATGAAGTTTCTCCATCTAAAAAACATATGTTGGGAAGAAAAAAACTATATGGCTGTTATAACACAGAGGTTTTTTTTTTTTTTCAGTATAAGGAGCTAGTTCTCACTTTTTTCAACCTTCGTGTTCTCACTTGCCCCAACACAAAATTTTTATGGGGCAAGTGAAAACACTGCAGTACTGAAGTAATATTGCAAAAAAATGGTTTTTATATATTTTATCTGTATTTTTCGTTTCTTAATGAATAAAGGGGTATTTTCAAAATAACTGTGCAGTTAATTAGTTATGATTTTTTTTTTTTTTTTTTGGGGGGGGGGGGGGCTAGTACTCGAACTTGGGTACCTTAGTTAAAATTCAAGGGTTTAGTAGGTATAAAAATTCCATTTTATAATTTTTTTCTCTAAATAAAAACTATACATAACAGTAGATCAAGAATTTTCCTACAAAGTTCACTTGAAATTATTTTTAAAAAGTTAAAATTTTTAGGGTTTTAAACCCACTTTATACTAATACTTTTTGGTCGATTTTCACGGGCTATTAAAATATACACTCTACAATTTCAAGAGATTGCTAAAAGCTGCCAATTTGATAATTTTATTTACAATTTTTATCCTAAATTTATCAGTATATTATAAAAGTCTGAGATAATTATTTAGAAACTTTGCTGGTTATGAGTTATACAACTGATTTTGAACTGTTTAATAATCATGGTAAAAGATAAAATATACAGGGAAGAGTTCCATATACTGTGTTGTTCAGCTTAAAGGTGTCAAACTAGAAAAATAACATTTATTACTGTTTTAAAACTTCTAATCTGACAATCAAAACTTTGTATAAAATTCAACAATAAGTACCTAATAAAGAACCGTAGAATATTTTAAGAAAGAAATATTGAATACAGCATTTATCAGGAATAAATAATTAAAACAGTCTAAATACTTGCAAAGTGTCCAAAATGTATCAATCGGTTATAGAAAATGTAGGTAAGCAATATATTCAAAATACAATACTTTTATTTTAAAAAAATCTTAAAAATTCGAAAATAAGCAATGAAAAATATCAAAAAAAGATACATAAAAATATAAAAGTAGTGAAAAATTAAATGAAGTATATAAAGTAATGAATAGTCAATGAATAGTTTGTAGCGAGGTAATTTCAACATATAAAGAAGAATAAAAAAAAAACAATGACAATAGTATTACTAGTGATTTTTTAGAACTAAAATTTAAATTTGAAATATTTACAAAGTATAAAGATCAATTTATAAAACTAAGAACAAAATTAAAATATTTTAGGAAAGTTTATAAAATTAACTAAAATCATAAATTGGGAATCTCTATTTGAAAAATTAAATTTTAAAAACACTGACATAGAAAAACTGTTGTACTAAATACACTCTCAGACCTGGATAAGACCTATAAACGAGATTTGAATATCCAAGGATAAGTTCTCATCTTCTGGGTGGTAGTCCATGAAAAAGTGGAAAATAAAAATTTTATAAAAGGAATTCAAAATTTTTTCATTAACTTCATTATCTGAGGCTAATCTCGAATTTCATTGGCTTAAAACATCTAAGTGATCATTAAAATTAAATTAATTGAAACTGAAAAAAACATATGTGATATAATCTCTGACCTTTGGTGATGTAAGAGCAGAGCTTAGCTGCTTCAGGTTTGCAGTGTATTGAACCATAAACCCCAATAATAAAAATATTTATTATAAAGATTACAACCTAAGAGGAACAGAACATAAGCAAAGTATATACTTATATAATCACCAAATTTGAGGCCATAAAAAATCCAGCACTTTTTGCAACACTCATGTGTTTTGTATGTTTTTAATTGTATTTCATGCTTAAAAAATTATAAAATTGTGAAAACATCTTAAGCTTTTTCAATTTAAGAAACTATCATTTATGTGTATTAAGTTTTTTAAAATTAGAATAAAATCCATACACACTGTTAATTTCATGTGAAACTTATAGACAGGACTAATTAAATAATTATATATTCCATAGAATTGATGAACTAGCACTAAACTTCGTGAGTTTTACAGCTTGGTACCATGAGCAGCAATCTGCAGTGTAGGCATTGCTTTCTGATATTATTCCTCTATCAGGGAACTTTTATTTTAAAATTACATTTGAAATAATTTTTTTAAAATTATTTGTTTTTGTATTTATTGTTTTAAAATTTTCTTGACAAGATTTAGTAGATAACTTTCATTCTTATCTTTTATTTTAACAAAGATAATGGCAATAGTATTAAATGCAATACTCCTAAATAGTCATCATTTTAGATTCATTATAATATGCTTGTTTAAAGTTTTAAACGAATGTATTTCAAACAAGATGATTAAAAGTAATATTTAATTTGAAGTAGTATTTCAAAGTAATATTCATTCTTATCTTTTATTATAACAAAGGTAAAGGTATTAAATGAAATACTCTTAAATATTCATCATGTTAGGTACATCATTCATTATAATATGCTTGTTTAAAGTTTTAAATGAATGTATTTCAAACAGGGTGATTAAAAGTAATATTTAATTTAAAGTAATATTCATTCTTATCTTTTTATAAAAAAGATAAAGGTATAAAATGAAATACTCCTAAATATTCATCATGTTAGGTACATTATTCATTA
Organism: Dolomedes plantarius; assembly: GCA_907164885.2. NCBI lineage: Eukaryota > Metazoa > Arthropoda > Arachnida > Araneae > Dolomedidae > Dolomedes > Dolomedes plantarius. The sequence continues at coordinate 166,226,662 of OU015499.1, forward strand.
TAATATGCTTGTTTAAAGTTTTAAATGAATGTATTTCAAACTGAATGATTAAAAGTAATACTTTGTATTTAAAATTTAAGTTCATTTTAAAGAAATATTATATTATTTCACACATCAAAACTCTACACATTTATTAGTATATTATATATAAAATGTTTAATTTTCTCTGCCCTATGTATTCTAAAGATTTCTTTGTTAGAAACATTTCAAGATTTAAAAAATCTGTATTCACTGATATTTCTGACTGCCTTGATATGATATTTTAAAAATTTTTAGTGTAAAAATTGTGCTTGGATCAGTTTAGAACTAGATTTATATTATCTGCTCTTTTACCTGCATATTCTTTTTTCTGAATAGATAATTTTAACAATGGTAAATTATCATTTACCATTGTGCAAATTTGGAAAATTTGTACAATTGTGCAAATTAATAGTTTTAATTAATTTTAGTCTCTAAAAGCTTCTTTATCCAATGCTCTAGTTATATGAATTGTTAATAATATTCTTAAAGATATAAAAGCATTTAAGAAGCCAGTAGCTGTCATTTATAGGAATTGTAGAATTTTTATAGGGTTTCCGAAACAATAGGTTTTAATTCTTCTATTTATTTGACCAGCCTTATGATATCTACATCTACATCTTTTATAGACTTCATCTGGTCATTATTCTGAGTCCATTTTTATATCTGTCAAGATGATTTCTAGTACCGATGCATGTTCCTTATATTCATTCTATTGAATCATCTCGAATTATCTCGTCTAGCTTTATACAGTATATGTTGAAAACAATGCACCTCAAACATTTCTTTCCAGTTTCTTGTTCGTTAATACTCGTAATTAAATATCCTTTTTCATTTTCGTAAATGTGTTCCTTGAAATTCTGGAGTGACTTCTAAATCAATACTAGCTCTGTGACTCCAACTTGTTTGAAATCAGAGTGGCTATATTTTGTCATGCAGTCTAAAAGGTTTCTAAATGATTGCAGGACTTCCCTTCAGAAAATTAAAATTTTTCTTCATGTGGGGCTTTGTACTAGCATGGGGCCCAATTGCTTCAAATAAATCCAATCATACTAAAGCAAGCCCTGCCTTTCATAATTAATTCTTTACATATTTTCTATCCTTTTATTCATAGTATTCCTGAGGTTGTGTTATGATTATTCATATTTTAATTCTGTGATGAACTGTGGGGAGTTTGGTTTCGCAGACTTTAAAATTTTATGAGAACTCTGACTAGTAGCCAAAATTTGTTGGTTCGATATAGCCATGTAAATCTACTCAGGGCAGAAAAATTGTGGGTGTTTTTCATCTTTCACATTGCATGTTCTCTCATTGATTCATCATTTGTTAAGTCAAGTTTCAGTAGGTATTTAGATCTATTAAACCCTTCAACTATTTAAAGGAGTTTTTCAGAAACTTTCAAAATTTGCGGGCCTTTTTACACAAGAGAATCTTTGTGGTAGATCTTCTATTTTCAGCTTCTGGTTTTAACTTGCTCTTAACTTGCTACAAGAATAAGGAAAAAATTTATAACCTGAAAAAACTTTGAGCTAATCTCCATATTTCTTTGTAATCTGAATACAATGATTTCTGATACACAATTTCTCTTGTTAAAAAACATGCATGAAGTATGATATTCGTACCATTGTGGTGAGATTTTACTCCGAAATGCTAATTTTCTCAGTTTGATTCTTCTGTTTGTTCTGTAAAGAAGCTATACACTGCAGGCATGAAAGATACTCTATATGCACAGCAGTGAAAATGCAAGGCAGGGAAAGCAGCCAATTATTTTAAGCTTTTAGTGGATTTCTATTTTTAGACTTTTGAGATTATAATCGCCTATTGCTTCTGACTAATATGTTAGATTTACTTCTTGCTTTAATTCTGTAGGAATAAATATAGATGACAAAAGTCTTCCAAGATGTAAAAATACCAAGGTGAAAAAAATATTAGTAATCGTTTGTCGGGAAATCAGATAACTCTGAATTATGTGTAGTACCTCCTTGAAAATCTAACCTTTCATGAGCATTGCTATTAAAAATGCTCAGGATGGGATTTTTGTGTTTGGGTTTCATTAATGCAAATTTATGTTAGCATATTCATATTTTTGTGTGGCCATTTTCTTGCACCTCATATTACAGCTATTATATCTGATCTTTTTATTAGTGATGATTTTGTTGAGGAACCTCAAAGTGGCTCTGAATTTTATGAAAACCTTTTAATGTAAACATAAGTTTGTAGACAAAGGTAATGTTATTTGAATTAAATTACCTTAAATTCTTTGTCTGTTTTGTACTCTGTAATCCAATCACAAATGTTATAGATTTTAACTGTCTACCTCAAAAAATGGGTATTTATGAAAGTTCAAAATGCTCCAAATGAAAACCCTATATCCCAGATATATTGACTTTTCTGATTTTTTGCATTCTGGTATAAGCTTTACATTCCATTGTTATTCACTGCCTTATACCAGTGTGTAAATATTGAATACTCTAATGATTGGTATATAAAAGAATTTTCTTGTACAAATTATTTTGAGATTGACAATAACTCATTTTTTAGGCAATATCTTTTTCTTTTTGCCATATGTGCTGGAAATAAAGACAATAAATGTTTTGCTAATATCCTCACTGGAGCAAAAATTATAGAAATTTCACTTTTTCTTATTCCTGTCAAGTATATTTCTTCTAAAGATTTAAATTTATTATTATATAAATTGTGTCAAATTTCCACCATTTGGAAGGTGATGGGAACGGAAAAATTGTGTATGGGAAGTAATTTGTAAAAAGACCATAACATGTTTTTATATGAACTAAACAGTTTTAATTTCATGTAAGTAATTTTATATGACTGCAGATTTTTTCTTTTATTTATTTAGACTTTTAAAAGATTTACAAGTTACATGTGAGAATTACTGTTCTGTATACTATGCATATATGTTTCTTAAATCATTGTTTTGGTAAATATGATATTCAACTTTTGCTGTTACTCGAAATGCATATATTCATGACTGCAGAATAAAATATTTCATACTCTATCATGAAAAATTATTTATATTGACAATTACTTTTCTATGTTAATGAAATTGTAGGTGGGATTTTCTCTAACCAAGAAGTGTTATAAGAGGTATAGCTTAATCTTCATCTCATTTCCTGTAGCACAGAAGTGTATTGAAAATAATTCCAGTCTATGTGGATATTTTAAAATCAATTGACTTGATACACACAATGAAAAATGTTATGAGATTACCTTATCCTGTAAGAACAAAATGATTTTCCAATATTCTCTGAATCACATAATAATTTTATTTATTTTAATAGCTAGTATAAAGGTAACTTAAGATAATCATAATGTAATTCAAATAATTCTTAACTTATCTAATTTCATTTTTATAATTCTAATTCTTATGATTGCTAGATTTATAGCAAAACTATTTTAATATTATCAACAAGAAGTTTGGAGAGTTTTTAAGATAATATAAGTCCCCAATTCACAATTGTAATCCCAGTGTACATTTTAATAGGCATGCATATTTATTTCTAGTGCATTTATTATGTAGTAGACTCCTTTGTGCTTACGTAGCTCGCTGGGTAGATGTATGTAAAGCAGAATTGAAGAAATGTTTGCAGTTCTAACCACCCATTCTTAAAGATTGTCATACATCTCTAGAATTTCTGTTTAGTCATAATTTTTGTTAAGGTCTCTTTGACCTGGTATCCACTGTGAAGAATATAATAGAAAACGAAGACATTTTATCCATGGAAATGCATAAAGGATCATTATTAAGAAAGAATTTTAATTTCGAAGCTTATGTAACTTGAATATCCATCCTGCAAAATAGAGAATTTTTATTTTTTTTTAAGGACAAATGAGAAAGACATGCCAAAATCAGGATATATAAAAAATCGTTTGCGAAGTTTTTAAAATATACAAAATTGCAAATACATAATTCTTTTAGAAAAATTGAACGTTAATTAAAAACCTTGCATAAATTTAAACACTCCCCTCCACCCACACTCCAAAATTTTTTTTATAAAAATTTTAGTAAAAAATGAGAAATATGAGAAATTTAGAATACACCAAAATTTTTTAGCATAGAAATACCAAAAAATCTCTCTTTTTTTTCAAAAATATCTTTAATTATGTTACAATTTAATTAGCCACAATCACCCAGCATTCCCTCTTGAAAACTTTTTTATTCTCAAAATTAAGATTTAAAATAGGACAAGATCTTTTAAATGTACAAATACATCCTTAAAACAATTGTTATCAATTCATTTATCATTTATTACAGAGCGGAGAAGCCGACATTTCAGTACGAAAGAATCCCGTTTCTAAACAAACACGTCATGAAATGAGTGAGTACGGTTACCGCAGAGAAATTTTTCCTGCCCCACTTCGCGCATGAGCATGAGTACCGTACTTCAACCAAAATTTTAATTACAAAGAATGTAATATAGTTATTTTCCTACTGATCTGTATAATATGTAATTTTCTTTTCCTTTTAAGGCTGGAAATTCTGCTTATTTACTAAATTACCGAGTTGTATCGAATCAGTATGTGACTGGTTGAGTCTGAAGTCACGCCCCACATTTGGTATATTTTTTTACAATCCGGAGAAAATTTTCAAATATAAATCGCGTGAGAGATAACTAGGGTAACACTTGTTTAAGCAGTTCTGAATTAGTTTTTCTAAATATGAAAATTTAAAATTGATTTTATAAGTAATTTTTAAGGAGCATCGCATGATAGCCTTATAGATTTACTTTATTTAGAATTTTTATTGCGTGTTTATGTTCTCGTAATACAATATTTAAAAGATGTCGGTCTGAAAAAGACCTTATCGGCCGTGTATTCCTGACGTATATCACACAGACTTCGAGACGTCCACAGATAACTGTTTTGAAACGTTTGAAAATGTAAAGAATCATATAAAAGTACTATTGTACACAGGGTTGGGTTTCTTCCAGGACAGTGGAAGAAACTGGAAGAAATGAAAAAACGAAACAGAAAACAAAACAGATGCTCAAAATCAAAATATATTAACTATATTAAAGAATTAAACTCAAAGCATAATATATCAAATCTAATGTGCATAACTTAATTAAATTTTTAAATAATTTTTAAGATATTAAATTTTTTTTAAATGCAATCCTTTGTATGAGCTGGTACTGACAAGTTTATTTCCCCATTTCATTTGCAACTTACCTTGCACACCTGCAATGTTTTATTCTCTCCTATTGTTCAAGTCTGGCCCCATAAGGCTAGAAACAATGTAGTGAGTCATAGGCACCCATTGATTGTGTCTCTGATGATGGCACACCATATTGTGTGCTGGACATGTAAAGAAAAGTAAGAACGAGTCATTTTTTATTTCTTTCAAGTTTGTTTGCATTACCAATACAACAGGAACTGAGGTGGACATACCAAATAAATTTAAAAATATTTGCAAGTGCAGTGACATACCCTATGGGTATGTCGAAATGCTTTAAACTCTCCTTAAGTTCTGCAGGACTTGAAAGGATTTTTCTTCTTTTACATTCATCCATTCGAAGTTGAGAAACCGACTGCAGCATCCTACTGCTAAAAAACTTTTGTTTTGTTATGCCATGTTGCACTGTAGTATGGAAAATGATGAATTTGATGACATTTTTTAATACAATAATTATTGGATATTAGTTTAAATAATAAAAAATTATGCTGGTTAAATTGAAATGGATAACTTTTAATAGATTTTGTGTATTTTGGATACAATTTCTTTTGTTCAGGTATGTGATATGATCTTGACTAAAAAACTGATGTAATTATTAATTTAGCATATATAATCAATTAAATTTGTATAGGTCTGATTGAATTTACTTAAGGTTATGTATAAGAAAAATGCATTTATTGTACCTTCAAAGTTGCATCTTATATAGTAATTTCTTAAAGAAAAGCAGTTTCTTCCATTTCTTCCAGCCGGTTTTTTCCATAGTTTTTCCACTTTGGAAGAAATTTGCCAACCCTGATTGTACAGTAGATGAACATACCGAACTTTGAAGAATTTATTCTATTGCCAATTCTAATGTATTTCATACACAACATTCTGTTTAAAATAATCAGAGAGCGTGGTGATAAATAGCTGTTTTTACCAAACTACAATACAAACAAATATGCCTAAACAGATCCATAGGCTGCATATTTGCTATTTCCTGTAATATATATATATATATAAAACAGTTCCGTAACTGACTGACTGACTGACTGACTGACATACAACGCACAGACCAAACCGCTTTACCTAAAGGGCTGAAATTTTGCATGGCGATTCTTCTTATGGTGTAGGGGTGCACTAGGAAAGATTTTTGAAAAATTCTTCTTAGTTTTTTTAAAAAAATTAAATTTTTAAGCTTTTTTGTAACTTTTTTTAAGTTTGCATTTAAAATAATAATTTGAGGGTTATAAAATTTACATCACGAGAAAGATCCTAAAAATTCCTTTAAAATGAAATCTTTTTCGAACCTTTACCTCGATTTTCTGATTTTTGGTGAATTTTTAAAGATTCAATTTTAGAATTTAATTTATTAAATGCCGGTCACGTGATTTCATTTTTTGGTACTTTATATAAATTTATCGTCACGTGCATAACAACTAACTAGACAAAAAAAAGAAATTTTTTCTTTCTAATGCAGCAGTTGATTGGATATTATCCAAAAAAAATATCCCTTACGATTTTTTTTACAAATATATATATATATTTTTTACATCAATTGTATACATTAATCGTCGCATTTATTATAAATATATATATTCTTTTTTTTTTGGCATTAATTGCATACATTGACCGTTGTATTTAATTTGAATGTACTCCGTAGCAAATCGCGGGTTTTCAGCTAGTAATTTTATATATACACTCATGGACAAAAAAATTAGCGCACCAAGAAATAATTGCGGGATCGTAACGAAACTTGCAATGAAGGTACATGTCGGGGAGATATGCAAATGATTAGAAATTCAGTGTGATTGCGCATTACGTATAGCCGGTAGAGGTCGTTGAACATCGTACTCTGTGGAGTATAAAACAGGTAACCAAAACTTGTTTGAGTGTGCTGAATCAATTACAAAGGAAGAGCTGAGATAGACATGCCATTACGCCGTGTTCGAAGACAATATAAGCAGTTGTCGCAGTTTGAGAGGGGAGAATCGTCGGGATGATGGAAGCTGGGTGATCAGCTAGGAGAGTAGCTCGTCAATTAGGCCGCTCTGATTGTGTTGTGAGGAGGTGTTGGGACCAGTGGACCCGAAAGATGTCATGTACACGAAGACCAGGCTCAGGACGCCCTCGACAGACCAGTCGTTGAGAAGACCGCCACATCGTAAGAAATGCACGCGTACAGCCAACTGCTTCATCGGCCGCCATCCAGGCACAGGTAGCACCTTCACTAGGGGCCTCTGTGTCTTCTCGAACCATACGAAGGCGCCTGGCTGAAGGACAGTTGATATCGCGGCGCCCATTGCGTGTGCTGCCCTTGACGCCCACCCATCGACGCCTCCGTTTGGAGTTTTGCCGCGCACGAGGAAGCTGGACTGCAGCGGAATGGAACCAGGTCGTCTTTAGCGACGAATCCAGATTCAATCTCGGCAGTGATAACAATCGTGTTCGTGTGTGGAGAGCCCGTGGTGAACGCTTCAATCCTGCCTTTGCTGTACAGCGACACATCGCTCCCACAGGTGGTGTGATGGTATGGGGTGCCATTGCCTACAATACACGGTCACCCCTAGTATTGTTCCGTGGCACCATGACAGCCCAGCGGTATGTTCATGAAATCCTGTAACCGCATGTGTCAACCGAAACATACCAAATCCGTGCGAGTCCTTATGATCTACCAGGACAAAACAATAAGAATGGCTAAGGAACCTCGTGCCCTAATTACAATAAATTTAACATGCTCAGAACTTTCATTAATCCAGAACGTAATTTATAACATCATAATTCATATATATCTCATTTCCAAGCACAAACATTTATATATTGCTATTCATTTCACGGGAAAAATAAAAAAACGTGATTGTACAGTGTTTATATATCATATTCAAATTCCTTTCTCCTCTCTTTTCAGGTTCTCCGTACAGTTTGTCAGGTGGGAAACTAAAACGTTTCTGGTGTCATAACATTCAGAAAGTCAACGTATGTCTGGCAGTTACAGTTTTCTAATCACCCTGTGAAGGAACGTCGGCATGCCAGCAGAGCAATTGTCGTGTATTTCCAGCATAAATACACTTTCCAACAAATGCCATTCCTGCGAGCAGAACCCTGTTCAATCCGAAAATGAATGCACTCCGTATGAAACGTGTAGAAGTAGTTTTTATGTAAAAAGTTCAAGTGGGGAAACCTTTTCTGAACAGAGTAAATTAACAGCACATCTTCGCATCCATACGGAAGAGAAACCTTTCGCATGCACTGTATGTGGGAAAACATTTTCTGTACAGAGTAGTCTAAAAATACATCTCCGCATCCACACCGGAGAGAAACCTTTCGAATGCAGTGTATGTGATATAAAATTTTCTCGACAGAGTTATTTAAATGATCATCTCCGCGTCCACACGGGAGAGAAACCTTTCGAATGCACTGTATGTGGGAAAACATTTTCTGGTCAGAGTAATCTAAAAAGACATCTCCGCATCCACACCGGAGAGAAACCTTTCGAATGCAGTGTATGTGAGATAAAATTTTCTCAACAGAGTCATTTAGATGCACATCTCCGCATCCACACGGGAGAGAAACCTTTCGCATGCAATGTATGTGAGACAAAATTTTCTCAAAAGAGTTATTTAAATGCTCATCTCCGCGTCCACACGGGAGAGAAACCTTTCGAATGCACTGTATGTGGGAAAACATTTTCTCAACAGAGTCATTTAGCAGCACATCGTCGCATCCATACGGGAGAGAAGCCTTTCGCCTGCACTGTATGTGATAAAAGTTTTTCTTTCCAGAGCCATTTAAAAAGACATCTCCGCATCCACACTGGAGAGAAACCTTTCGAATGCACTGTATGTGGGAAAACATTTTCTGAACAGAGTAAATTGATAGCACATCTTCGCATCCACACGGGAGAGACACCTTTCGCCTGCCCTGTATGTGATAAACGTTGTTTTTTCCAGAGCGATTTAAAAAAACATTTCCGCATCCACACTGGAGAGAAACCTTTCGAATGCACTGTATGTGGGAAAACATTTTCTAAAAAGTGGAATTTAACAAGACATCAAAGTACCCACACATGAGAGAAACCTTTCGCATGCACTGTTTGTAAGAAAAGATTTTCATTGCAGGGGAATTTCAAAACGAATCTCCTTATGCATGGAGGAAAGCCTTTTGGTCCACACGATATGTGAGAAACGGCTTTCTGAACTGGGATTTTTTTCAAAATACATGTTCGTACCTACACAGAGAAATTTTCCTTCCTCTGTGTGAGAGAGAATTTCCTTGTAGTGTGCCTTAAAAACGCATCTCCTGTACCCTTACAGAAGAGAAACCTTTCGATTGCTCTATGTGTGAGAAAAGATTTTACGGAGAGGGTAATTTAAAATGAAAAACCCTTCCATCTGCAGTGTATGAGGGATAGGCTTGAGAACAGAGGAAATACGCATATCCCTACATATTTAAGAATGCAATAAACTGTACTATCGTATAAAACGGGAGTGTTTAGCGCAAAAAAATACTCTTGTCCCACCGTATGTGGTGAAAAAGGAATTCAATCTCAGGTTTGATGGTATTTATTTAGACTAGATATCGCACATAAATATGTTTTGGAATTAATTTAGTGTTTTATGAAATTATTTAATTTTTTTAAATATATAAATGCGATATCAGTCATCACCTACGATCTCTGAGGGATACTTGACCCACCAAAGTGATTGAAGTAAAAAAACTTATGTAATACTTTTGTTTTTGCCTAATATTATAATTTTCAAAATTTAACTGTTTTTTTTTCTACATCGACTGTGTTCTGTAAATGAGGAAATAAATATGAATTATGATATATAAATAAATGTTTTATGACTTCATGTCGAGACTGGATTAATTTTCGCTTTTGTCTCTCTTTTGAATAGTTTAAATTAATTTAGTTATTATTTTATTCGAAGGGTTTTCATAATGTGCAGATAAAGTAATATTTAATGCATAGAGCCTCTAATTATACTTTTATTTTCTTTTATATTAGATATTGTCTCAAATTTTTATGTATGAAATATACAATTTTAATTTTGAACTCGGCTCTTTAAAAATGCTTAAAATTTGTAAATTACACGAAGTCTTGGCTATCGAGTAATGGACTCTTTACTGAGTCTTGCTATACATTTGGACAGGATCTGGGATCATCTGCTCTTATTGTCAGTGGCATTGGTAATAAGAGAGGAAACCTTTGGAAGCGACGTTCCATATTATAAGGCGAAGTCTGATTGGTACTTAAAGCAAGTTTTAAGTACCAAATCAATTAAAGAAAAACGGAAGGCGATAGAAATGTACGGTTTGCTGCATTCTGCTTAGGTAACCGGGGAATTTATTCTCACCAATTTTCAAAGTTAGTTACAAAGTTCGTCAACAGATGGCGCTGCTGACTGGGGGAAAACTATAAAACAATGTTTTCAAAGCAAGTAGCATACGCAAAGTGGCATGGATTGGCCTTCCTATTCGACAGATTTGACGCCATTCGATTTTTTTTCTTTGGGGGGACTTCAAGGACCAGGTGTATCGTCACAATCCACAAACTGTAGACGAACTGGAACAATACATCTGTGCTGTTTGTCAGAACATTCCAACTGAAATGATTGCACGGGCGTCTGCGAATTTTGACCTCAGACTGCGCCACGTTGTTGCTGCAAACGGTGGTTATTTTGAAAACATTGTTTTATAGATTTTCCCAGTCAGCAGCACCATCTGTTGACGAACTCTGCAACTAACTTTGAAAATTGGTGAGAATAAATTCCCTGGTTACCTAAGCAGAATGCAGCAAACCGTACATTTCTATCGCCTTCCGTTTTTCTTTAACTGATTTTTCGAATCGTGGGTCATTTTTGGGACACCCGGTATATTCATTACGTCCTGGAGAGGCAGCTAATGAATATTTAAATGCCCAAGGATGCACTGGTGCACATCTTCCAATTTATGCAAATTGGATAGAGGACTTGTCAGAGCAATGGACAAACAAGGAAAAGTGGTGTTTAGCATTTAGAGATGAGCGTGTTAGAGGCCACCATACAAACAATTTTTCAGAAATTTCTGTTCGAATACTTAAGGATCATGTCTTGCATCGAGTTAAAGCCTACAATGTAATAACTTTGTTAGATTTTTTGCGCCACAGTTATGGAGCGCTATTATTGAAACAGGCTAACAGAGTTTGCAAATAATAGGAATTCTGCACTGTTGTCACTGAAAACAAAGGCAGCATATCTTCAGGCGCAACAAATTGAAAAGCTTGACCTAAATACGCTTCTTGTAGCAAGCGAGAAAGGCGATTCTGCAGTCGCACTCAATGTTAAGAGAGGATGTTGCACATGCAATGCTGGTATGTTCCGTAAACTTTGCAAACACGAATATGCTGTTTACCTCTTATATGACGTAGAATTTCAGAATTGTAGTGTTGCTCCTAAAGCGAAGCATCAGATAGCCTGTTTAGCATTGGGTGAAAAAGCTCCCCCCCCCCTCTTTCTTTCTATCAACCCTTCTTGTTAGAAATGATAATTCTGAAGTTATGACCAATGAAGATGAGAGCCTTCCAACAGTTGAAATTCAAAAACTAGAAATACCTGAATTGGATTGCCCTTCTGTTGAAACAAATAACGATCTTTTTGGAAAAATTGCAAAAGTTCAAGATCTTCATAACAGATTCGGGTCATCATCTAACGGACTACAAAAAATGTTTTCCAAGTTGAATAAAATCAGTTCTGAGGGCAGTGGGAAGAGTTCCTTGTAACAGAATTTCTCTTCGGCATAGAGCTGGTGCATCAATCCGTGTTCAACCAACATCTATTGCCAGGACATCTTTAAAAGTTACAAGAGGTTCGAAACGTTTACTATCTGGCCGTCCATCTTCAGGTGTATCAGTAAAAAGAAAAAGAAGCCGTTCCTTATCTATACTTATATATAAAGAGAGAGCGATTTTGTTTGTGGAGGGTAATCTCCAGAACAACTGTACCTATTTGAAAAATTCCTTCACTGTTTGAAAAGTACATTATTCCAGATGGACATAGGCTATATATTATGTATATCTGATCAGTAGAAATAAAGTTAGGGGCTTAATCCTAACAATCTCCATTGTTACCGCAACTGTCCTCTACCGCTTTTTGTGCCGAAGATTTCGACGATCCTTAGCGTGGTGCTATCGCGGTGGGCTTCTGTTCTGACGGTAGCGGTTCGAACCTAGCCGTTCTCCGGCACGCCTTTTTCTTTTAAAAAATTAACTTTACTTATTGACTAACGTAATATTAATTTAAGGTATTATTTAGGTTATTATTAAGGTAAAAAAAGATTTACAATTTATTGGCTATCAACTGGAAATTTATTGGTATAATATTTTGTTCAACCCGGACAAAGTCGGGACGGTGTATTAATATAAAGCTTAATCAACCAAATGCAAATATGCATGGGCATGGACATTACCTTACGTTGTTTATTTTTTTACAGTCACTGAAGAAAATATATATGTAGCATTCTTAATTTTCATGTAATTAATAAGTCTTGCATTAATAAAACAAATGCTAATAAAGTTAAAACCTAGTGTGAGTGTGGTTATAAAAAAATAAACCTCAAAAGTGAAAAATTAAATTTTTTTGTTTTAATTTTTTTTCCTTTCAATTTAAAAAAATGTGACTTGCAAGATATGTTAGGTTTTTTTAAAACAAACAACAAAATGTAAAATTAAATAAAACATCAAATAAACTGGTGTAAAAAATAACAGAAATTTTACTTGGTTTATACAACATGAAATAATTTAAAATTATTGTAATTTTATAGTGCATTAAATGGAAAATAAACCAATTTTCCATTCTAAAAAACAGCATATTAAGCCTGTTTCAGCAATCTAGCAGCTGTTTCAGAAAAACACGAATATTCTTTCCATATTTCCTTTCGAATTGATCGATAACAGTGATGAGCTGGTATAAAGCATGAAGCTACAGGAGGAGGAGCAGCTGTGTTAAAAATGCGTCTCACATTTGGTCGCCGCCACTAGATGGCGCGCGCGCACAGCTCAGGGCTTTGACACGGAAATCATAATATGGATTTTTTGTATTTTTCAAGAGAAAACTTGTTGCTTTTTTAAGTGCGCATTTAATATGAATTCATTTATTCAACTTAACAATATATATATAACATTAGAAACCCCATACCACTTTAAATTCTAAATTATTCTAAATTTCCTTGGGCGACCGAGCTAATTTCACTTTCAATTCTAAGTTCTAAAAGCCCTCGGGCGAGAAATATTAAATGGCTTCATTTTTCAAACCTGCGTAGCGTCAGTTGTAATTTCATATAGGCTTTGCGCATATTACATAAAACCACACGTGACTTGTCAACAGCAGCAAATCCCTAATCGCTGTCATGATCACATGACAGAGGCTACAGAAGCCGTACTGCTAAGGTACAGGCGGGTTTTCCGGATTTTGTACTTGTCTTGGGGAGACGTACTCTCCCCCTAATAAAGTTTTGTGATGCCGTAACTTGCATAGTCGTCTATTCTTCGAGCCCCAATCTATCATCTTACCCGATCCAGCATCTGTGACATGCTGGACACCTGTCTCCTTGCGTTGTCCAGTATGTTACATATATATACACTCGTCAAAACGGAAATTGCAACACCATGAAGGAATGCGCGTAGCGATGTGAAAATAACAGGATCGGTAGAGGTAAGACACATATGCAGATGATCAAAGACATGAAAAATTAAACTGTCTCTTCAGTATCTAATGTGGCCACCAGGGGCAGCTATACAGGCCCCTGGCAGCGAGGCATACTGTCTATGAGGCTATTCATGGTCTCCTGAGATGCCAAGCCGAGTCCACTGCAGCTCTCAGTTCCGCTGTGGTATGCGGCTGCGGTGCGCTGTGTACCGCAAGTCCGATGGCAACCCACACGTGCTCGATGGGAGAGAGGTCGGGCGAGGCTGCCGGCCAGGGATGGATGTGAATTCCATTGGGACTGTTCAGAGTGCGACATGAGGCCAGGAATTGTCCCGCTGGAATAACGTGCCTGCACAAGTCGCAGACCCGCAGGCATTGTGTTACGTACCGGGCCGATGTTAAACTGCCAGTAAAGTACACAAGGGTTGTCCGCTGTCCGAACATGATGCCACCCCAAACCACGAAGCCCGGTGTGACGTTCGACGATATGGGCTGGCAGGTAACATTCACACATGTGCACGACCGTCATTTCTCCATAAACAAAATCGGGATTCGTCTGAAGACAATACCCGATGTCATTCTTTCGTCCAGTGGCAACAAGCCAGACGGGCAGCCCTGTGTGGAGTGGTTGAAGGAACCCCAGTGGCTGGCATCCCTGCCTCATGCAAACTGTTACGAATGGTTTGGCAGGAGACAGATGGTAGGTAGGTTTGAATATGACTTACCGTGGTCTCCAAGAAACATTTGCTGATTAATCCAGTCTGACGTGCAGCTGCCTCTTTGCCGTGTTCTCAGTTGGTCCTGCGTCCATCGCTGAATCGTACTGTCCAACACGACTGGCAATTCTGCGCATCGACAAACCGAGCTCATGCAGTTCTCGTTTCTCAGACGGTAACTGCTGGTATTGAGCTGGCTGATGCCTCCGACCCTTCTTCAAGTTCCGTTACAACAATCTGTCATTGATAGCATCATATACAGAGCGAGCCAGCTACTGGCTTTTATAGCAACAAACTGGGTATCATGTGACCTCATGCGCATGTGCATTGAATCATTTGCATATGTCTCTGACATCTACCGATCCTGTTATTTTCACATCGCTACGCGCATTCTTTCGTGGTGTTGCAATTTCACCTTTGACGAGTATATATATATATATATATATATATATATATATATATATATATATATATATATATATATATATATATATATATAAAAATCCGCCCTTTGTTAACATGTCGCGCCATCTGCCGGTGAGCGACCATAATTGGCCCATTTTTCGAAGAATTCCCCATTGAAGCTTACGTTCCTTCTTTAGCTTCATGGTATAAAGTTTAAAGGAGTTGTTAAAATTTTACTTTGTAACTTTTATTACTTTCCCTATCTTCAAATACATGGCATTACCGTTTTCGCATATAAGCATATTTTCATAGCTTCATTTTCGATTGCTGCGATTTCTTGGCAATTTTTAAACTTTTTCAAAATTTATTTTAAATGTGCACGCGTTTTAGCTTGTGTTCATCGTATTTTCACCGTGGCTTTATGTCAAATGCGTTGTACTTATCGTCAAATTTCGTGTTTGTCCCATAACGGTGTATCGGCTAGGAAACTAATGCTATTTTCTACATTAAGCATTTTAGCATAGAGCATAACAGTATATTATTAAAAAGTAAAGAGTGAAATCATGAGCGCATATACTCCTTAAAAGCGATACATCTTCGGCCTTGGTCGAAAGGAGAACGCTGATATGCCTTTCAGGAATTGGAAAATATGACAGGACGATTCGACCAATGATAAGCGCGCATTATACTCCAGGCATCTATCCAAGTACAGTTTGCTTATATGCATACGGGGTGAACCCTTACTATAACTGGATGTACTTGGTCAGCGAAAATTTAAGGTGACTGCCTATGTTGAAAATGTCCTTTTTTGACTATTATGGTCAATTTTATTTTTTTGCAAGAATCGTGTAATTCAATCTTTTCTCTTTCAAAACCGTTTGATTTTCATTCTACATCAATTAGAAGCAGAGTTATAGCTATTTTATAAACAACATCTGCAACAAAATTGAAGCGACAAACAACTTTAAATGCGGTTTTATCAGAATTATGTTTTCTAGCACAAATCTCTACCGTTATCATGATATCTCTCGTAATAATGCATATAATTTGATAAAATTTTCAGGAAATGTTTTTTAATAAATAGGTTTTCATTTGGGGTTGTTTTTATTAGGAAAGCATTGGTGAATGGGGGAAAATTTTCATACTGGAACATAAGATTCTCTGTATTATTTTTGAATTTTAAAATTTCTCTTAGATTGTAGGTCATTTTGAAGTTAACTGTGATATGTATCATGTGTGAGAAGGAAATTAAAATAGTAACATTAGGATTTTGTGCAGAGTGATAGGCGTTTTAGCTAAATTTCATTCAAAATTACTTCGAATTGACCAATTTATAAAAAAGTATAGTATTTACAGATAAATTTTTGTTCATTTTTTAATTTTTAAGTGCTATTTTGCCATAAAGACCAAAAAATCCTTAAAAATTGATTTTTAAAAAAAATTGGCTTTGAACGTAAGCAGTCACCTTAAATCTTTTCGGCATTCAGATGTTCCTCTACAGAAATTAAAGCAACGAGAGCCCGAACACTGACAGGAAAATATTCCTCAAACTATTACATTGCATTCACCAACTAGAAGTACTGTGGCAATGGATATTGTACTGATTTTTCCATCCTCGCACCCTGCCATCTGCCTGGTGTAGTAGGAAGCGGACTACATTATCCCTTTCCATTCTTTTACTGTACAATTCTTGTGACCCTCGGCGAACTGGAGGTGTTTAATCTTGCGCTATCGTGCACACTACTCAAGCGAAGCAGTTTCCGTGAAACTCATCCCACTGCTTCTAGGACCCACAACCGTTCCACATTCAAAGTCCGTTGAGTTGCGTTTTCTACCCATTCCTTCCCAAGCGACTTCAACTGTTATTACAATCACCTAGCAATCCCTTTTTATACGAGTCTCAACCAGAAGCGACAAATACATGACGTCATAGCTGATTTACATAAAACTGTCAGTTTTTCATAAAAATTGGCCACTCAGTTTAAAGTATGTCTATATTCTAGGGAAACCTATGTTACACTTTCACCTAGCTGTTATGTTGCTGAATGCGAGAAAAAAACGAATTTTAAAGTTTGTTAAGTGTTTGTAGCGAAATGCAAATACGTTTGAAAGTGTGTTTCATGAAGCACTAATGTTAGACGATCTCTTCAAGAAGAAATCACAGATATTTCGGTCTTTCAGGAATTTGAAGAAAACTTCAATGCAGTTCGCACATGCTATTACTTCAAATCGATAATATTCAGCAAATATTCCAGAGCTGGTTATGATTCTACAAAATACACTCAAGAGCCAAAACATTATGATCACCCCTACATTTTGCAATGAATTCGCCTGGATGACGTGGAAGGCACGTGATCAGGTGGAAGTGGTATTTAACTGTTGCTGGAGAGTCTGAAGAATCATTCTTTCATTTACTTCTGTGTGTGATGGGAAAGGCTGCGGATCTAAGCGACTTTCATAGAGGGCAGATTGTAATGGCTCGAAGGCTCGGAACAAGTATTTCCGAAACTGCACGACTCGTGGGTTGTTCGAGACCTACAGTTGTTAGTACTTATGCAAAGTGGATGAATGACGGTGAAACCTGCAGTAGACGACATGGTGTTGGACGTCCACACGCTATCAACGAAAAAGGTCGTCGAAGACTGTCTCGCATGGTGAAGCAAAACCGGAGCCAGACAGTGGCTCAGCTGAAAGCCCAATACAATGCAGGGCCAAGTAGAATAGTATCGAAGCACACTGTTCAGCGGACACTGTTAGATATGGGGCTACGCAGCAAACGTCCCACTCGTGTGCCTTTGCTGACCAAGCGTCATCGCCAACTGCGCCTGCGCTGGGCCCGGGAACATCGCGACTGGTCCATGGATCAGTGGGAGAGAGTTGCCTGGTCTGTTGAATCACGGTTTGTTATTCATCACGCCGTTTGCCGTGTCAGGATACGCCGTCTTCCAGGCGAACTGTTGCTCCCTCAATGTACAGTAGGTCATACACAGGCCGGTGGTGGCGGTATTATGCTTTGGGGGACGTTCTCTTGGGCGTCTCTGGGACCCGTGGTTGTGGTAGAGCAGACCATGAATGCTACAGGGTATCTGAACATCATTGCGGACCAGTTGCACCCTTACATGGCCTCTGTTTTTCCTGCTGGAAATGGAATGTTCCAACAGGACAACGCCCCATGTCACAAGGCTAAAATTGTGTTGGAGTGGTTCCAGGAACATGATGCTGAATTCCAGTTAATGTTCTGGCCGCCTAACTCACCGGATCTCAATCCGATAGAACACATTTGGGATGTCATGGGACGGCAGCTCAGAGTTCAAAGACCACCAATTCGCAATATCTCGGATTTGCGTGACCGTTGCTTAAACATCTGGTACAATCTGTCTCAGGCCATCTACCAAGGACTTGTGGCATCCATGCCAAGGCGGGTTGAAGCTGTGTTGCGCGCCAAAGGTGGGCCAACTCGTTATTGACAGGTGGTCATAATGTTTTGGCTCTTGAGTGTATATATGTTAAGTAATACATTTTCCAGTACATTCGCTTAAGAAATCCGATATTAAGTAAAATATCAAGAAAACTCGTGTGATCAAAAACCAACTCCAAAGCAGTCTAAATAAATAATATTAAATAAAAGATTCGAAAACAAATTGTTTGCATTTATGTTTCAAACTGTCATCAACCAGCCATTATTTTTTAAATTAATCTTTTTGAATTTATATAAATTCTTTATTGATGAAATTCATTCGTTTTCGCATGATCGGTCCGAATCACAACATTTCACTTTTATTTAATCGTAATTTTGAGAATTCAGAACATTTCTTTTATTATCTATAATCGCACTTTTTCATGAGTTCACAGCAAAGTGTATTTTCTATACTGCCATTGACTAATTTTCCTAACGTGTTTACTTGAGCGACAACTGGAAAACGTGATCTAGATAAAATTCCATCGGCCATGCCATGCGAGTGTGCTTATCGATTATTCCCATGGAAGCAAACAAAATGACAGCGACCATGTTTATTTGACTAGAAATCCAATACGAACATACACACCAGAACAGCAAACGTTCTTCCCCATCTGTAGACCGTGCCTACGATCTCTTCGTCGTACGGACCGTTGCCCTATTAGATAGACCTACACTGGTGTCCAAAAGTTTAGCATAATTCGTAAAATGTGGAAGGAAGTGAGTAAATATTGTTCAAAATCACTTGTGGAGAATCACTGTTTGATGGTGAAACAGTGTGCATATTCAAAACATTTCACTCAACGTCGGCATGCGCAAAACATGTGCACACGCCAGGAGTATAAAACCGGTTCACGTGGCATGCGGAGATCAGGCAGGTTATGTTCAATTATTGTGCTGAAGAGCGAGTTAAACGATCAAAAGGGCCGAAGGGTGGCACAAAGATGCCAAATGGATATGTTTTCGAAAGGAAGAATAATTGGAATGTGAACGATCTCAATCCGAAGTGTCTCAAATTTCGAATGTTCCTCAGTGCGTGATCTAAAGACTGTGGCAGAGATTTCAACGTAAGGGAGATGTTACCCGACAACCAGTACAAGGTCGACCAAGAGTAACAACCGTCCGTCAAGACCGATATTTGGCAATAACTGCGTGACGTCAGAGGGACAGTTGTGCCAGAGAACTCGGTTCAGCACTCGCAGCCGCAACAGATGTGCGAGTTTCGAGGCAAACTGTTTATAGGAGACTCAATCATGCTGGTCTGTATGCCAGACGATCAGCCGTTTGCATTCCTCTCAGGCCTGCGCATAAACGCGCTCGTCTAAACTGGAGTTTGAAACATCCGCACTGGAGTTTGCAACAGTGGGCCAATGTGATGTTCAGTGACGAGTCCCGGTTTACTCGAAGACTGATTCTCTTCGGATAACGATATGGTGAGAACGTGGAACTCGTTTTCACCGAAGAAACATCACGGAAAGACATCATTTTCCTTCAAAGGGAGTCATGGTGTGGGCAGGCATAATGCTGAATGACCACACAGACCTCCACGTCTTTGACACGGGGTTTGTTACTGCCGAAAGGTACAGAAACGAAGTCCTCGAGCCTTAGGTTCGCCTGTTTCGAGGTGCTTTCGGTCCTGGATTCATATTCATGGATGATATCGCGCCTTGTCCCCCTGCGATCCTGGTCGACAACTTCCTTGAAAGTGAAAATATACAGCGCATGCAGTGGCCCGCTCACTCTCCTGATCTTAATCCTATTCATCATGTGTGGGATATGCTCAGGAGACAAACATCAGCCCTTCCGCACCTACCATACTCCGTTCCAGAACTGGAGAGAGCTCTCCTCAATGCTTGGAACTCTTTGAGGCCACAACTCATCCACACTCTCATATCACATATGGGCAATCGTTGTGCTGCATGCTTGGCTACCAGAGGCGACCACACACCTTATTAAACTGCCAAATAACCTTTTAATTTTAATTTTTTTCATTGTATAAACTATTAGTTTCCGCTGTTTTTTTATCAAACTGTTTCTTTGGATAATAAAAGTGATTAATATCCTTCATTTGCATTGTTTTTTTATGGTATAACCGTATTACACTCGCATATCCCGTTTCCCGCCACTCTGACTTAGATTTCCTTAAATATTCACATAAACATCAATTATGCTTAACTTTTGGACACCAGTGTAGTACTTGCTTACGATACCTGGCCAGAGAGAGTGGTGTTATTTTCGAAGTTGCTCATATTTACATTAGCTCCATTGGCGGAGTTTTCGCTTCAATTAATAATCCAGGGTAATCTTTTAACCAACAGTTTGAAATTAATATTGAAGTAGTAGGTAAATCGGGACACTCAAAGCAAATATGGTCTTTGTCATCGCATTTGTTTCCATGGGAATAACAGATTACCCCTCTAACAAGGTACGGCTGCAGGAATTTTGTCTGTGTAAGAGCCACTGATCTGCAGAAATATGTCGCGAAGAAAAACTTGGTTACATTGTAATCGCAGTAAGTTCATTTTAAGTTGCGAAATTTTCCTACTCCGTGTATTTATGACAATCTCTGAGATGAGGAGATCGAATTCTCGTCTCTGGCCGTTACCATATCACTCCGGCGAGATGAAAGAATCAGAAGTCGTGACTCCAACCCCTTACATTCTCTCCCACCTACTTTTCCAGCCTGCGATAAAAAAAGGTTTTCTTATTTTTTAATTCTACCGAGTCAGTGTTACTCTTCATTTAATTTTTCCGGTCATGCTGATTTACTTTTTCCCATACATTGAAAGAGACAAGCGCCGCATTGTCTTCAGTCTGCATGCCGTCATTGGGATCGACACTCCCCAACCCCCACTAATCTCTCAGCATCCTGACCACCAAACCATACCACTGGTGGAGCGGGAATCTCAAAATGCGAAATCCTACCTCAATAACTAATTCATGGCACAACAGTCCGAGTTGCTTTTCAGGACTGTGGACCAAGGCTTGCGGTGCTCATCTCCGCTTTCATGACCGTGGGCTTGCGGTGCCACACAGCATATGTTTCGGTCAGGTGGTCAACCTGACGTGGGGTCCCCAGAGTTAGTTCCCAAGAATGCTTGGTCCTCATTTTATCCACCCACTCAAGGGATGAAAGGCTGAATCGACCTTGCGCAGTCGCAGGATAGAACCCTGGACCTGTGGTGTGGCAGCTTGAAGCTTTTCACCAATGCGCCACCAGGCCTTCCTACCTTAGTACAGTTTTGAAAAAATTTTGGCTCCAAAATAATTTAAACTCCTCACAAAATGCGAGATAAAAGTGCTGTTAATGAATCCTCTTCTACTTCAACTAAATGTATCTCTTTTAATACCGAATATCCCCATCATATCCACACTTTGCATTCACATGCTGTTTCAAAAACATTCGTTTAAATCTTTTTCAAACACAGAAGTTTTATCCTCAAACGAATCGAGGTTCGAAAAATTTTAGAAATTTCTCAAAAGGCGATACTATCTTCCTTTAGACCACGTCAGTTCTGCAAAAGAAATTTTCTAACTGATGCCACCACATTCTTCTGAAATTTAGATACACTCGTGTTTTCACGCACAAGATAAAATTTAATTGGATTAAGATGCAAAATTTACCGCATATGTTAGCTACCCAGATAATTACTAACCAAACAAATTCATTGAAGCTTGTTTTAAATACTAATATCAGTCTTCTAGTTATAATGAGAAACGTCACTTCCAATGGTTTCCTCTTTGATTAACGGTGCCACTTTCGGAGTGAATCAGATGATCACATTTCCTGTCTAAAACTGTTGCAAGATTCAATAGACACCATTATTCAACAGACGACACTACTGGTGTATTTTTTAAAGTAAACATTTTTTGGAATAGAGTTAAAAAATAAAATTATATATTTCACATGTAAAAATATCTGATAATATTTAACATTAAAGTAAACTTAGATGCTCACCACTTTAAACTACAAACCCAGAAGATTTATCCTCAAAAGTGTGTGTGTTCGAAATGATATTCTTAAAGTTTATAAATTTCTCCAAAGGAGATAGCATTTTCCTTTAGACCACGTCGTTTCTGCAAAATAAATTTCTTAACTGGTGCCTCTACATTCTTATGAATTTTAGATTCACTCGTGTTTTTGCGTACAAGATCTAATTTAATTTGAGTAAGACAGAAGATTTATCACATATGTTAGCTGTCCCGGACAATTGCTAAACAAACGAATTCATAATAACTTGATTTAAATACCAATCACACTTCGCCTTGTAATGTGAAGCGTCACTTCCAAAGGTTTCCTCTCTGATTACCCGTACCACTCAGAGTGAGAGCAGATGATCACAGGTCCTGTCCAAATATATTGCAAGACTCAGTAAAGAGTCCATTACTCGATAGACAAGACTTGGTGCAATTTATAAATTTTAAACATTTTTCAATAGCTGAGTTCAAAATTAAAATTACATATTTCATATAAAAATATTTGAGGCGATATCCAAAATAAAAGTATAAAAAGTATAAAGAATATAAAAGCATAATTAGATGCTCCACGCATTAACTATTACTTTATCTGCACATTACAAAAACCCTTCTAATAAAATAATAAAAATTAAATTGATTTTAATTAAAAGAGAGACAAAAGCGAAAATTAATCCAGTCTCGACATGAAGCCATAAAACATTTATTTATAAATCACAATTCATATTTATTTCCTCATTTAAAGAACACAGCAGATGTACAAAAACAGCTAAATCTTGAAAATTATCAATAAATATTAGGCAAAAACAAAATCCAGAAGTATTGCAAAAGTGACATTTTATGACACCTTTCGTCAAGTATAAGCATGTACAATGACGTTTTTTTACTTCTAACACCTTGGTGGGTTAAGTATCTTCAGAGATCGTAGGTGATGACCGATATCACATCGATAAATTTAAAAAAAATTAATGTCGTAAAACTGAATTAATTCCGAAACTTAATTATGTGTGATATCTCCTCTAAATAAAGACCCTCAAACCTGAGTTTGAATTCCTTTTTTACGACGGTGGGACAAAAATATTTCTTTGCGCGAAAAACTCCCATTTCATACGATAGTACACAGTTGATTACATCTCTGAATGGGTAGGGAGATGCGTTTTTCATCTGTTCTCAAGGAAGGGTTTTTCATTCTAAATTACCAGATCTCCGGAAAATCATTTCTCACATATAGTGCAATCGAAAAGTTTCTCATCTGTATGAGTACGGAGATGCGTTTCTAAAGCACATTGAAAGGAAAGTCTTTTCCCTCACACAGAGGATGAAAGATTTCTCTCTATAGGTAAAACCACGATTTTTAAAATGATCGACTTCAGAACACCTTTTTTTCACATATCGTGCGGACCAAAAGACTGTCCTCTATGGATTAGGAGATGTTTTCAAATTCCCTGCTCAGAAAAACTTTTCTCACATACAATGCATGCGAAACATACCTGTGTCACATACCAGTGTGGGTGAGGAGATGTCTTTTTAAATTATCCTGTTCAGAAAATGTCTTCTCACATACAGTGCATGCGAAAGGTTTTCCTCCCGTGTGGATGCGGAGATGTGCATCTAAATGACTCTGTCGAGAAAATTTTTTCTCACATAAACTGCATGCGAAAGGTTTTTCTCCCGTGTGGACGCGGAGATGTGATGTTAAATTACTCTGATGAGAAAATTTTTTCTCACATACACTGCATGCGAAAGGTTTTTCTCCCGTGTGGATGCGGAGATGTGCATCTAAATGACTCTGTACAGAAAGGTTTTTCTCACATATACTGCATGCGAAAGGTTTTTCTCCCGTGTGGATGCGGAGATGTGCATTTAAATGACTCTGTCGAGAAAATTTGATCTCACATACACTGCATGCGAAAGGTTTCTCTCCCGTGTGGACGCGGAGATGTGCATTTAAATGACTCTGTCGAGAAAATTTGATCTCACATACACTGCATGCGAAAGGTTTCTCTCCCGTGTGGACGCGGAGATGTGCTCTTAAATTACTCTGTTCAGAAAATGCTTTCTCACATACAGTGCATCCGAAAGGTTTCTCTCCCGTGTGGACGCGGAGATGTTTTTTCAAACTACTCTGTTCAGAAAATGTGTTCTCACATACAGTGCATGCGAAAGGTTTCTCTTCCGTGTGGACGCGGAGATGTTTTTTTAAACTACTCTGTTCAGAAAATGCTTTCTCACATACAGTGCATGCGAAAGGTTTCTCTCCCGTGTGCATGCGGATGTGTGTATATAAATGACTCTGTCGGGTAAATGTTTTCCCACAAACGTTGCAGGCGAAAGGTTTCTCTCCCGTGTGGACACGGAGATGTCTTTTTAATCTACACTGTTCCGAAAATGTTTTCCCACACACAGTGCAGGCGAAAGGTTTCTCTCCCGTATGGGTGAGGATATGTGCTTTAAAACTACTCTGTACAGAAAATCTTTTCTCGCATAAGGTGCAGGTGAAAGGTTGTTTTGTCTGGGTACAGCGAGGAATATCAATAATGTGGTACGAATGATGCATATTTAAGTCGGCCAACTGTAAAAATATTCCATCACATAAATTACATTTAAAAATTACTCTTTTGGTGCGAGGGGGAATTTGTGCCCTGGAACTTTTTACTTTAAAGTAATTCTACACGTCTCACTTGGAGTGTATTCATTCTCGGCTTGAGTAGGGTCTGCTCGCAGGAATGACATTTGTTGGAAAGTCTATTTACGCCACAATACACATTTGCTGTTCTGGCATGCCGACGTTCCTTTACTCGATGATTAGAAACTGTAACTGTCAGCAATACGTCGACTTTCTGAATCTGCAGACACCACAAACATTTTAGTTTCGCATCTAACAATCTGTACGCAGAATCTGCAAAGAGAAGAGAAAGGAATTTGAATGAGATATATTAACACTATACCATTGCGCTTTTTTGCTTATTTTTCAATAGGGGTGCGACATCGATGTTTTCAAAACATCGTGTTCTAAACATCGATTTATTAAAGCTGATGTTTTATTAACATCGATGTTTTACGCTGTCTCGATGTTTTTTTAAAATGAAAAAGAACCATAATAAACAATTTAACCACGTAGCATAATTTTCACACTCAGTAAATGTAAGTCTGAATTCTGAATAGGACGAATACAAAAGGGGGAACGATTCCCTAGCAACGAGACGAATTTAATCAACAACCAATGAACCAGTCGGAGCGCTTGGAATGTTCTTTCTAGAACCACGAATTCTACAAAAAATAGTGCTTTTATGCGATTCTTCCCATAATGTGAATCAAACATTTCAAAACAGTTATCTCTGGACCTCTTGTACTCTATAAGATATACGTCAGGAATACACGGCTGATAAGGTCTTTTCCAGACCGACACCTTCTAAAAATTGTATTACGAGATTGTAAATACGTAAAACAAATTCTAAACAAAATAAAGCCACACGGTTACGACGAGAAGGTCCTACAAATTACTTGTGAGTACAATTTTAAATTTTCACATAAATATTAATTGAGACCTGCTTAAAGAAGTTTTACCCCTGTCAGTTCTCACGCAATTTATTTTTGTAGACTCTCCGGGTTATAAATAAAATATGCCGAATGAATGTGGGGTGTGAACTGAATCTCAACCAGTCACATACTGATTGGACAGAGCTCGGTATTATAGTAAAGAAACAATTTCACAGCCGTAGCAGGAAAAAGAAATTACATATACACACTTCATGAGGAAAATAATTACATTACATACCTTTCTAATTAAAATTTTGGCTGAAGTACGATACTCATACCGATGCGTGAAGTGTGGCAGTAAAAATTTCATCGCGGTAACTTCAGACTTTAAAGTAACCGTACTCGCTCGTTTCGTGACATGCAATAGGGTGAAGTCGTTACGTTTTTATGCTGTTCGTTGAAAATCTTCTGTATCGCCAGAGTGTAGTAGTTGACCTCGAAGAATCAACATGTATTTGTAGTGCGTTTGTTAGTAGTTAATAAGCCGTTGTACAGTGATGTGTGCGTATTAAAGAATATGTTTCCTTTTTAATGGGTTCAAGAGGAATCTTTTGTGGTGCCGAGTTCCTATTTCAAGCAAGGAAATTTACGACGGTCACAAACGGTATTTCTTCGTACTGAAATGTCGTCTTTACCGCTTTATTCGTTCATTTCAAAGATCTTTTCCCATGGTAATTTTTTCTTCAGAAAAAAAAAAAGATTTCAAGTGGGAGGGGTGATTTCTGCTAATTTAAAGTATAATATAATCAAATAATTTTTGAAAAAAAAATTGACATTATTTTATAGTTCTACATTTAAAAAATACTGGTGTATTATAATTTGCTCATTATTTCACTTTATATTATCGATTTTTTAAAATTTAATATTTTTTGGGGGGTGCGGGAGTGTTTAAATTTATGTAAGATTTTTAAACTAAAGTTAAAGTTTTCAAAAAATTACGTTTTGGGATTCCTATAAAACTTTGCAAACAATTTTATATAGTCTGATTTTGGCACGTCTTTCTCATTTGTCATTAATTTTTAAAACTTTATGTTGCGGGATGGATATTCGATGCTTAAGAAAGCTTCTAAATTAAAGTTTATTCGTCTAAATGCTCATCACGGCACTCGTCTCTTGTGAAGTATGGAAAAAAGAAAAGCATTTCCATGGATAGTCTTTATTTTCTATACTATTCACAGTGGATGTTGGACCAAAGAGCCCTTAACAAAGTCCATAGCAAAAGAGTAATGCTAGCGATTTATGACATTCTTCAAGATTGGGTGATAAGAACTGTAAAAAATTTTCCTATTCTGATTTGCATACATCCACTAAGCGAGCTATGTAAGCACAAAAGGGGACTACTACATAATAAATGTACTAGAAATAAATGATCTATTTCTATAAAAATGATCTATTCCTATAAAAATGTACAATGGGGCCAAAAATGTGAATTGACATATATTAGCATTTAAATACTCTTCGAACTTGTTGTTTATGATAAAAAACACTTTTGCTATGAATCTAGAAAGGCTAAGAGTTAAAATTAAAAATTAAGAATAATTCGAATTACATTGATTATCTTGAATTACCTTTATACTGGATAATAAAATAAATAAAACGATTGTGTGGTTCAGAGAATATTGGAAAACCATTTTTTTCTTACAAGATAAGGTTATCTCACAACATTTTTCATTTTGTGTATCAAATCAAATGCTTTCAAGATATCCTCATACAATGGAAATATACCTCATAGGATGGAATAATACAGTTCAGCACTACAGGAAATCAGATGAAGATTAAGCTATACCTATTAAACACTTCTTGGTTAGAGAAAATCAGACCATCCTCCTCATAAACAATGAGATAAAAAGAGCAATACATAATTTTTCATGATGAGTATGAAATATTTTATTCTTCAGTCATAAATGTATGCACTGAGAGAAACTGCAAAAGTTTAATACCAGATTTAACAAAACAGTGATCAAG
Source organism: Dolomedes plantarius (assembly GCA_907164885.2). Lineage (NCBI taxonomy): Eukaryota > Metazoa > Arthropoda > Arachnida > Araneae > Dolomedidae > Dolomedes > Dolomedes plantarius. The sequence continues at coordinate 166,254,592 of OU015499.1, forward strand.
CAAACATATATACAAAGTATACAGGCCTTCATTGCCCATCTCTGCTTTCATGACCGGGGGCTTGGGGTGCTATACAGCGTATGTCTTGGTCAGGGGTCAACCTGATGCGAGACACCCAAAGTTAGTTCCCAAGCGTGCTTGGTCCTCATTTTATTGATCCACTCAAGGGATGAAAAGCTGAGTCTACCTTGCCCATAAAAATGTAAACAAATCAACACAAGCAAAAAAATTAAAAGGTGGGCATAGACTGCCAAACAAATTAACACAAAACCTACCCTGGCATTGAAAACATAAATAACTTTTCAATAAAAGGTTGCACAGTTGCTGCATATCTTCACACTGAAAAAGGGAAATATAACTAAAATTAACAGAGTTAGATAATTATAAGTCTACCTTGCCCAGTCGCAGGATTGAACCCTGGACCTGTGGTGTGCCAGCTTGAAGCTTTTAACCTCTATGCCACTATGACAACTCATTTATCACGTTCACTTTTAATTGCACTAATAACATTTTAATATTTCAGTTCACTTTAATATTTCATTTAAGAAGTCTGTGAAACCAAACTCAGTACAGTTCACTACAGAACTAAATGATATTAATAATCATAAGACAGCCTTAGGAATACTATGCATAAAAGGATAGAAAATATGTAAAGAATTAATTATCAAAGGCAGGGCTGCTTTGATCCAATTGGATTCGCATTATATGCAACTGGGCCCCATGCTAGCACAGGGCCTAACATGAAGAAATATTCAAAATGTTTGGAAGGAAGTATTGTGATTATTTAAAAACCTTCTAGAATGCCTGATAAAAGATAGCCACTCAGGTTTCAGACAAGTTTTAGTTGGAGCCACAGAGCTCGACTTATTTAGTAGTCATTCCAGAATTTTGGGAAACACGTTTACAAAAATGAAAAAGGATATCCAATTATGAGTATGCGGATGAACCAATAAGTAACTGGAAGGAAATGTTTGAGGTGCATTGTTTTTAACAAATACCGTACAAAGCTAGACAGGCTAGAGAAGTTTCCAGACAATTCCACAGAACAAACATCGAAAATGCATCGGTATTATAAACTGCTTTCAGAGATGTAAAAATGTTACAGAATAATGACCAAATGATGTCTATAAAAGATGTAGACATAGAAGAAATGGAAGTATTAAAACCTATTGTTTCAGGAACCCTATAAAAATTCTAAGATTGCTAAAGATCAGAGCCACTGGCTTTTGAAATGCACACACACACACACACACACACACATATATATATATATATATATATATATATATATATATATATCTTTAATGATATTTTTAACCCTTCATATAACTATTAAATTGGGAAATCAAAGCTTTTCTAGATAAAAATCAAATAAAACATACCTGAAGTCAACAATATAGCAGGAGAGACTCAACAGCTTTGCAATACTGTCTATAGAGCATGTAGAAACTAGGAAATAAAAATTAAGTCAATTTATAAATGATCTTGTAAATAAAAAATTCTGATACCTTCATATATATTAAGCTAATGTAGAAATTTCCAAATTTTTAAATATTAAAATGTAGAAGTCACATAAAATCTCCCCCCCCCCAAAAAAAAAAATATATATATATATATATATATATATATATATATATATATATAAACAGATTTCTATAAATGTTTAAAAGAAAGTTATATGTAACTAACTGTCAACAAAACAGTCAGTGAGTAAGAAATTTAACATGAGATGGAAAGCTATGGAAAAGACTGCAAGGAAAGAAAAATCTTCTGGTAAATGAGTGACCTCTATTCAGAATTTTTTTTCAAACAGTTTTCATAAAACACTTATACAGAATGTTTAGGCAAATTTCTGTTATGCAAAATGAAAACTCACAAGCCTATATTTTCATCTTCGGGGCAAAGTTATCTTTTACATAAATGGTTTAATATAATCCTCTAATGCCATTTTAAAATATTTTCCATCTAGATATACTACATGGGGTGAAAAGTCCCGGGACTAGAAATGAAAATTACATTTTTTTTGTTGTCAAAAATCAATTTTATTCTTCAACATAGTTTTCTTCAAGAGCGATACACTTATTTCAACGGTCCTCTAACATTTGAATACCTTTCATATAGTACGATTTGACAAGGGCTCCAAAATATACATCAGTTTCGCATTTGGCATCCTCATTTGATGAAAATCTCGTCCCCTGGAGCCATCTCTTCAAGTTAGGAAACAAATAATTGTCACTGGGGGCCAGATCTAGAGAATACAGGGGACGGTGGAGCAATTCGAATTTTAATTCAATCAATTTTAATACAAATTGCTCCATCGCTGCAATCACTTTCATTGATGTGTGAGCCGGTGCATTGTCTTGGTGAAAAAGCACTTATTTTGTTCGCCATGTGCGGCCTTTTTTTTTTAATTTCATCCTTCAAGCTGTCCAATAATGCTGCATAATACTCTCCTGTGACTGTTTTTCCTTTCTCAAGACAGTCAATGAATGTTATGCCACATACATCCCCAAAAATACTGGACAAAACCTTTCCAGCTGATTGTTACGCCTTTGGACGCTTTGGGCGGCTCTCGCCAGCTTCCAACCACTCTGCAGACTGCATTTTTGACTCAGGTGTGTAGTAATAGATCCACGTTTCCTCCATTGTTACAAATAGTATGGATTAATCTTTAATAGCTCCAAAGCGCACTCTGAATTATTGGCACATTCTGTTTTTGGCTGATTGTTTGAAAATCCGGCACAAATATGCCATAAAGCTTTTTCATATTTAAATACACATGCAAAACATGTATCACCCGTTCTTTTGATATCTCTACGATGTCAGCTATCTCCTTTACTTTCATTTTACGGTCACCCAAAACAATACGGTGGACTTTTTTAATGTTCTCTTGAGTTGTTGCCTCAATTGGACGTCCAGAACATGCAGCATCATCCGTGTTCGTACGGCCAATTTTAAACTCGCTAAACCATCGAAAAATGGTTTTTTTTGACGGAGCAGATGTGCTGTAATGCTTTTCGAGCCATTCTTGGGTCTAGACAGAATTTCTTTTTGTCAAAAAGCAATGTTTAATTAAGACACAAAAATCTTTTCATACATTGTTTACAGAAAATCAATAGTAGCGTCACTTACATGACCACAATTCGTAAATAATTGGCCGACATGTCATGAAACTTCGATAGCAGTCTTTGAAGGTTAGTACTAACAGAACATTATATGGATATTTCATTGTGGATACCATCTAGTAGCGAGTCCCGGGACTTTTCACCATATGTAGTATAATTCATTTCATGCATATCCCATCACAGCATAGTTATACAATACATTTGTGGAGTAGTAAGAAAATTAAAGAGCACCAGAATTTTCAAAACTATATATTTGACAATATCTTCACTAAGTCAGTTTAAATACTGGCTTATGCTGACGACATTGTCATTGTTGCTTGAACCACACTAGCTCTTAAACAGGCATTTATGGCATTGGAACAAAGTGCTAAAGGAATTAACTAATCTGTAAACGAAAATAGAACAAAGTATTTGCCTTATCTAAAGTATGACTGACAACTTAGTCACTTTGAAATTGATAATAATAAATTTGAAAGGTTAACAGTTTTACTTACCTGGGAGCAGAGGTAAACAATAAAAATGTGTTAACACCAGAAATATATAAAAGAATCACAGCTGCAAATAGACGTTTTTAGGGTCTGAAGAGCTATTTGAAATCCAGCTTTATAAAATTAAGTATACTGAACTGCTTCTTTACAAAAGTCATAAGATCTCTCCTGAGATATGTATCAGAGACCTGGCATTGACTTGGGGATTTTTGAGAGAAAGATTTTGTGTTGCATACTGGGTGAGGTCCAGGTTAATGGATCATGGAGAAGAAAATATAACCTAGAACTCTATAAGATTTATAAACATCCTGATGTAGTAAAATTCATCAAATTACAGAAACTTAATTAGGCTGGTCATCTGGTTAGAATGGATGAAGATCGTTGCTGTAAGAAAATCTTTCTAGCAAAGCACATGGGAAATAGACCTTACGGCAGACCCCCGGTAAGATGGATTGATTGTGTAAAACAAGACCTAAATACTCTAAAGGTCAAAAACTGGAAAACAGTTGTCAAAAGTAGAGGTGCCTGGAGAAGTCTTCTTGAGAAGGCCAGGGCCCATCCAGGGCTGTCGAGCCATTGAAGAAGATATATTTCACACCCTTACTACAGTTACTTTCTATTCATTAAATACTTTTTAACCCTAGGAGGGGAAAGGATACATAAATCCTAATACAACAAGCATCAATTTGGCTAACACTGATCTAAAGGACCGAAACTATTTATATTAAAAGATTACCCTAGACATGAACTGCAAGAATGCAGTTATAAATTTTACCAGTAAAAAATAATCTATTGAGTATAAAGAATATTCAGGTAAGAGATCAGACAGTTAAAATCTAGCTTTAAACTGGTCCAAGAATAAGTTTTACAACAAAAAATTTTGAAAAACCATATCAAGGCTGTCATAAATATCAGGTTAAATGGATTTTGTAAATCTTGAAATGCTTCTTATGAAGAAATCTTTAGAATGCATGGTGCAGAGAAAATTAAACATTTTTATATAAAATATATTACTAATTGCATACAATTTAAAAATATTAAATAATATATTTCTGCTTTAATAAGAATTTCAATTTTAAATATCAAGCATTACTTTTAAATCATTCTCTTTGAAATACGTTGATTTTAAACTTTAAACAAGCGTATTATAATGAATGATGTACCAAAAATCATGAATATATAGGAGTATTACATTTGCTGTTATTATGTTGCAGTGAAAGATGGGCATGAATGTTATTTATTAAACTTCTCATCAAAAATGTCAACACTGAATGAATGCAGAAACATTCTATAAAAAATGATTTCAAGGGCCATCATAAATAAGTTCTCTGATAGAAGAATGATACAAGAAAGCAACGCCTAAACTGAAGATTACTACACATGGTGCCAAGCAATAAAAAGTCACCAAATTTCATACTAATTCATAATTAATGTGAAAAATTTAATTATTTCAATAGTTCTATCTATAAATTTCGTATGAAATTAACAGTGCATATCAATTTCATTGTAATTTTTAAAAATTTAAAGCACATAAATGATGATTTGTTAACTTCGATAAGATTGGATGTTTTAACAATTTTAATATCTTTTAAGCATGGAATAAAATAAAAACAAACAACACATGAATGTTGGGGAAAATGCTGAATTTTTAGAGCCTCGAATTAGAAGTGGTTGTTTTATTTATTTTCTTCTACAAATGGGTTATAATCTATATAATAAATGTTTTATTGTTCAGTCTAATGGCATAATACTCTGCAATCCTGATCCAGCTATGTTTTCCCGCTTAAATCACCAAAGGTCAGTCATTATATCTCAGAAATGTCACTTGGTTTTTTTTTCAGTTTTAACTAATCGAATTTGAATGATGATCATTTAGATGTTTTTAGCCAATGACATTTGAAATTACCTTCAGATAAAAAATTATAAGTTGAGTGAATGAAAAATCTTTTGAATTCTTTACATAAGTTTTATTTTCTTTCTTTTCAAGGAATACAATCAGGAAGATGAGAGCTTATCCTTGGTTATTCATATCTGGATTATTACTTTTTATAAATTGATTTTTATAATTTGGAAATATTTTTAATCTTAATTTTTGTTCTAAAACTTAAAATTAAATAAGTATTGTTAAATACTATTTAATAAATACCGTTTAATTTTTGTTCTTAATACGATTGTCATATTTTTTTTTCATTCTTCTATATACGCTGTAATTATCTTGCTACAAACTTTTAAATTTTATGTACTATATTTATTTTTTACAATGTTTGTATTTTTATGTGTCAATCTTAAGTATTTACATATTTATTTTATGGCTTTTAAGATTTTTTTATGAAAATAAAAATCTTGTATTTTGAATTCCTTGTTTTCACACTATCCTATGACATATTTTTAAAAATTTAAATTTTGACTTACTTTTAGAAACCAATTGATACGTTTTGGACACTTTGTTAATATTTAGTCTATTTTAATTATTTACTCCAGATAAATTCTGTATTCAGTATTTTTTCATTAAAATATTGTAATGTTGTTGGAGTTTTCATAAAAACATTCGATTGTCAGGTTAAATTTTTAAAACAGTAAGATAAGTTTTTTTCATAAGCATTTATGATTGGCGACAACTGGTGTCCGCCAATGGTATAGCGCCAACATTTAATCTTGGCAAGAATTGGATCCCCGCTAGCGGAATAGTATCGATAAAAAGTGTTAATGAAATCAGAAAAATGAGACTGGCAACTTTAAGCAATCTCTTGAAATCGCTGGGCGTATATTTTAATATCACGCCAACATCGACCAGAAAGTAATAATCTACTAATTTTCTGAAAATAACATACCATAGCTAAACATGCAGTATTTAACGATTTAACAGGTATACGTATTGTATTAACATTTAGCTTCACTCACAAAAAAATAGTGTTAAATGTAGAAATCATATATATCATTTTCACCTTCATAACAAAACAGTTGTGTCATACAATACAGAAAAAATAACTTGCAAATTAAACTTACTTGAATACTTGTTATTTCTTTAGCACCTAGATCAATGTTATTTCAGTTCATGATCCATTCTAAAAGAAGCGAAATTTTGTCGCCAACTGTTTTTCTCTTTTAAGTATTTAGATTAAAGAGAATTGTACCTAATGAGGAACATAAACTACGAGCGTAACCGATACCGTTGCCACAGGTCAGTATAAATACACTCGCTATCGAATATGTACGCTACCTAAGTTTAACGTCACAGACTTGGTAGCAGATAACAGTGATTAATCACAGGTAACTTCCATCCAATATTGGTTGATTCGATAGCAACTCTATAAGAGTGTAGCTTATGTTGCATTCAACCCTCCATAATTTAGTAATTATATGTACAAAGTAGTATCCTTTTCGAGAAACTTTCGCAGCTTTTCAGATGGATCACAGACTAAAATAGTACTACAGATGATGCTGGAAAAATAAACAGCTATTCAAGTAACTTTAATTTGCAGGTATTTTTTTCTGTATTGTATGACAGAATTGTTTTATTAAGATGTTGAAAACGATATATATGATATCTATATTTTGCGCCATTTTTGTTATTGTTGTTGTGAGTGAAGCTAAATTACAATTCGTATAACTATTAAACTGTTAAAAACTGTATGTTCAGTCATGGTTTGTTGTTTTCCGCAAATAAGTAGATTAATACATTGGCGTGCTATTAAAATATACACTTCACGACTTCAAGAGATTGTTAAAAGTTGCCAATCTAATAATATTATTTGCAATTTTTATCCTGCATTTATAACTATATTATGTATTATAGATACATAGTATAGTTATATATATAAGTCATAATAAGTTATATATATAAGATACATATAAGTCAGATATAATGTATTTAACAACTTTGCTGGTTATGAGTCATACAAATGATTTTGAACTGTTAATAATCGCAGTTAAAGATAAAATATACGGGGAAGAGTTCCATATCCCGTGTTGTTCGGCTAAAAGGTGTCAAACTCCTCCAAGTGGAGTTGTTCTAAAGATAAATTTAGGAAAATACTATGTCACACTGTTTTAAAACTTTTAACCTGACAATCAACACTTAGTATGAAAATTCAACAATGAGTAGCTAATAAAGAACTGAAGAATATATCAAGGAAGAAATTTTGAATACAGCATTTATCAGGAATAAATAATTAAAACAGTCTAAATGTTTGAAAAGTGTCCAGAATATATCAATCAGTTGTAGAAAATGTTGTAAGGGAATAACATATTCAAAATACAAGAATTTTATTTTTTTTAAAAAAATCTTAAAAACTAGAAAATAAACATAAATACTTCAAGAAAAATATACATCAAAATACAAAAATAGTGAAAAAATAAATGAAGTACATAAAAATAAAAGTTTTGTAGCAAGATAATTTCAACGTATATAGAAGAATGAAAAAACAATGACACTAATATTACTAGCGATTTTTTTTAACAAAAATTTAAATTAAAAATATTTACAAAGTATAAAAATCAATTTATAAAACCAAGAACAAATTTAAAATACTTTAGGAAAGGGTACAAAATTAACTAAAAACAAAAACTGGGAATCTTTATTTGAGATATTAGATTTTAAACACACTGACAAAAGCAAACTGATGCACTAGATGCACTCAGACCTTGCGTAAGAACTATAAACCAAATTTGAATAACCATGGGTAAGTTCTAATCTTCTGGATGATATTGTTTGAAAAGGTGGAAAATAAAAATGTTATGAAAGGAATTCAAAATTTTTTCATTGACTGAATGTATAATTCATTATCTGGAGCTAATCTCAAATTTCATTGGCTGAAAACATCTAAGTGATCATCATTTAAATTCAATTCGTTGAAACTGAAAAAAAAAGCAGCATCAGGTTTGCAGTCCGTTAAACCATAAAACTAAATAATAAAAATATTTATTATAAAGATTACAACCCAAGAGGAACAGAACATAAACAAAGCATATACTTATATAATCACCGAATTTGAGGCCATAAAAAATCCAGCACTTTTTACAACACTCATGTGATTGGAGTTTTTAAAATTTAATTTCATGCCTAAAATATCATAAAATTGTCAAAACATCAAAAGCTTATCAAATTTAAGAAACTATCATTTATGTGCATTAAATTTTTTAAAATTATAATAAAATCCAAATACACTTTTAATTTCATGCAAACATATATATACAATTAATTAAATAATTAAATTTTCCATGGAAATCATGTGTTGGCAATAAACTTAGTGAGCTTTTACAGCTTGGTACCATGTATAACTTGATATTTTTTTAAACCACATTTCAATCTCTAGAAATGTGTTGTATAATTATGCTGTAATAGAATATGTACGAAATGAATTAGATTTCTTGATGGGCAAAAGTCAAAACATATATTTTAGGATTATATTAAACCATTTATGTAAAAGATAACTTTGCCCAAAACATGAAAATTTGAGGTGGTAACTTTTCATCTTGCATGAGGGAAATATGCATGAACATTCTGTCTGTACAAGTTCTTTTGTGAAAACTGTTTGAAAAATTTTTCTGAATAGAAGTCAATCATTTGATAGTTTTTTTTTTATTTTTCCTTCGCAGTCATATACATAGCTTTACATTTCATGTTGAACTTTCTTACTCACTATCTGTTTTCTTGACAGTTAGTTTACATATAACTTTGTTTTAAACATAATTTATAGAAGATTTTATGTGAACTTTACCTTTTAATATTTAAAAATTTGGAAATTGCTACACTAACTTAATATAATAGAATAACAGAGTATAACAGTTAATTACTTTGAACTGGAAAATTTGGCATCCAAGTTCTTCTCATTTGGGCGTTTGATCAAGGAAATCCTTAGTCCTTGTGGGACCAAATTACAGAATTTTCGGTGGGGTCCTTCAAAATTCTGATATATATATATTAAATGATAAACATTTAATATGAAGCAGGAAAGACAAAAATTAGGAAGGTGGTCATATTTCCTTTTTTTATGTACATTTATAAGAAAATGTAAACTAAAAAGTAGCAAGAATACAATTTTTTTTTTTTTACAGAACAAAATTATTTACAATAAAATTTTGCTAGATTTTTTTATCAACAAGATCATTTACAAATTGATGAAAATTTGATATTGTTGACCTCAGGTATATTTTAATTAATTCTAATCTTGAAATCCTTCTTTTTCCCATTGCTACAGCTACATGAATTGTTCAAAATGTCTTTACAAATATAAAAGTATTTGATAAGCCAGTAGCTGTCATTTATAGCAATTATACAATTTGTATAGGCTTTCTGAAACAATAGGTTTTAATACTTCCATTCCTTTGACCAACATATAGCTATCTACGTCTGCATCTTTTATAGATTTCATCTGGTCGTTATTCAGTATCATTTTTACATCTGTCAAGACAATTTCGTTGAAAAGCAAAAGAATTACAGACATTTGCTAAAATCTTGAAGGAAAATACCAAAATCAATCCAGTTAATATCTATTAAGCCAAGTAAAAATATAATTCAGTTTGAAAGTTGGAATTTGAATGTTTATTTTCTAATGATCAAACGTAAGGGTAATTACCCTCACCTAAGGTGACAGCAATGAAAGGCACTGGTATCAAATGTGACAAAATATGTAGACAAAGTCTAACTTAATAGATATGGACAGTTCCAAGAATTTACTGTTGCTATACGATTGTGCAATATCTAAAATTTATAACTAAATTACTGTCTTAGATCCTTGAAGATTTCTTTGTGAGACAAAAGTAAAGTTAATTATTAAAAATTCTAAAATCTCAAAATTATGTTCACTTGATCCTATATTTTAAAACCTATTTAAGATCATTCATATTTTGAAATAAAAGAAAAATAATAGCTAAAATATAGTTTTCCCGTTATTTGAAAAAAAAATTAAAGATTTTTGTAGTCTGCAAAAATAAAAAATAATAGAGCAGATAAGATGTGCTGCTGAGTCACATGTTCATTCATTGGCCGCCAAACTTTAAAATTTTGCATTTTTCGTCGAAACCTGTATGCATATCAATTTGTGTCCAGTTTGCATTACACCATCTTCGTGCGTCGGTTTTTTTTCTTGTCTAAGAGTGTGTGTATATATATATATATATATATATATATATATATATATATATATATATATATATATATATATATATATATATATATATATATATAATAGTAAATATTATTCATCTTGAGGAGTACAATCACACGTCTTATTTTGTAAAGTCCTTTTTGCAACACCCTGTATATTATGGAAACCTGCCGAAAAAATTATCCAAGGGATCAAAAGATTGAAACTTCTTAAAACTATGCACTCATGATAAACAATAACCAAGCGTAACATTGAGTATATTCCATTAATAGGTTTGCTCGGATATACAGTAATGCTAAAGGTAAAACTTCTTTAAAGGTGAATCATAGCATTATAGGCATATAAATAAAATTGGGACCACAGAAATAGTGCGTCTTAAGCGGATTCCACTGCATATAAGAACGAAATCTAAAAAGTGTGTAGAAATCGTTTTTTATACTTCATTTTTAACCTTCTCAACTTTTCTTCTCTATACATTGAAAGGACATAAAATATTCTTCTCTATAGAATATATTGTGTCCTTTCAATGTATAGAGAAGAACATAATATATTCTTCTCTTTACTTTCTTCAATTATACTTCTATTTACAAATTATTATGAATGTCACGTATATTTCTATCTTTTTAATGTTTATTTTACTATTTAGTTAATGATGTGCATACTTCGACTCATTCTAAGCTTTAAAAATGTTCACTATATTTTATTTGTTGTTACTAAAAAACTATATTTGTTTTAGGGTACTCATTAGCGGTATACACGCATAAAAAAACCTGTAATTTTAAGCAATTATCTTTCACAAATAGCAGTATCCTTCCTCCCTGCGCCCCCCCCCCCCCCCGCCGAAAATAATATCTGGCTACGGCCCTGACTTCTGTCTTAAACCTTTCTTTCAGTCGTTTAAGATAACAACAGTAAGTCCGTTAAATTTGTACAATAAAATTATTATATTACTATATAACAAATATAACTTTCAATGTTCTCCATTAATTCTATTAATTAAAATTCTATTAATTTCACATAGATTCCCATTATTTCATGTGTTTACATTTTTGCTCAAACTTTCCTAGGGATCTCAAAAGAACTATTTTATCTCCGCATAAATTGTAATGCATCGTAAAATTTAAGAAAAATATATATGTATTTTTTAGATAAATTTAAGTATTTTTGATAAAACATGTCAATATATCTTTGAGTGCGCAGTGTCTCATTAAGAAGTTTAATTCGTTTGAAAATTATATAAGGTAGCAAAATCCTTATATAATTTTCACTTATACTTACTCACTTCTCTTTAATCTTTATATAAGTTCCAATCAATTATATAAATGTTTTAAAAGAACAAATATCACCACTCTCTTTACTCAAAGGGAAAAAAGTGGAAATTACCTTGCTTTTACATAAACAAGGTAAAGAGTGTTTTTTAATCATTTACCGGTATGGTTTGAATTGTGGTGATTATTAAATTATATCAACACCTACACTATTACATATATTTCATACATTAAAATACCAATTTGAATATATCGTTTTAAATTCTAATCATATCAACTGTTAATGACATGGATTCATGGGAAATTGTTTGAATTGTCTGATTTGTCCTACTGATCATTTATATTTTTTATTTTAAAAATACCGTATTCGTCAAAAATTATAGTCGCACATAAAAGCAAACTGGTGGAACTTTACGAGAAATTCTCCCACACAAAATTACCATTCGAATGAAAGGAGCATAGCGCTATTGTTCACGAGTTATACTGTAGTACCGAAATCTACCAATTACGTTCAACTCCCTTCAACCGCAGAACATCCCCCATGTCAATCAATGAAATTTACGAGGGGGGGTATGAAGCAGCAGAAAAATCCGTGCTACACGCTTTAATACTTGTTTGAGGAGTTCTGAATTTGTTTCTTTTAATATGAAATTTTAAAATCTACGGAATTATCCGGGCAAAACGCTTATAGGGTTTTAAGGACCGTTCGGCAGTCATTGCGCTGAGGAGGCCCCCAACTGAATTCAATTCGTGCCCCCTCAAAAAGTTAGAAGCACGCTACGCCTATGGTCACACCCCACATTTGGCATATTTTGTTTACAACCCGGAGAAAGTTTACAAAAGTAAATTGCGTGAGAGATAACTAAGGAAATACTTGTTTAAGGAGTTCTGAATTTGTTTCTTTTAATATGAAAATTTTAAATTGATTTTATAAGTAATTTTTAAGGAGCATCGCATGATAGCCGTATAGATTTCTTTTGTTTAGAATTCTTATTACGTGTTTATAATCTCGCAATACAATATTTCAAAGAGGTTGGTCTGAAATAGACCTAATCAGCCGTGTGAGAGGTCGACAGATAACTGTTTTGAAATGTTTGAAAATGTGAAGAATCCCATAGAAGCACAATTGTACTGTCCGACCACAGTACGAAGAACCACGGTTGGCATAGTGCCAAGACGATTCTATTCACGCTGTAGGTAAGGCTGCTGAGGAAGGAGGGGGAAAAGTCTCGTATTCTCTCGACATTCTTTAGAATCGGTTACTAACTGCGCTTGCTTGCTTTTTCCTCGTCTGTTATTTTGATTATTATATTAAAATTACTGGATCCTTTACCCAACACAACTGCTCGGAATAAGCCGTTCCGTAGTGATTGTAAACGTATAATACACAATGTAATTAAATTGTGTGATAAAGAAGCACTAGCAGGAAATGTTATTGTTTCACTTTCGCAGTCCCTAAAGAGAGCTAGTGAAATGACCGGGATATCAATGTCCAGTGTAAAAAGAATACGCAGAGAGGCAAAGGGTGAAGAAACTCCAAAATTTGAATCTCCGAGGAAACGTCAGAAAAAAAGAACCACCGAAAACGTAGCTTTAGATAATTTTGATTGTGATGTAATCCGAAAATATCCACTCCTATAAAACTCCTATTTTTTAAATAGATTTGCTTCTTTCTTTTTATTATTTTGAAATTATTATTCACATATTCGATCAAAAATAAAGTTTTAAGAAATAACTTTAAAATTGCGGACAAAAAGCAGTCTGAAATACATTCCGTATTTCATAAACAAACACATCCGAAAATATGACGTTTTCCCTAATTTTCTAAGTAGACTAGTTTTTCTCGCGCATGCGTAACAGCTGCCAGGGACCTTGCTTCCGTGGTCGGATAGTACAGTTGATGAACGTAAAGAAATTTCAAGAATTTATACCATTGCCAATTCTAATGTATTTTATACACAACATTCAGATTAAAATATGCAGAGAGCGTGGTGAAAAATATCTGATGCCAACAAACTACAATCCAAACAAGTGTCTAAACAAAACCATAAGCCACATATTTTTTTATATTTCCTGTTATTTTATGTATTTTATTACATTTATAAAAAAAGTTTTATCTGATGGTAACCAACCTTTTTCATCAGATGTTCATCTCTGAAATTTCTCGGAGCATTAAACTAAATAATTAATGATGAAATTACTTTTCATTACGGATAACTAAAATGAATATGAAAGGAATAAAATATTAATATTGCTTATATGATATTGATCGGGCAGATATACGAATTGTGGATATCCCTACAAACCGAAACATATCAAATATCTGCGTGTCCTTATGATCTACCAGGACAAAACAATAGGAATGGCTAAGGAAACCCGTGCCCTAATTTCAATAAATTTAAAATGCGCAGTAGTTTAATTAATCCAGAACTTAATTTATGACATCTTACTTTACGGATATCACATTTCCTAGCACAAACGAACTTTTATATATTGCTTTCATTTCACTTGAAAAATAGCGATGCGACATCGACAAGAAAACATCGATGTTTTGAAACATCGATATTCAACATTAAAAGATCGATGCTAGTAAAAACATCGCCCCAAAACCATCGATGTTTTTAAACATCGATGTGTTTGAACATCGATTTCTTAAAACTGGTTTAGTAACCTCTAACATTAATGTTACTTTGGTTAGACGTGGGAGGGGGGATTTAATTTTACTCTCTGATTGGACTGACACAAATGTTAAAAACTTGGTTGCTAGAGTCAACACATATCACAGAATGTCCATGATGGATTTTATTACTTTTACCAAAAAATTTAGAAAGAAATTATTTCTATAAAAACAATTGATAGGACGAAAGCCATAAAGAAAATTGTGTTATGTTTTCTAATTTAAACTGGTTGAATGTGAAAAATTATTCTCATATTTATTTTCAAGTTGGAGAATAATATACTTGTACGAGGCTTAAATAATTTAGTAAAAAAAAAAAAAAATCTGAAGTTCATACTATATCACAAGACGAAAGGATTGGTTTCATATCAATAGAGTATAAGGCAAAATCATTTAAAAGAATTTTGAGTTTGGTTCAACAGAGTTTAATATAAAAAAAAATAACAAGAACAATTTATTAACAAATATTTCATTATCAAATAAAATAATACAAAAGAAAATTACATATATTTCGCCAATTTGAAGTACTGATGCAAAACCAGGGTATGGGGGAAAACTCAACAACCTTATTTTTTCTTTACTGTAAATAACAATTATTGGGGCATATAATTATATGCCCTATATTTAATATTTACAGTTAAAAAAAAAGAAGTTTGTGAAATTTTCCCCCCTTAAGTCTATTTCTTTTTTCCACTAACTATCCCTCCAGCTAGGGAAAAAACTCTTTCTGATGGGACGGATGACGCCATTACTGGCAAATACTTAATTGTAACTTTAACTAATGTAGAATTCTTATAATTATCAGAGTAAAATGTGAGAGGGTTTTTTTTTAGTTTTAAAACAGGAGCTTTGAAGTAAACTGCAAGTACCGGCACAAACTTCCTGTGTCAAGTTCCCCCAATAGCTCCGATCTCTTTCTTACACTCCAGTCATCTTTTTACCATCTTGTGGTGATCCTCCCAAGTATCCTGTACTGCACAGAATAATAAATACATATATCTATATAATATTGTTAAATTTTAAATTTATTTGTCACAATCTAAGAAAAATTGGTTTATGCGGAGAGGAAGCTGGTGTTGGAGACGATCGTGCGTTCTCAGAATCAGATGATTCACTCTCTTCTACGATCTCATTGTTAAGCTTCCTGATCCACGTTCCCAATACAGCGTTGTCTTGGAAGTGAAGATTTTTAAACTGTGGATCCAATAAAGATGCAATTTGCAAAAAATTGACAGTTCTCGATGCCACCAAATTTCTTATTGCATTGAGCTAGAACACTTTCCTTCAGCTTTTTTCGTAGCTCTGAACCGCACGACACTGCATTTATTTTATTACGCATCATTTTTACAATATCGGTATAACACAGCTTGCTGTGACGAACTTTTCTCCTGATGCTTGTGTTGTTGCGAGTTCTGTACATTTGAATAATGTACACAATTCTTGTAAAAACTCCATCTCCGTGGCTGAGAGCATTGGCGGAGCCCATTTATTGAAGTTAACAATGCAACAACCTCCCCCAACTGGAGGAATCTTTCTAACATGTAAAAAGTGGAATTCCGCCTTGTCGATCTGCCGATCTGCTTTTCGCTCTGAATCAGCATGAGTTCTGTTTTTTTCCTAAGTTCATCACTTGCTACCACCCTATGCTAGAACCCTTTTACAATGGTTTTCACTCTATAATTGAAACAGCGTCTAGTAGGGATTCATAAGATTTTTGTGCCATTAAGTTTAGAAAGTGGGCAAAACAGTGGCTGTGTTTTTCTCCCAAATGCTTTTTCCACCGCACTTGCAATGTTAGTCCCCCATCTGTAATGACAGTTGTAAATTTCTCTGGTTTGAATTCCCATTCTGAGCAAGTATCTGTGAGATAACCAACCAGATTTTGTGATGTCGGATTTTCATGTAGCTCATGAACTCCGAGAATTACAGACTCGTGTACCCAATTTTCGATAAATTGAGCTGTTACTCCAAGAAAGCTGCTCGTCCGGTAAGTTTCCGTCCAAATATCTGTTGTGAGACACACATTTCAGACATTGCTCGATCGCTCTTTTAACATAAATAACACTGTTTCGTACTTCTGATCTTTCATTGAATCTATTGTTCTTCGTGATAGAACAGTATATAACTGCACATTTACTTTTAACAAGTGTTTAAAATCCTCGTCTTCAATGATTGAAATCGGCTGAGAATCTCTACAAATCATGTAAAGAATAGCTTGAGAAACTTTGCTGTGCGTATCTCCACCATCTTTAAAAGAAATCACAATTGTGGAACTGTCTTTCAAAGTTTTTCGATGGAACCTAGAAATAGTGGAATACGAACTTACGGTTTCTTCCCTATGTTCCGTTTCAGTCAACGAAGTGCTTGGATCAGCTGGGGCCGCAGCATCTGGATTGTGTGGTTTACTTTTTGCCTTGGGCTTCATTGATGACTCAAAATACTCATTGTAAATATCGCCATTTATCGTCTTCAATTGTCGAGATAAATTCGTGGTATTGCCAAAATTTTTGAGGGACTTATATTGCATTACTTGAAGTTTTGAGGTAAATATTGCATTTCGCCAATTTGTCAGGGGTTTTGCAAAAATATTTCCAAACGGTACTTTTGGGAGGCATCTTACTAATAATATTAACGCTAATTTATATAAAACCAGAGCAAAACAAAAACTTAAATGGCTGCTCTCATATTTATACTATTAATACAATAAAACGCCATGGAAGGTTTTGGAGTGTCAAGAACATTCTAAGTACCCCGACTGGTTCATTGGTTGTTGATTCCAATCGTCTTGTTGCTAGGGGATCGTTCCCCCTTTTGTATTCGTCCTATTCAGAATTCAGACTTACATTTACTGAGTGTGAAAATTATGCTACGTGGTAAAATTTTTTATTTTGGTACTTGTTCATTTTAAAAAAAACATCGAACACAAAACGACGTTAAAAAACATCGGCTTCAATAAATCGATGTTTTTATAAAAACATCGATGTTTTGAAACAATCGACATCGATGTGGCATCTCTATTGAAAAATAAGAAAAAAAGCGTGATGGTACAGTGTTAATATATCTCATTCAAATTCCTTTCTCCTCTCTTTGCAGATTCTGCGTACAGATTGTTAGATGCGAAACTAAAATGTTTGTGGTGTCTGCAGATTCAGAAAGTCGACGTATTGCTGACAGTTACAGTTTCTAATCATCGAGTAAAGGAACGTCGGCATGCCAGAAGGGCAAATGTGTATTGGGGCGTAAATAGACTTTCCAACAAATGTCATTCCTGCGAGCAGAACCCTACTCAAGCCGAGAATGAATACACTCCAAGTGAGACGTATAGAATTACTTTAAAGTAAAAAAGTTCCAGTGTGCAAATTCCCCTCGCACCGAAGAAGTAATTTTTAAATGTAATTTATGTGATGGAATATTTTTACAGTGGGCCAACTTAAATATGCATCAATCGTACAATATTATTGATAATCCTCGCTATACCCATACAAAACAACCTTTCACCTGCAACTTATGCGAGAGAAGATTTTCTGTACAGAGTAGTTTAAAAAAACATCTCCGCGTTCACACGGGAAAGAAACCTTTCGGATGTACTGTATGTGAGAAAACATTTTCTGATCAGAGTAATTTAACAGCACATCTCCGCGTCCACACGGGAGAAAAACCCTTCGTATGCACTGTATGTGAAAAAACATTTTCTGAACAGTGTAATTTAAAAACACATCTCCGCGTCCACACGGGAGAAAAACCTTTCGCATGCAGTGTATGTGAGAAAAATTTTTCTCAACAGTGTCATTTAGATGCACATCTCCGCATCCACACGGGAGAAAAACCTTTCGGATGTAATGTATGTGAGAAAACATTTTCTGATCAGAGTAATTTAACAGCACATCTCCGCGTCCACACGGGAGAAAAACCTTTCGTATGCACTGTATGTGAGAAAACATTTTCTGAACAGTGTAATTTAAAAACACATCTCCGCGTCCACACGGGAGAAAAACCTTTCGCATGCAGTGTATGTGAGAAAAAATATTCTCGACAGAGTCATTTAGATGCACATCTCCGCATCCACACGGGAGAAAAACCTTTCGGATGTAATGTATGTGAGAAAATATTTTCTGATCAGAGTAATTTAACAGCACATCTCCGCGTCCACACGGGAGAAAAACCTTTCGCATGCAGTGTATGTGAGAAAATATTTTCTCAACAGTGTCATTTAGATGCACATCTCCGCATCCACACGGGAGAAAAACCTTTCGGATGTAATGTATGTGAAAAAACATTTTCTAATCAGGGTAATTTAAAAAGACATCTCACCCACACTGGTATGTGACACAGGTATGTTTCGGATGCATTGTATGTGAGAAAAGTTTTTCTGAGCAGGGAATTTGAAAACACATCTCCTAATTCATAGAGGACAGTCTGTTGGTCCGCACGATATGTGAAAAAAGGTGTTCTGAACTCGATCATTTTAAAAAACATGGTCTTACCTACAGAGAGAAATCTTTCATCCTCTGTGTGAGGGAAAAGACTTTCCTTGCAGTGTGCTTTAGAAACGCATCTCCGTATTCATACAGATGAGAAACTTTTCGATTGCACTATATGTGAGAAATGATTTTCCGGAGATCTGGTAATTTAAAATGAAAAACCCTTCCTTCAGAACAGATGAAAAACGCATTTCCCTACCCATTCAGAGATGTAATCAACTGTGTACTATCATATGAAATGGGAGTTTTTCGCGCAAAGAAATATTTTTGTCCCACCGTGGTGAAAAAGGAATTCAAACTCAGGTTTGAGTGTCTTTATTTAGAGGAGATATCGCACAGAATTAAGTTTTGGAATTAATTTAGTTTTACGACATTAATTTTTTTTAATTTATCAATGCGATATCGGTCATCATCTACTATCTCTGAGGATACTTAACCAACCAAGGTGATAGAAGTAAAATAAACTTGTCATTGTACCTGCTTTATACTCCAGGAAAGGTGTCATAAAATGTCTATTTTGCAATACTTCTGGTTTTTGTTTTTGCCTAATATTTAATTTTAATTTTCAACTGTTTTGTACTACATCTGCCTTGTTCTGTAAACGAGGAAATAAATATGAACTATGATTTATAAATAAATGTTTTATGACTTCATGTCGAGAGTGGATTAATTTTTGCTTTTGTCTCTCTTTTAATTATTTTAAATTAATTTAGTTTTTATTATATTATTAGAAGGTTTTTGCAATGTTCAGATAAAGTAATATTTAATACATGGAGCATCTAATTATACCTTTATATTATTTTGTATTAGATATCATCTCAAATTTTTATGCATGAAATATATAATTTTAATTTTGAGATCAGCTCTTGAAAAATGCTTAAAATTTCTACACTAACCAAGTCTTGTCTACCGAGTAATGGACTCTTTGCTGAGTCTTGCAATGTATTTGGACAGTACATGGGAACGTCTTCTCTCACTCAGGGTGGTACGGGTAATCGGAGAGGAAACCTTTGGAAGTGACGCTTCACATTACAAGGCGACGTCTGATTGGTATTTAAAGCAAGTTTTTAAGAATTTGTTGGTTTAGCAATTTGCTGGGCAGCTAACAGATGTGATAAATTTTGTGTCTTAACTCAAATTAAATTTAATCTTGTACGCAAAAACACGAGTGTATCTAAAATTCATAAGAATGGGGAGGCACCAGGTAGAAAATTTTGTTTTGCAAAAACCACGTGATCTATAGGGAAATGTCTGTGGAGAAATTTCTAAACTTTGAGAATATAATTTCGAAGTTGCACACGTTTAAGTATAAAACTTCTGTGTTTGTGAAAGATTTAAATGAATGTTGTTGAAACAACCCATGCAAACAACAGGTGGATATTCCGTATAAGAACGAAATTGATGAAATGGTACATTTAGTTTGAACTTCAACAGGATTCATTAATACAGAAGGTCGTTCGCAAAAATTTCAGAGTATTTCAAAATGCATAAAAATCGTTCGAGCTGATGAAAATTGTGTCTTTCATTTTGTCCATCCCTGCGACTAATGCTTACCCAGAGAGAGTATTTAGTGACATAAACAGTGTGAGGACGAAGGCCAGGAATAACATGAATATCGACTTAGTGAAGGCGGAATTGCAAATACGACTTAATAGTGAATCGTGTGCAGAATTTGTGAACTTTTTAAATACGGACTCACTTGCGAAAGAATTGGTGATTGCAGCAAAAAGTGAGAGAAAATATTATTGGAAATACCCATAAAAATATAACGTTAAATTTGTTATTATAAGATTTAAAATTTTTATTATTATTATTATGTAATGTAATATATATATATATATATACAGTGGTACCTCGACTTACGAGTTTTTTGACATACGAGCTTCTCTCGGTCTCGGCTCATCAAATGAGAACACAGGAAGCATATAATATTTACAACCTTTGTGTACAATTATTATACAATTGTATAATATTATGAGACTACTATTCAGTATTAAACCGAGAGATTAACACTCAACAATTACCACCCGGGGCAGCTTGCTCTGCCCAAACTTGAGTCGCCTTCTGAAACTGCTCAGCGCCCAACCTCTCTCGCAGAGAGATAGCTTCAATTCCCTCCCCCACACTAGATCTTTCCATGAGATCTAGGGGATGGGATGACCTTGGTCCTAGGATCGCAAGCTCTACCCCTTCTACGAATTCTGAGAAAATGTTCTTCGGATTCTCATAAAGAAGAATGTGGACATTACAGCCACAGTGAACGATGCAACAATCGCCCAGCTTCCGTGTCTCACTCGTTCATTTTAAGAAAGTAGCTGATAATAAAAGCAAAAGTTAAGAAAGCGGCGAGAAAAGGTCAAAAATCAACGAATAATATTTAATATTTGAGTTCAGCTTTTCTCCTCCTCTTCCATCAGCATCTTCAAGTCTGATCTCCAAGGTAAATGTTGCACATTACACTTAATAAAACAACTTTATTGCAGTACATTCTATTTTATTGCGTTTTTATATAATGTTCGTCGTTTATAAGCACGTTTTTCTTATTTAAAAACATGTAACAAAAATTGCGGGAGCCCGGAACGAATTGATGGCATTACCATTCATTTGAATGGGGAAAATGGATTCGAGATACGAGTATTTCGAGTTACGAGCTCCATCATGGAACGAATTAAACTCGTAAGTCGAGGTACCACTGTATATATATATATATATATATATATATATATATATATATATATATATATATATATATATATATATATATAATATATATATAATATATATATATATATATATATATATATATATATATATATATTATATATATATATATATATATATATATATATATATATATATATATATATATATATTATATATATATATTATATATATATATATATATATATATATATATATATATATATATATATATATATATATATATATATATATATATATATATAATTAAGTTTCTATAATAGAAAGATAAATTAAAAGAAACTGTATTTTAATTTTTTCATACATAAAAAGTTTCCTCAGATAACTAGGTAATGGCTGACTGATAATGATGATGATGTTCAGTTTCGAGCTATTTGTCCCGGAATCGTTACAGAAAAAGTTGGCAACCCTACCTTCCACCCTTTTATTTCCAGTTATTTTCTTGACAATTATTTTCACTATTTCGTTTTTACAACATTTAAATATAAAATTAATACATTTAAATTAATTTTAAAAATACAATTCTCGAAATTCAATAAATCAAAATTATTATTTAAAAACAATTAATAAAAGTTTAATTTAATATTATCAGAAATATAATTCTTGAAAATTGACGAATGGGCACGCCTTTGCCAGAGTAGTGGCATCACTTTGGGACTCCAAACTTTGAGGGAGACGGCTTGTTGGAAGCCATTTATCGGCATATTTTATTTACAAATGGTCGCTATCCCTGACTCAAACTATAACCCGGCTACTATACACGAATAAAAAGCACCTAAAAATATAAAACATTTCCTTTTAATTTTATCATGCATTAGCTTTTACCCCGGAAATACGTCGTACGAAAGCTCCGAAGACGTTTTTGTAAACAACGCCACGTTGGAAGTCACAGTGAAACTGTCATTGTATTTTCATTCGCTAAGTGCAAATTATCGAGAATATTCGAATCTTTCGGTCAATATTCTAATTTTCGTTTTAATTTTGCGATTGGCTGCTTGAAATGTAACTGCAGCTGGTTAACTTTGAATTCTTGGACTAAAAATAAGGAATGAAATTGTAGTTCAGCGGTGGTGTATCGCCGTTGTTTCGATTTATTTTCGGTACTTGACATGGTATGGTCTTGTATCGTATTTGTTACTGAATTGTTTCTTTTTCCCGGGAGATGTAGCCGGATAATGTATTTTTAAAATGTGTAGGGTTCGCGTGTTGCTCAGATGCAAATTTCGGGTAGCAGCGCTGTACATGCCAGCCGAAGTGAGTTCGGCGCAGGTGTTTGATCTATTTAAAGGGCACACGCTGAGTTGGCAGAAGCCCAAGACTGGAGTAGCGATACGGAGAGAGCGAGGCAAGCTTGATGGAAGGTGATAGCGGTGTTTAAATGATAGAGCGTGTATTGGTATTTAGCCGAGGTGGCTGCACGACTTCGAGAATTAGCCCAGAGCCGAGGTTTACGTGGATTATTAGTAAATGCCTACTCTGCCTGAGGGATTCATTGCGACCTTTAGTTTCTTAGTACCGCGGGTTGCGGTACTGTTGTGTATTATTTTGGAAGCCCCAAGTCTGTATATGTTAGTCTGCCTCTACGTAGAGAATAAAGGAGTTATTCTAGAGTTATCCCTCGTACTTTATAATGTGCCTGGACCGTTAGAGATATAAAAAGAAAGGAAGAACCACATAAATGTTTTTAAACCTTTAAAGTTAAATAATAAATAACCTTAGTTTTATCTTAAATTTGGTTCGGCTCATCTTATTTTATTTTCTCAACGATGTTGAAACTTCTGAGCCATTTACTGTGCTCAGCACCACTGCACATAGAATACTGTTCGATTGAGGAGCTACTTGTTCATTCTCCATGCACTATAGGGGATGGTATGTTCGGCTGCGGATCACAGTCTTGGTTCCAGATAATTAACCCTCTTCATTGCAGGTATGAAAGCACTTTTTGTTGGCGGTAACTTTTCCCAGCTAGTTTGATTTTTGGAAAACATAGTCCAACGCAAATCTCTAAGTTTGGTTATATTTGTTCTGGGTTGGTAAACTTGGCAGGTGAACGCTTCCAATACTTCCTCGGGAATGGTGTCTCGTGTTCCCATTAAGCTAAGAGCCAATAGGGTGTCTTCTTTCGCTGCAGCGAATGCTTTCCAGCATGAAAGTTTACCTTTTCCAGACCTGTAAGTGCCTGTGCAATCAGATCCAGACAAGGCATGAAAGGCTGGCAGTGCTGATGCCTTCAACGGGCCTAGTGAAGTGTATAAATCCTCAACGTCTTTCGTATTAGGAACAAAATAAGATGCTGTGGGGAGTTTCTGATATCTAAGAACCAAAACATTGTGCGAATATTAACAGTTTTGTTGCCCCTCTTTCTGCCGCATTATCTTTGTATCTGCCTCTTCTTGCGTGCTCCGAAGATGGTCTAAACAACAATGTGAAGAAGCAACATCGGAACGCCAAGCGACAACAAAGTCTTTCTTAGTTAATTGTGCGTGACACAGGACTTTTTGAGCCAGTTCATCCTTGGTAGATATATGTGAAAGTAGCTTTTGCACTGTTACGTTGGCTATGTTGGTGCTATCCGGGATTTTATGACGGGTAGACACAATGCGCTGGACTCTCTTTTGCCTTGTCATATTCTTTATGGAGTGATCTCTATATGTATCGAACACAAGGTGCACTTCATTATATTCCCAGTACTTCATTTCAATTTCCTTTTTCAATGCTTCCGCCAAACCTTTGCAAGTTATAATATCTTTACTTTTGCCTAATCCTTGGAGCTCTGCCGTTCCATCAATAACTGCTACAGCAAGTGGTCTTTCGTCGGGGGTACTGATAAAAGCTGCTTTTAAAGTGGTGTTTTTTTAGTAGAGCTGCTACTTTGTGGTGTGAGTGAAATTGACTTCAAAATATCTATCAGTTTACTCTTTAGAGAACATAGATGCATAGTGCCATCATAATTAAAAAGTGATCGTGGTACAGCAGAAAATTCGTATGCACATATTGTTTCACGTAGATCTATGTTCCGTTGAGATCTGCTAACAATAAGCAGTCTACAAATAGTGATCTGTCCACTTTGAGGTCTTTAACAATGCCAGCCTCCTTTATTTTAATTTTCCTTTTGGTGCTTGAACACAAATTTAACTTATTCTTTTTCACTGGATCCCATAAATTGATGGTTCTAGTTTCAGACACAAGTCTTCGTTCTTTGAGTTCCTCATAGTCTTTTACCAAGCGAACGAATTATAGACCTTCATATGAAAAAGGATTGCCCACCCGTTCAAGAGCATTACGTAATTTGTTTATTGCAATATTCTCTCTAAGTACTTTTTCGTCTTTAGAGTCGTCATTATGTTTGCTGGATGCTTTTTGCTCTACAATCCCTGCCATCTTTTATGTCTCCTCAGATATACGATGAAGTTTTGGGGCTGTTAGAAAATATCGCGCTAGTGCAGTGGGATTTTGAGTGATGCCTACTAAACCCCCAGTAATCTTTAAAGCTCTGTTTTCTTGTTCTAGCGCTTCATCAGCTCCAACAGGACAGAATGGGTTGCTAGTTTTTCTAACTACCCAATTACCTTTTTCAAGTTCACCCCATACTGTGGGGCATGCCTCTTTCAAAGCACTCATTTCTGCAAGATAATAAGCCATCATGCTAGAGTAATTGTGTAAATCTAACGCAAAAAAGTAGCCAACGATAGATTCTACTGACGAAATGTGTTCATTCCAGTCACCTCTTCTAACTGACCTCATAAATTGCAACAAACATTCAACCATGGTCATATATTCCCGCATGATTTTAAATGTTGGGTTCGACTGTTCACGAATCCCTCATTTTTTCATATAGATTGAACTTTTCAGTGGTTTCTAACAGATCCCGAATATGAAAGTCATTGATTTTGAAACTCTTGGACTTTCTTGAGGATGTCCTCACATGGATACTCTTTTAAAAATATCTGTATATAGCAATCGTGCAGTGCAACGAGAGTGCGTTTATGAGCTTCTTGGGCACGTCGAACGTGTTTGCTTATGATGATCTGCTGCACAGTACATTCACTATACTAGACTTCCCACATTTCAGGAATACCAGATCTATCAATACATGTGACAATAGCACGTAGTAATGCTATAACTGCATATGTGTAAATCTCCAGGTCGTAACACAAAGCGATCTTGAAGATTCTGTTGAGCCATAAGTTGCTGCACAGGATGGTAAAGACCCAAATCTAATGTAACAGCACATTTTGAATCTACTCCACATATATATTTAGTTAATTTTTCCAAGTACGTCAAGAAAGTCAATTGTATGGAACGATCTGTTGGAGTAGCTGATATGATGATTGGTATAACACATACGCGAGTGATTGGTTTGGGGTCTTTTAACAGCTTTGCATTAAAGACAGTCCAAGTCGGAACAGATGCTGGATTAGAACTACTTTCATGATTAAAACTTGAACGTCCATTTCATGAACTGTTGGATATTTCTTCTATATCATGTATTATTTTGTTTTTGCACAAAAACCACGCTAAATCTAATACATTATGTCGTTTTGTACTCTGAAATGTTTTTTTGATATCAGACTTCTTAAAAGCAAAACTGTTAGGCTTTAATAGTTTTGGCCCATTGTAGGGAATAAAGTCTGTCATGTATTTGGGTAGTTTCTGTAGCGAACGATTGGGTACCTGTGTTTCAGCCTCAGACAGGGTTATAGATTGGTATTCATCTTCTTCGTGATATTCTTGATAACAAGTCATTACAGTTGCGTGAAGGGTTCCTCGTCCATCAGGCGTATCTTCAAGGAAGTCCAAATTATCTGCTGCACAAAAGATAAATCTCCTTTTTTCAAGATTGGGTGGTACATACAATCCGTCGTTGTCTTCCATGTGGTTCAGAACTTCATTAGCTACAGCAGTCGAAATCCGGAGAACTTTATTATAATCAATCGACGATCCCAAACCATGCATGAGCTGAACCAAGAATTTGCTGCGAGTTTTATTATGTATTGTTAGGCCAACAGAAACTTGAAGAGGAAGGTCCCGTGAGTGTCTGCGTTTAACTAAAGCCGTGCTACTCTAAACGGCTTGTCTTTCAGTTTGGCACTCATGCATAAGAGTTTGTGATAATGCAACAGCCTTTAGGTTCAAATCTGCGAACTTTCCATTTTTTTTGTTCCCTCCAATACACCATTTGAAAAAGGATAGAACTTCTTTCGGTATGGTATTTATGATTTGGTTCTCCGTAATAGAACTTATAAACTTCCATTTCTCCGCTGCCAGTATGGTTTTGCGTAATAATTTAGCTGCTTGATACAGAACTTTCATACTCGCATTCATATTAGAATTGGACTCCACCCGCGACAACAAAACATCATTGACAGATTTCAAAGAAATACGCTGTGTTTGATTTTTGGAGATAGGGTCGCTAAATACTACATTCATGAAAAATAGTTCATGCTCCATAAGTATTTTAAGAGATTTTCTTGACAACATGTCTTGCTGTTTAACACAATTACAGTGACAGATATCTCTATAGTGTCTCTCAGCATCTGCAATCGTGACAACATAATTCGTAACAACCTTCCAAAAGAGAATCTAGCAAACGATCTATAAATTCTATTTGACTAATACATTCTAGCATGTTAGGTGTTGTTTCAGCTTCATCAGTAATTCGCAAGACGTTGCGGACGTTTTTCGTGTAACATTCTTTGTGGTATGCTACATCATATGCATGCGCATCTTCTGGATTAATGAATCCACTCAGTTTTAACTTCCAATTGCTATTTTCACTTCGCTGGACAACATCATAGATCCGTCGCCCAGTGGCTAAGTGGATAAGGCATCAGCCTGTCACGCCGGGGGTGTGGGTTCGATTCCCGCATAAGACTTGGTTGTATTCTGGGGAACCGGTCAGTCTTCCGCCTGCAATTGGAACCCCGTCTAGAAAGGGGAGCTGCAACCCATCGTCCATCGCCGGTGTCATCGTCTGTCAATAAAATTCTTCTGTGATTGTGTCATTTGTCTGTTTCTATGTCTTATATTCATATGTACACCGGACTGGGGTGTAATGTTGTCATCCCCCAGGGACATTAGCCACACACACACATCATAGATCCTCTGACCTACCTCTTTAGTGGAAACGGTATATAATGGATGTCTCTTACCTTCAGGTTTATCGCAAAAGAAGCAGGCATTTTTATGTAGTTTCGCTCCAAGATTTTGGCCTCTTGTACACGGGTAGTCCTTATTGCACACCGAGCTTGGGGAAGCTACTTCAATTTCTGCTTGTTGCTTTTTATACCTGGTCTGTAGTCTATCAATGTTACCTTTGTGCGTGCATTTCTTGTAACAAGTCAAATGCCACCGGGCATTTAGTTCGGTTATTCCTTCCACTGTAAAATTTCGAGCGTATTCTTCGAGGTGTTGATAATCACCTTCTTTACACTCGTTTCGAATTCTCACTGCATCGAAAAGTTTTTGTTCAGTCTTAGAGGTTTTAACCAAATCCTCATTCGATTGATGTTGACACAACATGCACAGTTCAGAGTTTATGCCCTTCACTCGCTTTTGCTTAGACCACTGAGGTCGGTCGGATTTAATTACACCTTCCATATTTTAAGCTAGAATTTACCAACAACTTCGTTAGGAGTCGCTTCCTGTCTCTCCCAGAATTCCGACACAAACCGAGCCCGTCAGCCTTTTTGTAGGAGTAATTCCTCCCTTATCTAAATATCCTACAGTGGATCCAGCAAGACCAACACATCCTGCTTTTTTATTGGAGGCGCTTTGTCCAGTATGCAACTATGTGTGGACCTCATTTTGTCTTCGCTGAGGACGCTCGATCGACAGAGACAACAAAATTGACGCCTTCAGCTATTTCGACTATATCAAAGTATCAGTGATTTGGGGGATTTCCACACATGGGTACTCTTTTAAAAATGTCTGCATATAGCAATCGTACACACACACACACACACACACATATATATATATATATATATACATACATATATACATGTATATATGTATATATATATATATATATATATGTATGTATATATATATATATATATATATATATATACATATATATATATATATATATATACATATATATATATATATATATATATATATATATATATATATATATATATATATATATACATACATATATACATGTAAACTCATATCGGCTTGGCCGAAAGTAGACGGCTCTCTTGAGTACTTGATGTTTCGTTTGTAGTATACTATTTGTACTAGTATATATTTGTATTTTCGTTTGCTAAAGATGTTTAAATGTTTGAAACGGAATATTACTGAGCTTGAAGGGACGATTTTCCGGTTTCACACCGTCAATACTTAGACGGACTATAAAAGACTGACAACTCCTTGAATTCTTTTTGTGCATAAGGTGATTTTCCATCACGTGACTTTCTCTTCGATGTTGTGATAGAGTGTGTAGTATTCATAAGAAAGACGAAGCGCTAAATCGCAAAGGTCCAGACCAGTACAAGAGTCCTGCTTTCTGCACATGCTTGTGTGGACTTGGGATTTCTTTCGATTGTCAGTGTGTTTACTGTTAGATTCTTTGGTCGTACTTGTTTTTAGAGTTTTCAGCACGGAGTGCTATTACAAGACAAAGAGCTGCATTGCTTCCAAAAAAAGCAGATATGCAGATATTCTTGGCTCAAAATAAAAGATATTTAAATGTTTAATTACACTGCTGGCCACCGAAATTGCAACACCAAGAAAGACAAGAGATATCACAACAAAATTTATTTTGTAGATAACATGTTGACCAAGTATCAAATGATTAAATTTATAGACTTCTGTGAAGTGTGGTTCCTGCCAAAATCAGTAGCCAGAGTAGCCGCCATTGTTGGAGATCACCGCTGCCACACGCCTCGGCATTGATTCAAAGAGACTTTGGATGAGTTCTTGGGGTACAGCAGACCAAGCAGCTTCCACACGTTGCCAAAGTTGATCTGCTGTGGCAGCTGGGGATGGAATCTGGGTCAATCGTAGAGCAACCATGGACCACATGTTTTCTATCGGCGAAAGATCCGGAGAGCGAGGCGGCCAGGGAAGAAATTCAATCTGGCGATTGACGAAGAACCGTTGGACAATGCGTGCCACGTGTGGTCGCGCATTATCCTGTTGAAATATGGCTGTGGGCAAGCCCTGAAGGTAAGGAAGGACAACTGGCTCCAACACCTCGGAGATGTAGCGCTGGCTGTTTAAAGTACCGGCAATGCGTACTAGAGGTGTGCGAAAGTGATATCCAATACCGCCCCATACCATAATACCCGGTGCAGGACCAGTGTGGCGGTGCATAACGCAGCTGTTCAGCATCCTCTCTACACGGTGTCTCCAGACTCGAATGCGACCATCGTGGTGTTGCAGACAGAAGCGTGACTCGTCAGTAAAGACAATTTCATTCCATTCTGCCGTCCACATCCTTCTGTCATCGCACCATTGGCGGCGGAGACGTCTGTGGTTCTGCGTCAAGGGTAGACAAAGCAATGGACGTCTTGCGGACAGACCACTCTGCTGTAAACGGCGTCGAATGGTACGCGCAGACACTGGATGATGCGTTACAGACTGCATGTGCTGTGCTATGGTTCGTGATGTGACTGAGCGATCCGTCACTGCCATGCGCACAATTTACCTGTCATCACGTGAAGTGGTGCGCTGAGGTGGATGCGATCGAACTCGCCGGTCCGTCGTACCCTCCTGCATCCAACGATCACATATCCGCATTACAGTTGTTTGGTTTCGTCCAACACGACTACCGATTTCCCTGAAAGATAGTCCACAATCTCGGTAGGCCACTATCCTTCCTCTGTCGAACTCGGATACTTGATCAAAAGATGTTCGCTGTTTTCGACGAGGCATAATTGATCGTTTTTTGAAAAAACCACAAGAGAAACACAATTGCCGAACTTGAAATCGTCGAAATCTCCAAGCCTTAAATAGCGGTTTGAAGTGGCGCCACAGGCGCGCGTGATGTGCGTCTGTGCTGAAATTCTAATCACTTGCATATCTCACCTCCGCTAATGCATGTTGTAAATTTCATGTTATTTGCATGTTTCCTTCAGGGTGTTGCATTTACAGTGGCCAGCAGTGTAGTTTAGTCTGTTGCAGGACAACAACCTGGTCTCATTTTTATGTATGAATCTGTTTCTTTTTTAGGGAGGTCCGTTGCCACCTGCTGGCTACGTTCGTGGTTAACATCGCGATGTTAGACTGACGATGTCAAAAATGTAACATCGCCCAGGCCTACTAGTGATGGAGGAAATTCTAGTCATGAGAGTGAAATGCGTACACAGGTTGTTGACAGTTTGGACAGAGAGTTGAGGGATATTATTCCTTTTGATCCACAGGGGGTATGAAACTAGAACGAAGGTTAGAATATTTTGAACAGAAACGTTCCCAGTTACAGTTAAAAGATGGGTGGAAAATACAAACATATCCAAATATTTAAAGAGAGAAGCCCTTACTGCCTTTGTGAACTCGTGTTTACACATTCAGAATTGAGCAGAACTTAACAGATACATTGCAGGAATTTTTTTTTCAACAGATAGCGTCGATTTTTCAGAGATTTCCAATTTAAAGTATAAGATGGGAGAGGACTTAAAAGCATATTTTCATAAAAAAAATTGAGATAGGGAAAAAGTTAGGATTATCTAAGAAAATAATAGTCGAAGGCTTAGCCACAGGGTTAAGTTGACGAATGAGATTGACAATCGCTGCAAATCCTCCTCGCACAAAACTCATTTTACGGTCACTTTTGTAAAAGAGAAAGCTCGTCATTTAAAAAGTTTTCAATGAATTTCGGTGAAATTTTACGATAGTGTTTGACATATTACTGACCATTGGCAGGCTCCAAGGGGGGAGGGGCAATAGGGGCAATTGCCCCTCCCAAAAAAGCCCGGCGTATTTTTTTTCATAGCCTAAAATAGTATAATCGTAGACCGAATACTAAATGAGTATAAATTTAAAATGAGACGATGTTTATTTCTTTTATATATATATATATATATATTCCCCTCCCAAAAAAAAGTTGCCCTCCTGACGTTGCCCCCCCCAAAAAAAACTCTGGGCTGGAGCCACCCCTGTTACTGACTAGGTTTTGAACAAAAAGCTAAGCTCTATGTGTTCACTGAATCATTCTACAGGTACCTGCACTTATAAACGGATTTTTTCAAAAAGAAAATCAGTGTTTTTCCCATATTTATTATATTTAGAAATATCGTAAAACTTTTACTTCCGAAAACAGGAAGTGCTCTATAGCAGGGCTGACCGATCTTTTTTAGTTGGCGATCGACTTTTCTCATTTTTTGTGGAGAATGAGCAGCTTATCGTCACTAACATAGTCCATATATTTATGAAATTATGGCACGCGATCGACTAAAATCATGTCGAAGATCGACCGGTTGGCCACCCCATATAAAGGAAATTAAAATACAGGGTGGTCCAAAATTATTGAGCAGTTTTACACAACAAAATTTTAAACATTAAATAACTTCCTCATAAGCCGGCAGATGGCGCGGCAACATTTCGCATTTAAAATTTACAAATTACGTCAGTCTGCAAATGTCTACCGTACAGGAAAAAGCAATGCGCGTTTTGTGGTTCCATGAAACCAAATCCGTTTAACTTATTTTGTTCTTTTTTTTTTCAAATATGAAATGCTCTCTTTTAAAATTCTATGACATTTTTACCCAAATCATATTTGGTCTGAGTCTTGCTTATGAAATACGAGATTAAGTCAACTATTAACAATACCCGTGTGATCATAAACCAACTCCAAAGTAGTCTGAATAAATAATATCAAATAAATAATTCCACAACAAAATGTGTGCATTCATCTTTTAATTAAACTGTTTCCAATGAGTAATTAATTGTTTAAATTAATCTTTTTGAATTTATATAAATTCTCTATTGTTGAAATTACTTCTTTTTCGCATGTTCGGTCCATATAACAAAATTTCACTGTCATTTGCTCGTAATTTTGAGAGTTCAGAACATTTCTTCTATATTCTAAAATCACACATCTTTCGTGCGTTCACAACAAAGTGTATTCTGCACTGCCGTTGACTAAATTTTCTGACGTATTTATTTGAGGGACAGCTAGAAAACGTGATCTGGTATCGAGACCCCATTCCCTCACCCATGCGAGTGTGGTTATCGATTATTCTCATGGAATCAAACAAAATGACAGCGAACATCTATACGTCCGGATTAACCTACTAATTCAGTATGAGTATGCCCACCAGAACAACAGGAAATAGTTCTACATGATCGGTGCACCGTGCCTAGGTAAAAGTACTTCAAAGTACCTTCGAAGTACAGCTCGTCGCCCTATTATTGTCAGTGGCCACGACCTAGTACTTTCTTACGATTCCTGGCCACAGACAGTGATGATTTTTTTTCTAAGTTGTTCATGTTTTCATTAGCTCCATTGGCGGTGTTCTCGCTTGAATTAAGGTAATATTTTCACCACCACTTCAAATTAACGTTGAAGTAGTAAGTTAATCGGGGCACTGAAAGTAAATATGGTCGTTGTCATATCAACCGTCTCCATGGGAACAACCGATAACCCCACTCGCAAGGCACGGCTGAAGGAATTTTGTCTGAATAAGAGCAACTGATCTGCAGAAATTTATCGGGGACATTGCAACCGCAATACGTTCATTTTCTTTTAAGCAGCGAAATTTTTCTATTACGAGCATTTATGACCGTCTCTAAGAAAAGGAGATCGAACTCTCGATTTCATTTGCAACCTGCGAAAATTTAAAAAAAAAGGCTTTTTTTCAAAGTTAATTAAGTCAGAGTGTTCTCTGCATATTTACTTTTCATTTCATTTTTACGGTGATGCTGATTTACTTTCATCAGTCATGCATATTTTTCCATACTTCACAACAGACGATCCCCGCATTGTCTGCATGGCGTATAGGATCGACCCCCCCCCCACATGTCAGTGTCCCGACAGCGAAATCATGCGGTAGGAGGGACTCTCAAACAGCGAAATCCTACCTTAATAAAGATTTTCATAAAACTTTTGGCTAGGAAAAAAAACCTCACAAACTGCGAGATTCATGTTCTATTAATGAATCCTGTTCTAGATCAACTAAGTGTATCATGTCATCAATTTTTTAATACCGAATATCCCCCTGTTACCCACATTTTGTTTGCATAGGTTATTTCAAAAAATTCATTTAAATCTTTCACAAACACAGAAGTTTTATCCTCAAACACGTGTAAGTTCGAAATGATATTCTTAAAGTTCATAAATTTCTCCAAAGGACATAGCATTTTCCTTTAGACCACGTAGTTTCTGCAAAATAGGTTTTCTAACTGATGCCTCCCCAATCTTATGAATGTTAGATACACTCGTGTTTTTGCGTACAAGATTAAATTTAATTTGAGTAAAAGACAAAATGTATAGCATATGTTAGCTGTCTAGCAAATTGCTAAACAAATTCATAAAAACGTGCTTTAAGTATCCATCAGACTTGGCCTTGTAATATGGAACGTCACTTCCAAAGGTTTCCTCTCTTATTACCAATGCCACTGAGAATAAGAGCAGATGATCCCAGGTCCTGTCCAACTGTATTGCAAGACTCAGTAAAGAGTCCATTACTCGATAGTCAAGACTTCGTGTAATTTACAAATTTTAAGCATTTTTAAAGAGCCGAGTACAAAATTAAAATTGTATATTTCATACATAAAAATTTGAGACAATATCTAATATAAAAGAAAATAAAAGTAAAATTAGAGGCTCTATGCATTAAATATTACTTTATCTGCACATCATGAAAAGACTTCGAATAAAATAATAACTAAATTAATTTGAACTATTCAAAACAGAGACAAAAGCGAAAATTAATCCAGTCTCGACATGAAGTCATAAAACATTTATTTATATATCATAATTCATATTTATTTCCTCATTTACAGAACACAGTCGATGTAGAAAAAAAAAGTTAAATTTTGAAAATTATAATATTAGGCAAAAACAAAAGTATTGCATAAGTTTTTTTACTTCAATCACTTTGGTGGGTCAAGTATCCCTCAACGATCGTAGGTGATGACTGATATCGCATTGATATATTTAAAAAATTAAATAATTTCATAAAACACTAAATTAATTCCAAAACATATTTATGTGCGATATCTCCTCTAAATAAATATCATCAAACCTGAGATTGAATTCCTTTTTCACCACATACGGTGGGACAAGAATATTTTTTGTGCTAAACACTTCACTTTTATACGATAGTACAGTTTATTGCATTCTTAAATATGTAGGGAGATGCGTATTTCCTCTGTTCTCAAGCCTATCCCTCATACACTGCAGATGGAAGGGTTTTTTATTTTAAATTACACTCTTCAGAAAATCTTTTCTCACACATAAAGCAATCGAAAGGTTTCTCTTCTGTAAGGCTACGGAGGTGCGTTTTCAATGCACACTGCAAGGAAAATCTCTCTCACACAGAGGAAGAAAGATTTCTCTGTGTAGGTACGAACAAGTATTTTGAAAAAAATCGAGTTCAGAAAGCCGTTTCTCACATATCGTGCGGACCAAAAGACTTTCCTCCATGCATAAGGAGATTCGTTTTGAAATTCCCCTGCAATGAAAATCTTTTCTTTCAAACAGTGCATGTGAAAGGTTTCTCTCATGCGTGGGTGCGGAGATGTATTTTTAAATTACTCTGTACCGAAAACGTTTGTTCACAGACATTGCAGGCGAAAGGTTTCTCGCCTGTGTGGGTGCGGAGATGTATTTTTAAATTACTCAGTTCAGAAAATGTTTTTCCACACAGGGCAGGCGAAAGGTTTCTCTCCTGTGAGGGTACTTTGATGGGCTGTTAAATGACAATGCTGAGAATATCTTTCCTCACACACAGCACAGGCGAAAGGTTTCTCTCCTGTGAGGGTACTTTGATGGGCTGTTAAATGACAATGCTGAGAATATCTTTCCTCACACACAGCACAGGCGAAAGGTTTCTCTTACGTGTGGATGCGATGATGTTTTGTTAAATTACACTTTTTAGAAAATGTTTTCCCACATACAGTGCAGGTGAAAGGTTTCTCTCTAGAGTGGATGCGAAGATGTGATGTTAATTTACTCTTTTCAGAAAAGGTTTTCCCACATACAGTGCATTCGAAAGGTTTCTCTCCCGTGTGGATACGGAGATGTCTTTTTAGACTACTCTGTACAGAAAATGTTTTCCCACATACAGTGCATGCGAAAGGTTCCTCTTCCGTGTGGATGCGGAGATGTCTTATTAAACTACTATGTGCAGAAAATGCTTTCTCACAGACCTTGCAGGCGAAAGGTTTTTCTCCCGTATGGATGCGAAGATGTTCTGTTAATTTACTGTGTTCAGAAAAGGCTTTCCCACATACAGTGCATTCGAAAGGTTTCTCTCCCGTGTGGATACGAAGATGTCTTTTTAGACTACTCTGTACAGAAAATGTTTTCCCACATACAGTGCATGCGAAAGATTCCTTTTCCGTGTGGATGCGGAGATGTCTCATTAAACTACTCTGTGCAGAAAATGTTTTCTCACAGGCCTTGCAGGCGAAACGTTTTTGTCCCGAGTGGGTGCGGAGATGTGTTTTAAAACTACTCTGTACAGAAAACCTTTTCTCGCATTCAGTGCAGGTAAAAGGTTGTTCTGTTTGGGTACAGTAAGGATTATCAATAGTGTGGTATGAATGATGCATATTTAAGTCGGCCAATTGTGAAAATGTTCCATCACATAAATTACATTTGAAATTTTCTTCTTCGGTGCGAAGGGGAATCTGTGCACTGGAACTTTTTACATATAAACTACTTCTACACGTTTCATACGGAGTGCATTCATTTTTGGCTTGAGCAGGGTTCTGCTCGCAGGAATGGCATTTGTTGGAAAGTGTATTTATGCTGGAAATACACGACATTTGCTCTGCTGGCATGCCGACGTTCCTTCACAGGGTGATTAGAAAACTGTAACTGCCAGCCATACGTTGACTTTCTGAATATTATGACACCAGAAACGTTTTAGTTTCCCACCTGACAAACTGTACGGAGAACCTGAAAAGAGAGGAGAAAGGAATTTGAATGGGATATATTAACACTGTACCATGACGCTTTTTTTTATTTTTCCCGTGAAATGAATAGCAATATCTTTTTTTTTTTTAAAATCCAATGCGGAGGCACTTGTATTCAAACATTGGCCCTTACTACGCCGCAGTTTTACTGTCCATTTTATTGTGGGGGCACCATATAGGCGGACAGCATTACCCCCTATGAAGGGACGACACGAACGGAGGCATTTTTCGTGGCGCAACGCTGGGACTCGATCTGAGCACCCTCAGCACCGAAAACCAGCGAGCTGTACCACTGGGCCGCCACAAGCCCGAATAGCAATATCTAAATGTTTGTGCTTGGAAATGAGATATATATGAATTATGATGTTATAAATTACGTTCTGGATTAATGAAAGTTCTGAGCATTTTAAATTTATTGTAATTAGGGCACGAGGTTCCTCAGCCATTCATATTGTTTCGTCCTGGTAGATCATAAGGACTCGCACGGATTTGGTATGTTTCGGTTTGTAGGGATCTCCACAATACGATATCGACCCGATCAAAAACTCATAAGCAATATTCACATTTTTCCCTTTATATTCATTTTAGTTAACCGTAATTATAAATTATTTCATCATTAATTCTTTAGCTTAATGCTCACAGAAATTCTATGAACATATGATGAAAAAGCTTTGGTTACCGTCAGATTAAAAAGTTTAAAACTGTAATAAAATATATAAAATTATTACAGGAATAAGCAAATATGCAGCCTATGGATTTGTTTAGGCATATTTGTATGTATTGTAGTTTGGTAGCAACAGCTATTTTTCACCACGCTCTCTCATTATTTTAAACAGAATGTTGTGTATCAAATACATTAGAATTGGCAATAGAATAAATTCTTCAAATTTCGGTATGTTCATCTACTGTACAATCAGGGTTGGCAAGTTTCTTCCAAAGTGGATAAACCGCGGAAAAAACCATGGAAAAAACCGGCTGGAAGAAATAGGTTTCTTCCACTAGTGGAAGAAACCTATTTTTTTTAAGAATTTACTATATAAGTTGCAACTTCGAAGGTACAATAAATGCATTTTTCTTATAGATAACCTTAAGTAAATTCAATTAGACCTATAAAAATTTAATTGATTATATATGTAAAATTAATAATTACATTACTTTTTTAGCCAAGATCAGATCACATACCTGAACAAAAGAAATTTTATCCAAAATACACAAAATCCATTAAAAGTTATCCATTTCAATTTAACCAGCATAATTTTTTATTATTTAAACTAATATCCAATAATTATTGTATTGAAAAATGCCATCAACTTCATCATTTTCCATACTACAGTGCAACATGGTATAACAAAACAAAAGTTTTTTAGCAGTAGGATGCTGCAGTCGGTTTCTCAACTTCGAATGGATGAATGGAAAAGAAGAAAAATCCTTTCAAGTCCTGCAGAACTCAAGGAAAGTTTAAAACATTGACATAGCCATAGAGTATGTCACTGCACTTGCAAATATTTTTTAATTTATTTGGTATGTCCACCTCATTTCCTGTTGTATTGGTAATGCAAACAAACTTGAAAGAAATAAAAAATGACTCGTTCTTACTCTCCTTTACATGTCGAGCACACAATATGGTGTGCCATCGTCAGAGACACAATCAATGGGTGCCTATGACTCACTACATTCTTTCTAGCCTTATGGGGCCAGACTTGAACAATAGGAGAGAATAAAACATTGCAGGTGTGTAAGGTAAGTTGCAAATGAAATGGAGGAAAGGGAAATAAACTTGTCAGTACCAGCTCATACAAAGGATTGCATTTAAAAAAATTTTAATATCTTTAAGTTATGCACATTAGATTTGATATATTATGCTTTGAGTTTAATTCTTTAATATAGTTAATATATTTTGATTTTGAGCATCTGTTTTGTTTTCTGTTCGGTTTTGCATTTCTTCCGTTTTTTTCCACTGTCCCGGAAGAAACCCAACCCTGTGTACAATAGTACTTTTATATGATTCTTTACATTTCCAAACGTTTCAAAACAGTTATCTGGGGACGTCTCGAAGTCTGTGTGATATATGTCAGGAATACACGGCCGATAAGGTCTTTTTCAGACCGACATCTTTTAAATATTGTATTACGAGAATATAAACACGTAATAAAAATTCTAAACAAAATAAATCTATACGGCTATCATGCGATGCTCCTTAAAAATTACTTAAAAATTCAATTTTAAATTTTCATATTTAGAAAAACTAATTGAGAACTGCTTAAACAAGTGTTACCCTAGTTATCTCTCACACGATTTATATTTGAAAATTTTCTCCGGATTGTAAAAAAAATATGCCAAATGTGGGACGTGACTTCAGACTCAACCAGTCACATACTGATTCGATACAGCTCGGTAATTTAGTAAATAAGCAGAATTTTCCAGCTTTAAAAGGAAAAGAAAATTACATATTACACAGATCAGTAGGAAAATAACTATATTACATTCTTTGTAATTAAAATTTTGGTTGAAGTACGATACTCAAACTCATGCGCGAAGTGGGGCAGGAAAAATTTCTCTGCGGTAACCGTACTCACTCATTTCATGACGTGTTTGTTTAGAAACGAGATTCTTTCGTACTGAAATTTCGGCTTCTCCGCTCTGTAATAAATGATAAATGAATTGATAACAATTGTTTTAAGGATGTATTTGTACATTTAAAAAATCTTTTCCCATTTTAAATCTTAATTTTGAGAATAAAAAAGTTTTCAAGAGGGAATGCTGGATGATTGTGGTTAATTAAATTGTAACATAATTAAAGATATTTTTCAAAAAAAAAAGATGTTTCTTGGTATTTCTATACTAAAAAATTTTGGTGTATTCTAAATTTGTCATATTTTTACTAGAATTTTTATAAAAAAAAATTTGGAGTGTGGGTGGAGGGGAGTGTTTAAATTTATGGAAGGTTTTTAATTAAAGTTCAATTTTTCTAAAAGAATTATGTTTTTGCATTTTTGTATATTTTAAAAACTTTGCAAACGATTTTTTATATATCCTGATTTTGGCACGTCTTTCTCATTTGTCATTTAAAAAAAAAAAATTCTCTATTTTGCAGGATGGATATTCAAGTTACATAAGCTTCTAAATTAAAATTCTTTCTTAATAATGATCTTTTATGCATTTCCATGGATAAAGTGTCTTCATTTTCTATTATATTCACAGTGGATATTAGGTCAAAGAGCCCTTAACAATATATATGACTAAACAGAAATTCTAGAGATGTATGACATTCTTTAAGATTGTGGATTAGAACTGCAAATATTTTTCCAATTCTGCTTTGCATACATCTACTCAGCGAACTATGTAAGCACAAAGGAGACTACTACATAATAAATGCACTAGAAATAAATATGCATGCCTATAAAAATGTACAATGGGTTTACAAATGTGAATTGGGGACTTATAGTATCTTAAACACTCTCAAAACTTGTTGATAACATTAAAATAGCTTTGCTACAAATCTAGCAAACATAAGAATTAGAATTATAAAAATGAAATTAGATAAGTTAAGAATTATTTGAATTACATTATGATTATCTTAAGTTACCTTTATACTAGCTATTAAAATAAATAAAATTATTATGTGATTCAGAGAATATTGGAAAATCATTTTGTTCTTACAGGATAAGGTAATCTCATAACATTTTTCATTGTGTGTATCAAGTCAATTGATTTTAAAATATCCACATAGACTGGAATTCTTTTCATCAAAACTCTACAATACACTTCTGTGCTACAGGAAATGAGTTGAAGATTAAGCTATACATATTATAACATTTCTTGGTTAGACAAAATCCCACCTACCTTTTCATTAACAATGACATAGAAAAGTAATTGTCAATATAAATAATTTTTCATGATAGAGTATGAAATATTTTATTCTGTAGTCATGAATGTTTGCATTTAGAGTAACAGCAAAAGTCATATTTACCAAAACAATCATTTAAGAACATATATGTATAGTATACAGAACAGTAATTCTCACAAGTAAGTTGTAAATCTTTTAAAAGTCTGAATAAATAAAAGACAAAATCTACAGTCATATAAAATTTCCTACATGAAATTAAAACTGTTTAGTTCATATAAAAACATGTTATGGTCTTTTTACAAATTACTTCCCATACACAATTTTTCCTTTCCCATCTCCTTCCAAATGGTGGAAACTTGACACATTTTATATAATAATAAATTTAAATCCTTAGAAGTAATATACTTGACAGGAATAAGAAAAAGTGATTTTTCTATATTTTATGCTCCAGTGAGGATATTAGCAAAACATTTATTGTCTTTATTTCCAGCACATATGGCAAAAAGAAAAAGATATTGCCTAATAAATGAGTTATTGTCAATCTCAAAATAATTTGTACAAGAAAATTCTTTTATATACCAATCATTAGAGTATACAATATTTACACACTGGTATAAGGCAGTTAATAACAATGGAATGTAAAGCTTATGCCAGAATGCAAAAAATCAGAAAACTCAATATATCTGGGGTATAGGGTTTTGATTTGGAGCATTTTAAACTTTCATAAATACCCATTTTTTGAGGTAGACAGTTAAAATCTATAACATTTGTGATTGGATTACAGAGTACAAAACAGACAGAGAA
The DNA here is from genome assembly GCA_907164885.2 of Dolomedes plantarius. Taxonomy (NCBI): domain Eukaryota; kingdom Metazoa; phylum Arthropoda; class Arachnida; order Araneae; family Dolomedidae; genus Dolomedes; species Dolomedes plantarius. Next base: position 166,296,205 of record OU015499.1, read on the forward strand.
TTTAAGGTAATTTAATTCAAATAACATTACCTTTGTCTACAAACTTATGTTTTCATTAAAAGGTTTTCATAAAATTCAGAGCCACTTTGAGGTGTGTCAACAAAATCATCACTAATAAATAGATCAAATATAAAAGCTGTAATATGAGATGCAAGAAAATGGCCACACAAAAACCTGAATATGCTAACATAAATTTGCCTTAAAGAATCCGCAAACACAAAAATCCCATTCTGTGCATTTTTAATAGCAATGTTCACGAAAGGTTAGATTTTCAAGGAGGTACTACATATAATTCAGAGTTATCTGATTTCCCGACAAACGATTACTAATATTTTTTTCACCTGGGTATTTTTACATCTTGGAAGTCTTTTGTCATCTATATTTATTCCTACAGAATTAAAGGAAGAAGTAAATCTCACATATTAGTCAGAAGCAAGAGGAGATTATAATCTCAAAAGTCTAAAAATAGAAATCCACTAAAAGCTTAAAATAATTGGGTGATTTCCCTGCCTTGCATTTTAACTGCTGTGCATATAGAGTATCTTTCATGCCTGCAGTGTATAGCTTCTTTACAGAACAAACAGAAGAATCAAACGAAGAAAATTAGCATTTTGGAGTAAAATCTCACCACAATGGTACGAATATCATACTTCATACATGTTTTTTAACAAGAGACTTTGTGAATCAAAAATCATTGTATTCAGATTACAAAGAAATATGGAGATTAGCTCAAAGTTTTTTCAGGTTATAAATTTTTTCCTTATTCTTGTAGCAAGTTAACAGCTATTCAAACCAGAAGCTGAAAATAGAAAATCTACCACAAAGATTCTCTTGTGAAAAAAGGCCCGCAAATTTTGAAAGTTTCTGAAAAAATTCCTTTAAATAGTTGAAGGGTTTAATAGAGCTAAATACCTACTCATACTTGACTTACCAAATGATGAATCAATGAGAGAACATGCAATGTGAAAGATGAAAAACACCCACAATTTTTCAGCCCTCAGTAGATTTACATGGCTATATCGAACCAACAAATTTTGGCTACTAATCAGAGTTCTCGTCATAAAATTTTAAAGTCTGTGAAACCAAACTCCCCACAGTTCACCACAGAATTAAAATGATATGAATAATCATAACACAACCTCAGGAATACTATGAATAAAAGGATAGAAAATATGTAAAGAATTAATTATGAAAGGCAGGGCTTGCTTTAATACGATTGGATTTATTTGAAGCAATTGGGCCCCATCCTAGTACAAAGCCCCACATGAGGAAATATTTTAATTTTCTGAAGGGAAGTCCAGCAATCATTTAGAAACCTTTTAGACTGCATGACAAAATATAGCCACTTTGATTTCAAACAAGTTTAAAATGGAGTCACAGAGCTTGTAACTGATTTAGAAGTCACTCCAGAATTTCAAGGAACACATTTACGAAAATGAAAAAGGATATTTAATTATGAGTATTAACAAACAAGTAACTGGAAAGAAATTTTTGAGGTGCATTGTTTTCAACATATACTGTAAAAAGCTAGACGAGTTAATTCGAGATGATTCAATAGAATGAATATAAGGAACTTGCATCGGTACTAGAAATCATCTTGACAGATATAAAAATTGACTCAGAATAAAAACCAGATGAAGTCTATAAAAGATGTAGATGTAGCTTAAGGCTGGTCAAATAAATAGAAGAATTAAAACCTATTGTTTCGGAAACCCTATAAAAATTCTACAATTGCTATAAATGACAGCTACTGGCTTCTTAAATGCTTTGATATCTTTAAGAATATTATTAACAATTCATATAACTAGAGCATTGGATAAAGAAGTTTTTAGAGATTAAAATTAATTAAAACAATTAATTTGCACAATTGTACAAATTTTCTAAATTTACACAATGGCAAATGATAATTTACCATTATTAAAATTATCTATTCAGATAAAAGAATATGCAGGTAAGAGAGCAGATAATATAAATCTAATTCTAAACTGATCCAAGCACAATTTTCACACTAAAAATTTTTAAAATATCATATCAAGGCAGTCAGAAATATCAGTGAATATAGATTTTTTAAATCTTGAAATGTTTCTAACAAAGAAATCTTTAGAATACATAATGCAGAGAAAATTAAACATTTTATATATAATATACTAATTAATGTGTATAGTTTTGATGTGTGAAATAATATAATATTTCTTTAAAATGAACTTAAATTTTAAACAACAAGTATTACTTTTAATCATCCAGTTTGAAATACATTCATTTAAAACTTTAAACAAGCATATTATAATGAATGATGTACCTTACATGATGAATATTTAGGAGTATTTCATTTAATACCTTTATCTTTGTTATAATAAAAGATAAGAATGAATATTACTTTAAATTAAATATTACTTTTAATCACCCTGTTTGAAATATATTCATTTAAAACTTTAAACAAGCATATTATAATGAATGATGTACCTAACATGATGAATATTTAGGAGTATTCCATTTAATACCTTTATCTTTGTTATAATAAAAGATAAGAATGAATATTACTTTGAAATATTACTTTAAATTAAATATTACTTTTAATCACCTTGTTTGAAATACATTCGTTTAAAACTTTAAACAAGCATATTATAATGAATCTAAAATGAATCTAAAATTATGACTATTTAGGAGTATTGCATTTAATACTATTGCCATTATCTTTGTTATAATAAAAGATAAGAATGAAAGTTATTTACTAAATCTTGTCGAGAAAATTTTAAAACAATAAATACAGAAACAAATAATTTTTAAAAAATTATTTCAAATGTAATTTTAAAATAAAAGTTCCCTGACAGAGGAATAATATGAGAAAGCAATGGCTACACTGCAGATTGCTACTCATGGTACCAAGCTGTAAAACTCACAAAGTTTAGTGCCAGTTCATCAATTATATGGAATAAATAATTATTTAATTAGTTCTGTCTATAAGTTTCGCATGAAATTAACAGTGTGTATGGATTTTATTCTAATTTTAAAAAACTTAATACACATAAATGATAGTTTCTTAAATTCAAAAAGCTTTAGATGTTTTCACAATTTTATAATTTTTTAAGCTTGAAATACAATTAAAAAAACACAAAACACATGAGTGTTGCAAAAAGTGCTGAATTTTTTATGGCCTCAAATTTGGTGATTATATAAGTATATACTTTGCTTATGTTCTGTTCCTCTTAGGTTGTAATCTTTATAATAAATATTTTTATTATTTGGGTTTATGTTTCAATACACTGCAAACCTGAAGCAGCTAAGCTCTGCTCTCACATCACCAAAGGTCAGAGATTATATCATAGAAATATCACATAGGTTTTTTTCAGCTTCAATTAATTGAACTTTAATGATGATCACTTAGATGTTTTAAGCTAATGAAATTCGAGATTAGATTCAGATAATGAAGTTAATGAAAAATTTTTGAATTCCTTTTATAAAATTTTTATTTTCCACTTTTTCATGGAATACCACCCAGAAGATGAGAACTTACCCTTGGATATTCAAATCTCATTTATAGGTCTTATCCAGGTCTGAGTGCATTTAGTACAACAGTTTTTGTATGTCAGTGTTTTTAAAATTTAATTTTTCAAATGAAGATTCCCAATTTATGATTTTAGTTAATTTTATAAACTTTCCTAAAATATTTTAATTTTGTTCTTAGTTTTATAAATTCATCTTTATACTTTGTAAATATTTCAAATTTAAATTTTAGTTCTAAAAAATCACTAGTAATTGTTTTTTTCATTCTTCTTTACATGTTGAAATTACCTCGCTACAAACTATTCATTGACTATTCATTACTTTATATACTTCATTTAATTTTTCACTACTTTTGTATTTTTATGTATCTTTTTCTTGATACTTTTACGTGCTTATTTTCGAATTTTTAAGATTTTTTTAAATAAAAGTATTGGATTTTGAATATATTGTTTACCTACATTTTCTATACCCGATTGATATATTTTGGACACTTTGCAAATATTTAGACTGTTTTAATTATTTATTCCTAATAAATGCTGTATTCAATATTTATTTCTTAAAATATTCTACGGTTCTTTATTAGGTACTTATTGTTGAATTTTATACAAAGTGTTGATTGTCAGATTAAAGTTTTAAAACAGTATTATTTTTCTAAATTTCTCATAAGGAGAACTCTACTTGGTGGAGTTTGACACCTTTAAGCTGAATGACACAGTATATGGAACTCTTCCCTGTATAATATACTGATAAATTTAGGATAAAAATTATAAATAAAATTATCAAATTGGCAACTTTTAGCAATCTCTTGAAATCGCAGAGTGTATATTTTAATAGCCCGCGAAAATCGACCAAAAAGTATTAGTATGAAGTGGGCTTAAAACCCTAAAGCTTTTAACTTTTTAAAAATAATTTCAAGTGAACTTTTGAACTTTCAAGTGAACATTTGTTACTGGTTTGGAAGATTCTTGTTCAACTGTTATGTATAGTCTTTATTTAGAGAAAAAAATTATAAAATGGTATTTTTATACCTACTAAACCCTTGAATTTTAACTAAGGTACCCAAGTTCAAGTACTAGCCCCTCCCCCCCCCCCCCCAAAAAAAAAAAAACATAACTAATTAACCGCAACACGTAGAGTTATTTTGAAAATACCCCATTATTCATTAAGAAACGAAAAATACAGATAAAATATATAAAAACCATTTTTTTGCAACATTACTTCAGTACTGTAGTGTTTTCACATGCCCCATAAAAATTTTTTGTTGGGGCAAGTGACAACACGAAGGTTGAAACAAGTGAGAACTGGCTCCTTATACTGAAAAAAAAAACATACCTCTGTGTTATAACAGATATATAAATAGTTTTTTTCTTCCCAACATATGTTTTCTAGATGGAGAAATTCATAACCAACCACCTTTTGCCATGTTTCCTCAACAGCTGATGTATGTTTTTAATTCCTTAACATTCCAACATAGGAAATTATGCAACTGAAACTAGTTTTTTTTTTTTTTTTTGTAGGTTTGAAGAAGTGAATTGCAATAAAGTAACATGTTTAGACTAACTGTTAGTGAATGTCAGTGGAGTGGATATTACAAACTATGTGTGAAATTATTGAATTTCTAATTTTCTTGTCACTATTTCTGAATTGCCTTTTGTACCAGATCATGACTTATTAGTGTTCCTGGAAAAGCAGAAAGTGAACTAATATTTTCCATGTTTTTTTGGTCCTACAATATTCAATAAGGCCTATGCGAAGGAAAAAAACTTCTTTTGAACTTTTAACATACATTTGTTACTCTAAAACAAATAACACAAATATACTTCTTTTGTTACTATTCAGACGTTACTGACACTGGCAACTTTAACAACTACCTCCATAACAAGCGAATGTTAAAAGGAAAGAAAAAAAAAAGACTTGTGTTCAGAATAAAATATCCATTCTTTACCTTGCCCTATTTATTTTGCTAGAAGCAACTATGATTTATTGGGACCCGCGTTCTCACTTGACCCAAGTGTGGGAGAAAGAGAGAATGCAAAACACAAAAACTTTAAATATTTACTGCAAAAAAAGTTTTGAACAGATTTTAATAAAAAATAAAACTATAAATGTAGAACATAACCAAAAGTATGTATGCAAATTTTCATACAACAACTTGTTAAAAACTTATTTAGATTCAAAGTGGAACAATATGATTTTGGGTTCTCAATTACCCCAATTCACCCTAATCTACTTATATGCTGAAAACCACACACCATGCCTGAACATACAGTTTTTAACAGTTTAAAAGTTATAAAAATTGTATTAGAATTTAGCTTCACTCACGAAAAAATCAGTAAAATGTAGAAATCATATATATCATTTTCAACATCTTAACAAAACAGTTCTGTCATACAATACAGAAAAAAATAACCTGTAAATTAAACTTACTTGAATAGCTGTTTATTTTACCAGCATCATCTGTAGTATTATTTTGGTACAGATGTAGTATACGTCATTCCGTCATTCATCCGAAAACCTGTGAAAGTTTCTCACCAAGGGCAACACATATTTATATTTATTTACTATGATTATGGACAGTTGAATGCAATAAGCACCATAACGTATACTACGCGCTTAAGAGATACTGTTGCCATTGAACGAACAAATAATGTAAGTTAGTTACTTGCGATGAATCACTGTTATCTAATACCAAGAATGAGGTTCACAGAGTATACCAGTTTTCAGTTCGCGAAGTTTTTCTCTTCTTTCCTGTTATCTTTTCGGGGGGTTACTTGGCTAGCCCACTTCCTCCCATTTGATTAGAATTTGTCCATTGATTGGACTAGAAGCATTGTTGATACAGTAATTTTATGTTTGCCATTTTCAATAAAAGAGGAGGCCGAGAATTTTCGCTCTGAATTATCGGAAGCGTTTGAGAGGAGGTAAAGACTGTTCAACTGGTAATTTAAAAAACAAAATGCGTAAATTCTTTTACTCAAAATTCATTGATAGTTTGAGTTACTATCTCTATATGTTTTAATTAATTTATAAATTGGTGATATGTCCTTATGTGACTAAAAATAATAAATATAGATAATTACTGATCTCTGGCCGACTGCACAGAAGCAATAATAATCGATGACATTCTAGAAAGTTTTTTTTTCTTTTATTCACTCTTTGTTATTGGAAGTATGCAAGTATCAGTAATGTATATTTGGGAACACTTAAGGTTTCTATGGAATGTTTACATTCAGTTCTGACTTTGTCAATGTAATATTTTAAATTTATTATTTATTTTGTTTTGTTTCTGTAAGAAATTCAAGAACGACATCAGAGGTACAAAATACCGAGGGTTGAATTCACAACACAAGGACAAGACTTACATTCACAACACAAGGACAAGTATTAAAGCACTGACCAATCAGGAATATGATAGGTTTAAACATTAACCAATAAGAGAAGCGATTATATCTAACACTCTTCCTTAATCGCTTCGCATAGATCACAATAATAATAATTTTTCCAATTTACATTTTGGTAAACATTTACTAAAAAGATGAGTAATTTGCGATTCAGTACAAATATATTTCACTCATATATCATTTTGCCTTAACCCTCTGACGGTCACACACGTGATATCACGTTCAGTTTTAGTGTCGCCTGAACGTTCACGGACGTGAAATTACGTTTAGTTTTGGTTGCTTGTGAATGGTCACGGGCATGATCTCACGTTCAGCTTGGGGTGCGTCTGAATGGTCACAGCCGTGAAATCGCGATTGTGCTTTTCCCCCTTAGCTACAAATAGGAGTTTGGAGGCATTGTTGAGTTACAATGGATAATAGTATCCATTCAGGGACGTAAATGGACTCGAGACGTTCGCTTAGGGAGATTCACACACACTTTTTACATGTTTGATAAACTACCAGCAGCTTGATTATTTACAGGAATGGTCATTTTGTGCTTTTAACCTTAAATTTTATCTATTCTTATTTCGGATATTTTTTGCAACCTGTCGTATATAAAAATCATTTTATAAAGCTAAAAAAATTCTCAATTATAAAGTAATGATGTACCTTTAAAATGACCTATTTTGGTGTTGAAATTATAAAATTAAGAGGCTGAAATAAAAACTTTTTCAGATAAGTGTCGAAATTTTTATATTTAAACAAATAAACTGAGTTATTATTAAAATTTAATTATTGTTAGGATACACAAGTAAATCATTTTAAACACGTAGCACATAATAATTAAATAGGCACAGCATTTTTTGGGCAGCTCTACATGAAACTTGCAAATATTTGCAAACAATACATGAAAATATTTTACTGAAATCAAAGATAAAAAAATAATTATTTGAAAGTTTACATTTAAACGTTGCATTTCTTGTCTAATTTAACTTTTCTGATTTATTTCTGTTCCGTTTTGAATTTTTTCAATGGGGTATGCTTTATTAGGTTATTTATTCTAAATTTCAATCAAACCATGTGGTTAAAATATTCATTCTATAAAATGCTTTCTAACTACTGAGAATTAAAATATAATATAATTTTTCTCGCAGTACCTAAAATTAAATAACTTTTATGAAAAGGTACATGTTCATCTAATTTATACTTACTTTAACAAGGTCCGTAGAATTATGTCTACTAACATAAATGTTGAAGTATAAATCTATGCCTGTGTAAAGTACTTCAACTTTAACTTTAACTGTCTACCGTGAGTTGGCGGTTTTCAGAAAACACACCGTGTGGTGTGTCACGTTGTAACTGACAAAAACTTAATGCTTTAGCTTAAAGTAATAAATAAATGCCTAATAAGTATTATTAGCTATCCTTGATTACCTTCAAGTGGTTATGAGCCCAGCATGGTAACGCTAAGAGTTTGAACTTTGTTAAACGTGGACTTCGTTTCGTGATCGGCATTCTGTTAGGCCTAACTGGCGTAAGTTTCTTTTCGGACAGTTTTTAAGAACAGTGTTTCTTTTTTTGCAAGCGGGAACATGGATAAGTTCAGCTTCATAGAAAAATTAGAAGGCGAAAGGAACTGGATAAGTTGGAAATTCGATGTAGAATTACAACTTACTGTACAGAAAGCTATGCTCTTGGTGTTGGGTGAGAAGACGAAACCCGAAGTGCCGGAAGCGGATGCTACGGAAGCTGTGCGTAAACAATATGCAACTTCATTGAAAGCTTACGAAGAGACGAACGCAATCGCTCGGTACATTATAGGCTCCAGTGTAAGACCTGAACCTAAGCAACATATTCTTACCTGCAAAAGTGGTAAAGAAATGTGGGATGCTCTACATTCTGTTTATGAGCAAAAGAATGAAAGGAGGTTAGATTTATTATATTCCCAGCTATTTAATTATGTCAAAGATCCAATGGACAATATAGCTATTCATATGTCTAAATTGCAAAGAATTTGGCGAGAGCTACAAGAAGAGTAAAGACTGAAAACGTGCAACTCCCTCAGTCTATGCTTTTGAATAGAATATTGAATACATTACCTAATGAGTATTTGGAATTTAAAAATGCTTGGGAATCAGTACCTTCCAAAGAAAGAACAATAACAGGATTAACTGAAAGACTGCGTCTACATGAGCAACGGTTGGAAGAAATTAAGGTAAAACCTTTTAGAGAAAATAACAGTGTAGCATATAGTAAAGCGAAATAATGTTGCTGATAAAAAGTATTCTGATAAAAATGGTGTGAATTCTCAGAAGGTTTCTAAGAATAAGAAGATTAAATGCTATTCTTGTGGCCACCTAGGACACTTGAAAAAGAACTGTTATTCACTAAAAGGAAAAGGTGCTGAGAAAGTTGAGCAAAATCCTGGTCTAGCATTTATGACAGTTGCTGAAAATAACAGTAAAGATTATTGGCTTATTGATTCAGGTGCTACACATCATATATCTTCAAAGCTTAGCTGGTTTTCATCCTACAAAGAATTTGATTCTCCGAAACCCTTACGACTCGGAGATGGTAGAGCAATGTTTGCCATTGGAATTGGCGAAATTAAGATTGAGATGCTCGATAATGGTAAATGGAAACCAGGTCATCTCACTAAAGTTTGGTGTGTTCCTGAGAGTGACCAAAATCTTTTTTCATCATGTGCAGCATTGGACAATGATCTAACTGAACATGCTGATAACAAACTTCGTGAATTCAGAAATAGAAGTGGTGAGACTGTTGCTGTTGGGGTTAGACATTATACAGTATACAGACTTCTTATGCGTGTATTGAGACCTGAAACTGCTTGTTTGGCAGTTGAAAATGACAGTCTTCAATTATGGCATGAGCGTATGTGTCATCAAAACAAACGCCATGTTCAAAAGTTTTTAAAACATAAAGGTATAGAAGTAAAGCTTGATAGTGAATACTGTGATGCATGTATGTATGGGAAAATGCACAGATTAAGTTTTGGCACTCGTCAGAATAGACCTACTTCTCCTGGCCACCTAGCTCATGCTGATGTATGTGGGCCAATGCCTGAAAAGTCCTTAGGAGGTAATCGGTATTTTATGGCATATAAAGATGATTATTCTAAATACAGAACTGTCTACTTGATGAAAGAAAAATCTGAAGTTAAAATGATGTTGACCAGATTTTTAGCTCATGTGAAAACTGCTTGGTATACTTTAAAAGAATTTTTGACAGATGGAGGAAAAGAATTTGACAATTTGGAAGTCAATGACATAGTGCAGAAAGCTGGTTTACATCATCGAACATCTATGCCCTATACCCCAGAGCAGAATGGTGCTATAGAGAGAGAAAATAGGATTTTAGTCGAAGCTGCAAGATCTATGCTGCATGCTAAAGAATTACCTGAAAGATTGTCTGGTGAAGCTATCAATTCTGCTGCATATGTATTAAATCGCACAGGTCCTACTCCTGAAGAAGGAAAATCAACATATGAACTTTGGTTCAATGAAGTACCTGGTATAAATCATTTGAGAGTTTTTGGTACTGAGTGCTTTATTCACATTCCAAAACAAAGAAGAAAGAAATTTGCCAAGAAAGCACAGAAAGGTTATCTTGTTGGATATTGTGGAAACAAAGAGGGTTATCGTGTCTTTATCCCAGAAAAGAATGAGATTATTTTATCACGGGATGTAGTTTTCAGAAATGAAATTATCAGTGAGAAAATGCCTGTGGACAAGATTCCTTTATTCTGAACAGAAACAACATGTGAAGAAAGAAATGTTATTGGTAGTAATAAAGTAGAAGCTTCTGATACAGAAAATACTGATCCGGTTGGAAGTGGATTAAATTTGCGAGATAGATCTCAAATGCAAAACCCTGCTAGATTTAGTGACTATGTTATGTTTGCAGAAGATGAGCCAACAAGCACTCCTGACAAAGATAATTGGACTATTGCAATGCAAGAAGAGCTAAAAACCTTAGCTGAAAACAACACATGGGAGTTAATAAACTTGCCAGAAGACAGAAAAGCAGTTGAGAATCGATGGGTCTTCAAAATCAAACGAGATGTTAAGGGCAAAGTAGATTGATTCAAAGCCAGGCTTGTTGCAAAGGACTTCTCTCAAAAGTTTGGGACTGATTTTCAAGAAACTTTTAGTCCAGTGGTTCGCTGGGACACTGTTAGAACTTTAATTAGTGTGTCTGCAAGTGAGAATTTAAAATTGGCACAGTTTGATGTCAAAAGTGCATTTCTGTACGGTGAGCTCCAAGAAGAAATTTACATGAAGCAGCCTCAAGGGTATGATGATGGAACTGGGCGAGTCTGCAAACTATTGAAAAGCATATATGGGCTGAAACAAGCCCCTCGATGCTGGAACGAAAAGTTTAAAAAGTTTCTTCAGAGCTGTGACTTAAACCAGATGGACAGTGATCCTTGCTTATTTTTAAACAAGGACAAATCCTTGTTTTTGGTCCTCTATGTTGATGATGGACTGGTTTCTGCAAGAGATGAAACACTTCTAGAACTGTTCTTTGAAAAATTGTCAGCAAACTTCACTGTGAGGTCTGAACCTGCTAATTATTTCTTGGGCTTACAAATTCAATATTTAAGTGATGGTTCTATTTTTATACATCAATAAAATTACTGTAAGAAGGTCTTGGACTGTTTTAATATGTCTACAGCAAATCCTGTTTGCATTCCTATTGACAAAAATGTGCTCTCTTTAGAAACCTCAGAAAAACTTGATGAACAAACACGTTATAGAAAAGCAGTAGGAAGTTTGATTTATTTAGCTACAGTTTCCAGACTTGACATAGCATATACCATAAGTGTATTATCTCAAGTTTTGGATAAACCCTTAAAAATCCATTGGTGCTTAGTGAAGAAAGTATTGAAATACTTAAAAGGAACTTCTAGTTAGGGTATTAAGTATAAATCAGGTGCAAACACCAAACTAGAATGTTTCGGTGATTCTGATTTTGCTGGTGATCCAGTAGGTAGAAAGTCTACTTCAGGTATGTTGTTCAAGTACAGTGGCGGAGCTATAACCTGGGCCAGTAAACGTGAAACATGCATTGCTCTGTCGACTACAGAAGCAGAATTTGTTGCTGCAAGTCAGGCATCAAAAGAAGCTATGTGGTTACATAGAATTTTACTGGATTTATGTTCCCCAATTGATAGGCCTGTGCTACAAATTGACAATGAAAGTGCTATTCGATTAATAAAAAAACCCTGAGTTTCACAGTTGAACAAAGCACATAGATATTCGCTTTAAGTTTGTTAGAGAAAAATATCAGAATGGACTGTTAGACGTTCAATATTGTGAAAGTGAAAGACAAGTTGCTGATTTGTTCACAAAACCCTTGCCAAAGTTTCGTTACATGAAACTTAGAGACTATCTTGGCATGTCTGACATTAAGACTCTAACTTAATCCTTTTTGTTTAGTGTTTTTTTTATGACTGTTTAATTTGTATTCATGTTTTCTTTTGATGACAGGTATAGATTTAGGGGAAGTGTTGATGTATAAATCTATGCCTGTGTAAAGTACTTCAACTTTAACTTTAACTGTCTACCGGGAGTTGGCGGTTTCCAGAAAACACACCGTGTGGTGTGTCACAATGTAACTTACAAAAACTTAATGCGTTAACTTTTAGGAATAAATAAATGCCTAATAAGTATTATTAGCCATCCTTGATTACCTTCAAGTATAAATACATTCTTTATCTCTATCTTAGTCTTTATATGAATCATACCCTGTTTTTTTATAAACAATATCAACGCTAAGTTGCAAAAAATAAAAAACGACTGCATACTTGGGAAGTAAAACTAAGGGGAAGTAATATTCCACAAGTGATTGATTTGAAAATTGGTCGTTCTTATTAAGGGAAGATCTATGTGAATTCTGGGATGATAGGGGAGGGGATTTTTTTGCATTTTGTGACATCAAAATAGGACCTGAAATTACACCTTGACAATGTTCATTTGTTATAGGTTATCAAATATTCTGTTTGAGTAAGATTAAATTTCAAACATCCACTTAAAATAATTGAATCGCTTATTGCAGAAACCCCATAAGAGACAAAAATTTCAAAATCTACTTCTTTCTGTTTTTTTTGTATTTGATTGAGAGACGCTTCGATTACTGAGGGAAAAACAAAACAGAAAAAAACGTATGTTTTTATTTTTTAAACGTCCAGTTCGAGGCTTTGAAACGTATGTAAATAAATAAATAAATAAATAAATATATATATATATATATATATATATATATATATATATATATATATATATATATATATATACATACATACAGGTAGCTCTCCTACAGCACGGTTTCGCTCTAACACGATAAAAAATTTGAAAAAACCTTTGTACAACACTGCACTTCTATAGCACTAGATAATAGGAATTTTGTTTATCACATTTAAAACTAAATTACCTTAAAATAATGACGGGAAGGAATAATGAACTATAGTGGCTTTACATGAAAATGTTTAAACAAATTATAATTTTTTCATTTATAACTCTATAAAATTAGAAGAAGGCCTAACCTTAGCTGAAAATCTTGAATTATTTTTCCTGAATGCAGACCCTTCCTCTGAAAGAAGCCGAAAATTAAAAGGGAGCTCTAAAATTGTCTATCTCCATAACGTGAATCTACAATGACCTTGTAAGAACCAGCAAATAAACCAAAATTATAGATTTTTTAAAGAGGATAGAAGGTACAAAATATCTAAATGAAGAAAATGGTACTGAAAGAGAAGGTGATAGCATTCAATCGAAAAAACGTTCTCATTTGATTGTACTGAGCAGTGATGAGGAAGAAATTTATTAAATTAAGGTCGTATTAAATGAAAATAATATTTTTTTGTTTCTTTTCGTTTTGTGTTATACATACATTTATATTTTTAATAAAGATTAAGTTGCTTATATGGAATTTTAAAAAAAATGTTTGTTTTTAATAAGTATTCAGAACGTAACCCCTCTTTTTAAACTGTCTCTGGGTCTCATATAACACGGTTTCACACAACACGGCATTTTCTAGGAACTTATCTACCGTGTTATAGGAGGGTGTGATAATGTGCCCACAGCACCCCGTGAAAATAATGTCATGATTTTTGTGACACAAGACACCAGAGATTCTAGTTCAAATTAACGTCCTTTATTGGACTACTAAACTATGTACATTATTATTTACAAGTCATAACACTTAGTAGATGGGCACCTTACACGTGCAAACAAATCTCGCTAGGCTCATAGCTACGTCACCGCTCCCAAGCACCCAGCCAAAAAAAATTCCTCTCTCGGAAGACAAACGTCTGCCTCTCAGAACGACCGCTGTCCAGCATCGTCGGCAAAGTCTGTTTTTGTTAGACAAAAGGCTACCGCCTTTTATCACCTCCTCCCCGGTTCATTCTCGAAAAGCCTAGAATATTCCGGAGACGATTAATAGTCCTCATTTCCGGGTCTTGTACGTCACTTCCGCACGAGCCATCCTCTGTCATTTCTCACTTGGGCGACACTCAGGACCAACCCACATTGTCAGGCGAGGGGTCCTACCTTTTCATGGGCCATTCGTCACTCTCTGTGTCCACATTACTGGACAGTCGCCCTCCGGTCCGTTAACCTGCAACAGATGGGACTTTCTGGAATAGAAAACATCATTATTCCTTCCTTTTGAGTTCCTCCGCCGCCAGGAAAATTTATCCGGATGCCCCGTACACATCTGAAACTCTTTCAAACAGTTCTCAAAAGAACACATGTGGGAGAAGAGACAATTAAGTCCACTGCTTGTGGGAAAAGGGGGCTGCCGACGTGACAAGGGTTATCTGTATATATATATATATATATATATATATATATATATATATATATATATATATATATATATATATATGTATATATATATACACTCATGGACAAAAAAATTAGCGCACCAAGAAATAATTGCGGGATCGTAACGAAACTTTCAATGAAGGTACATGTCGGGGAGATATGCAAATGATTAGAAATGCAGCGTGATTGCGCATTACGTATAGCCGGCAGAGGGCGTTGAACATCGTACTCTGTGGAGTATAAAACAGGTAACCAAAGCATGTTTGAGTGTGCTGAATCATTTACAAAGGAAGAGCTGAGATAGACATGCCATTACGCCGTGTTCGAAGACAATATAAGCAGTTGTCGCAGTTTGAGAGGGGGAGAATCGTCGGGATGATGGAAGCTGGGTGGTCAGCTAGGCGAGTATCTCGTCAATTAGGCCGCTCTGATTGTGTTGTGAGGAGGTGTTGGGACCAGTGGACCCGAGAGATGTCATGTACACGAAGACCAGGCTCAGGACGCCCTAGACAGACCAGTCGTCGAGAAGACCGCCACATGTAAGAAATGCACGCGTACAGCCAACTGCTTCATCGGCCGCCATCCAGGCACAGGTAGCACCTTCACTAGGGGCCTCTGTGTCTTCTCGAACCATACGAAGGCGCCTGGCTGAAGGACAGTTGGTATTGAGGCGCCCATTACGTGTGCTGCCCTTGACGCCCACCCATCGACGCCTCCGTTTGGAGTTTTGCCGCGCACGAGGAAACTGGACTACAGCGGAATGGAACCAGGTCGTCTTTAGCGACGAATCCAGATTCAATCTCGGCAGTGATGACAATCGTGTTCGTGTGTGGAGAGCCCGTGGTGAACGCTTCAATCCTGCCTTTGCTGTACAGCGACACATCACTCCCACAGCTGGTGTGATGGTATGGGGTGCCATTGCCTACAATACACGGTCACCCCTAGTATTGTTCCGTGACACCATGACAGCCCAGCGGTATGTTCATGAAATCCTGCAACCACATGTGTTGCCACTCATGCAACGGCTCCCAGGAGCCATTTTTCAACAAGACAATGCTCGGCCTCATACAGCAAGTGTGTCACAAGACTGTCTCCGCAGTGTTACTACCCTTCCTTGGCCTGCCCGATCCCCAGATTTGTCTCCAATCGAGCATATCTGGGATCATTTGGGACGACGAGTTGGGCATCCCACGAGTTTGAACGAACTAGAGGCAAACTTACGAACTTACAGCAAATATGGAACGAAATGTCTCAAGACATCATACAGAACTAGTATGACTCAATGCCCGATCGTATCGCATCGTGCATTCGCGCTAGAGGGGGTCCAACGGAGTATTAACTCTTCCGTTCTTTTGCCTTTTTCTCTGAAATAAATTATCCTTTTTCTTTGAATTTCTTATCATTTACTTATATCAAAGTAGTTATTACGTATGTAAAATTTCGTTTCATTTTGACGACTCCTTCTTGGTGCGCTAATTCTTTTGGTCATGAGTGTATATATACAGGTGGTTATCGAAATGGAAACACTAAGAAACATAATGAAACCTTTATTAATACGGCGTAGGGTCACCTTTGTATTTAATACCACCTGATTCACCTTGAAACTGGATTATAAAAGTCATGAATAGTGGTTAAGAATATATTATACCATTATTCAGGGAAAATCAGGAAAGTTCCTCATGAGATGCTGTGGTGGATATCGATACGTGGCTCTATCGGCTTATACAGATCACGGTGGTTTTATGATATTCGGGAGGATTGTACAGGGCAAGATATGATATTTGACTTCTTTTTCATGCTATTCAAATCAATACTTGACAGATTTAGCTGTATGTATGGGGGGATTATCATCCTGGAGAACGCTATCTCCTGCAAGAAACAATGTTTGTCCCATAGGATGGATCTGGTTGGCTAATATTTCGACATAATCCTTCCCATTCCATCTCCCTTTTAGGGTTACAATAGGGCCTGAAGAAAACGAGATGCCATTCCAAACCCTGATAGATCTACCTCCAAAATTGACAGTTGAGATGAGACAGCCAGAATCTTACGCTTGTGTAGGTGTTCTCCAGACTGACACATGTCCTGTTGCAAGGAACAATATGAACAATGATTCGTCGGACCAAATGCCTTTTTTCTACATATTACTTGACGAGGATTTCTCTCGTGGCACCATTGTGGACGAAATTTCGTATTGGCATCTATTACGTGTTTCTTGGGAATAGCTACTCTTCCATAAATGCTTTGTTTGTGAAGTTCCCTTCTACCTCTAATGGTTGATACCGGAACATGCAGATGCAGACTGAGCTCTTAGATTGAGGACATTTTGGTTGCAGTTGTTTTCCTTCTTCATGTCGCAATATGCTTCAATACCTCATCCGTCTCTTTCACTCAGCTCTCCTTTTCGTCCACAATTCTGTTTGCAATATGAAAATTCTGTTGACAAAATGAGAGACACAATTTTCATCAGCTCGACCGATTTTTATGCTTTTTGAAATACTCTGAAATTTTTGCGAACGACCTTCTGTATTAATGAATCCTGTTCTAGTTCAAACTAAATGTACCATTTCATCAATTTCGTTCTTATACGGAATATCCACCTCTTGTTTGCATGGGTTGTTTCAAAAACATTTATTTAAATCTTTCACAAACACAGAAGTTTTATACTTAAACGTGTGCAACTTCGAAATTATATTCTCAAAGTTTAGAAATTTCTCCACAGACATCTCCCTTTAGATCACGTGGTTTTTGCAAAACAAAATTTTCTACCTGGTGCCTCCCCATTCTTATGAATTTTAGATACACTCGTGTTTTTGCGTACAAGATTAAATTTAATTTGAGTAAGACACAAAATTTATCACATCTGTTAGCTGCCCAGCAAATTGCTAAACCAACAAATTCTTAAAAACTTGCTTTAAATACCAATCAGACTTCGCCTTGTAATGTGAAGCGTCACTTCCAAAGGTTTCCTCTCTGATTACCCGTACCACCCTGAGTGAGAGAAGACGTTCCCATGTACTGTCCAAATACATTGCAAGACTCAGCAAAGAGTCCATTACTCGGTAGACAAGACTTGGTTAGTGTAGAAATTTTAAGCATTTTTCAAGAGCTGATCTCAAAATTAAAATTATATATTTCATACATAAAAATTTGAGATGATATCTAATACAAAATAATATAATGGTATAATTAGATGCTCCATGTATTAAATATTACTATATCTGAACATTGCAAAAACCTTCTAATAATATAATAAAAACTAAATTAATTTAAAATAATTAAAAGAGAGACAAAAGCGAAAATTAATCCAGTCCCGACACGAAGTCATAAAACATTTATTTATAAATCATAATTCATATTTATTTCCTCGTTTACAGAACAAGGCAGATGTAGTGTACAAAACAGTTCAAAATTAAAATTAAATATTAGGCAAACACAAAAACCAGAAGTATTGCAAAAGTGACATTTTATGACACCTTTCCTGGAGTATAAAGCAGGTACAATGACAAGTTTATTTTACTTCTATCACCTTGGTTGATTAAGTATCCTCAGAGATCGTAGATGATGACCGATATCGCATTGATAAATTTTAAAAAATTAATGTCGTAAAACTAAATTAATTCCAAAAATTAATTCTGTGCGATATCTCCTCTAAATAAAGACACTCAAACCTGAGTTTGAATTCCTTTTTCACGACGGTGGGACAAAAATATTTCTTTGCGCGAAAAACTCCCATTTCATACGACAGTACACAGTTGATTACATCTCTGAATGGGTAGGGAGATGCTTTTTTCATCTGTTCTAAAGGAAGGGTTCTTCATTTTAAATTACCAGGTCTCCGGAAAATCATTTCTCACATATAGTGCAATCGAAAGGTTTCTCATCTGTATGAATACGGAGAAGTGTTTCTAAAGCACACTGCAAGGAAAGTCTTTTCCCTCACAAAGCGGATGAAAGATTTCTCTCTGTAGGTAAGACCATGTTTTTTAAAATGATCGACTTCAGAACACCTTTTTTTCACATATCGTGCGGACCAAAAGACTGTCCTCTATGGATTAGGAGATGTTTTCAAATTCCCTGCTCAGAAAAACTTTTCTCACATACAATGCATGCGAAACATACCTGTGTCACATACCAGTGTGGGTGAGGAGATGTCTTTTTAAATTATCCTGTTCTGAAAATGTCTTCTCACATACAGTGCATGCGAAAGGTTTTCCTCTCGTGTGGATGCGGAGATGTGCATCTAAATAACTCTGTCGAGAAAATTTTTTCTCACATACACTACATGCGAAAGGTTTTTCTCCCGTGTGGACGCGGAGATGTGCTGTTAAATTACTCTGATGAGAAAATTTTTTCTCACATACACTGCATGCGAAAGGTTTTTCTCCCGTGTGGATGCGGAGATGTGCATCTAAATGACTCTGTAGAGAAAGTTTTTTCTCACATATACTGCATGCGAAAGGTTTTTCTCCCGTGTGGATGCGGAGATGTGCATCTAAATGATTCTGTTGAGTAAATTTTTTCTCACATACACTGCATGCGAAAGGTTTTTCTCCCGTGTGGACGCGGAGATGTGCTGTTAAATTACTCTGATCAGAAAATATTTTCTCACATACATTACATCCGAAAGGTTTTTCTCCCGTGTGGATGCGAAGATGTGCATCTAAATGACTCTGTCGAGAAAATTTTTTCTCACATACACTGCATGCGAAAGGTTTTTCTCCCGTGTGGACGCGGAGATGTGTTTTTAAATTACACTGTCCAGAAAATGTTTTCTCACATACAGTGCATGCGAAAGGTTTTTCTCCCGTATGGACGCGGAGATGTGCTGTTAAATTACTCTGATCAGAAAATATTTTCTCACATACATTACATCCGAAAGGTTTCTCTCCCGTGTGGACGCGGAGATGTTTTTTTAAACTACTCTGAACAGAAAATGCTTTCTCACATACAGTGCATGCGAAAGGTTTTCCTCCCATGTGGATGCGGAGATGTGAATCTAAATGACTCTGTCGAGAAAATTTTTTCTCACATACACTACATGCGAAAGGTTTTTCGCCCGTGTGGACGCGGAGATGTTTTTTTAAATTACACTGATCAGAAAATGTTTTCTTACATACAGTGCATGCGAAAGGTTTTTCTCCCGTGTGGACGCGGAGATGTGCTGTTAAATTACTCTGATCAGAAAATATTTTCTCACATACATTACATCCGAAAGGTTTCTCACCCGTGTGGACGCGGAGATGTTTTTTTAAACTACTCTGAACAGAAAATGTTTTCTCACATACAGTGCATGCGAAAGGTTTTTCTCCCGTGTGGATGCGGAGATGTGAGGTTAAATTACTCTGATCAGAAAATGTTTTCTCACATACAGTACATCCGAAAGGTTTCTCTCCCGTGTGGACGCGGAGATGTTTTATTAAACAACTCTGAACTGAAAATGTTTTCTCACATACAGTGCATGAGAAAGATTTTCCTCCCGTGTGGATGCGGAGATGTGCGGTTAAATTACTCTGCTCAGAAAATGTTTTCTCACATACAGCGCATGCGAAAGGTTTCTCTCCCGTGTGGACGCGGAGATGTGATGTTAAAGTACTCTGTTCAGAAAATGTCTTCCCACACACATAGCAGACGAAAGGTTTCTCTCCCGTGTGGGTGAGGAGATGTGTTTTAAAACTACTCTGTACAGAAAATCTTTTCTCGCATAAGGTGCAGGTGAAAGGTTGTTTTGTATGGGTATAGCGAGGATTATCAATAATATGGTATGATTGATGCATATTTAAGTCGGCTCACTGTAAAAATATTCCATCACATAAATTACATTTAAAAATTACTTCTTCGGTGCGAGGGGGAATTTGCACACTGGAACATTTTTACTCTAAAGTAATTGTACACGTCTCACTTGGAGTGTATTCATTCTCGGCTTGAGTAGGGTTCTGCTCGCAGGAATGACATTTGTTGGAAAGTCTATTTACGCCACAATACACATTTGCTCTTCTGGCATGCCGACGTTCCTTTACTCGATGATTAGAAACTGTAACTGTCAGCAATACGTCGACTTTCTGAATCTGCAGACACCACAAACGGTTTAGTTTCGCATCTAACAATCTGTACGCAGAATCTGCAAAGAGAGGAGAAAGAAATTTGAATGAGATATATTAACACTATACCATCACGCTTTTTTTCTTATTTTTCAATAGAGATGCCACATCGATGTCGATTGTTTCAAAACATCGATGTTTTTGTAAAAACATCGATTTATTGAAGCCAATGCTTTTTAACATCGATGTTTTGTGTTCGATGTTTTTTTAAAATGAACAAGTACCAAAATAAAAAATTTAACCACGTAGCATAATTTTCACACTCAGTAAATGTAAGTCTGAATTCTGCATAGGACGAATACAAAAGGGGGAACGATTCCCTAGCAACAAGACGATTGGAATGAACAACGAATGAACCAGTCAGAGTGCTTGGAATGTTCTTGACACTCCAAAACCTTCCATGGGGTTTTATTGTATTAATAGTATAAACACGAGAACAGCCATTTAAGTTTTTGTTTTGCTCTGGTTTTATATAAGTTAGCGTTAATATTATTAGTAAGATGCCTCCCAGAAGTACCGTCTGGAAATATTTTTGCAAAACCTCTGACAAATTGGCGAACTGCAATATTTACCTCAAAACTTCAAGTAATGCAATATAAGTCTCTCAAAAATTTTGGCAATACCACAAATTTATCTGGACATTTGAAGACGATAAATGGCGATATTTACAATGAATATTTTGAGTCATCAATGAAGGCCAAGGCAAAAAGTAAACCACACAATCCAGATGCTGCGGCCCCAGCTATTCCAAGAACTTCGGTGACTGAAACGGAACATAGGGAAGAAACCGTAAGTTCGTATTCCACTATTCCTAGGTTCTATAGAAAGACAGTTCCACAATTGTGATTTCTTTTAAAGATGGTGGAGATATGCACAGCAAAGTTTCTCAAGCTATTCTTTTCATGATTTATAGAGATTCTCAGCAGATTTCAATCATTGAAGACGAGTATTTTAAACACTTGTTAAAAGTAACTGTGCATTTATATACTGTTCTATCACGAAGAACAATAGATTCAATGAAAGATCAGAAGTACGAAACGGTGTTATTTATGTTAAAAGAGCGATCGAGCAATGTCTCAAATGCGTGTCTCACAACAGATATTTGGACGGAAACTTACCGGAAGAGAAGCTTTCTTGGAGTAACAGCTCATTTTATCGAAAATTGGGTACACGAGTCTGTAATTCTCGGAGTTCATGAGCTACATGAAAATCCGACATCACAAAATCTGGTTGGTTATTTCACAGATACTTGCTAAGAATGAGAATTCAAACCACATAAATTTACAGCTGTCATAACAGATGGGGAACTAACATTGCAAGTGCGGTGGAAAAAGCATTTGGGAGAAAAACACAGCCACTGTTTTGCCCACTTTCTAAACTTAATGGCACAAAAATCTCATGAATCCCTACTAGACGCTGTTTCAATTATAGAGTGAAAACCATTGTAAAAGGGTTCTAGCATAGGGTGGTAGCAAGTGATGAACTTAGGAAAAAAACAGAACCCATGCTGATTCAGAGCGAAGAGCAGATCGACAAGGTGGAATTCCACTTTTTACATGTTAGAAAGATTCCTCCAGTTGGGGGAGGTTGTTGCATTGTTAACTTCCAAAAATCGGCTCCGCCAATGCTCTCAGCCACGGAGATGGAGTTTTTGCAAGAATTGTGTACATTATTCAAATGTACAGAACTCGCAACAGCACAAGCATCAGGAGAAAAGTTCGTCACAGCAAGCTGTGTTATACCGATATAGTAAAAAGATGCGTAAGAAAATGAATGCAGTGTCGTGCGGTTCAGAGCTACGAAAAACGCTGAAGGAAAGTGTTCTAGCTCAATGCAATAAGAGATTTGGTGGCATTGAGAACTGTCATTTTTTAGCAAATTGCATCTTTATTGGATCCACAGTTTAAAAATCTTCACTTCCAAGACAACGCTGTATTGGATACGTGGATCAGGAAGCTTAACAATGAGATCGTAGAAGAGAGTGAATCATATGATTCTGAGAACGCACGATCGTCTCCAACACCAGCTTCCTCTCAACATAAACCAATTTTTCTTAGATTGTGACAAATAAATTTAAAATTTAACAATATTATTTAGATATATGTATTTATTATTCTGTGCAGTACAGGATACTTGAGAGGATCACCACAAGATGGTAAAAGATGACTGGAGTGTAAGAAAGAGATCGGAGCTATTGGGGGAACTTGACACAGGAAGTTTGTGCCGGTACTTGCAGTTTACTTAAAGTTACAATTAAGTATTTGTCAGTAATGGCGACATCCGTCCCATCAGAAAGAGTTTTTTCCCTAGCTGGTGGGATAGTTAGTGGAAAAAAGAAATAGACTTAAGGGGGGAAAATTTCACAAACTTCTTTTTTTTAACTGTAAATATTAAATATAGCGCATATAATTATATGCCCCAATAATTTTTATTTACAGTAAAGAAAAAATAAGCCTGTTCAGTTTCCCCCATACCCTGGTTTTGCATCAGTACTTCAAATTGGTGTAAATATATGTAATTTTCTTTTGTATTATTTTATTTGAAAATGAAATATTTGTTAATAAATTGTTCTTGTTATTTTTTTATATTAAACTCTGTTGAACCAAACTCAAAATTCTTTTAAATGATTTTGCCTTATACTCTATTGATATGAAACCAATCCTTTTGTCTTGTGATATAGTATGAACTTCAGATTTTTTTTTTTTTTTTACTAAATTATTTAAGCCTAGTACAAGTATATTATTCTCCAACTTGAAAATAAATATGAGAATAATTTTTCACATTCAACCAGTTTAAATTAGAAAACATAACACAATTTTCTTTTTGGCTTTCGTCCTATCAATTGTTTTTATAGAAATAATTTCTTTCTAAATTTTTTGGTAAAAGTAATAAAATCCATCATGGACATTCTGTGATATGTGTTGACTCTAGCAACCAAGTTTTTAACATTTGTGTCAGTCCAATCAGAGAGTAAAATTAAATCCCCCCTCCCACGTCTAACCAAAGTAACATTAATGTTAGAGGTTACTAAACCAGTTTTAAGAAATCGATGTTCAAACACATCGATGGTTTTGAGGCGATGTTTTTACTAGCATCGATCTTTTTAAAGTTGAATATCGATGTTTCAAAACATCGATGTTTTGTTGTCGATGTTGCATCGCTATTTTTCAAGTGAAATGAAAGCAATATATAAAAGTTCGTTTGTGCTAGGAAATGTGATATCCGTAAAGTAAGATGTCATAAATTAAGTTCTGGATTAATTAAACTACTGCGCATTTTAAATTTATTGTAATTAGGGCACGGGTTTCCTTAGCCATTCCTATTGCTTTGTCCTGGTAGATCATAAGGACACGCAGATATTTGATATATTTCGGTTTGTAGGGATATCCACAATTCGTATATCTGCCCGATCAATATCATATAAGCAATATTAATATTTTATTCCTTTCATATTCATTTTAGTTATCCGTAATGAAAAGTAATTTCATCATTAATTATTTAGTTTAATGCTCCGAGAAATTTCAGAGATGAACATCTGATGAAAAAGGTTGGTTACCATCAGATAAAACTTTTTTTATAAATGTAATAAAATACATAAAATAACAGGAAATATCAAAGAATATGTGGCTTATGGTTTTGTTTAGACACTTGTTTGGATTGTAGTTTGTTGGCATCAGATATTTTTCACCACGCTCTCTGCATATTTTAATCTGAATGTTGTGTATAAAATACATTAGAATTAGCAATGGTATAAATTCTTGAAATTTCTTTACGTTCATCAACTGTACTGTCCGACCACGGAAGCAAGGTCCCTGGCAGCTGTTACGCATGCGCGAGAAAAGCTAGTCTACTTAGAAAATTAGGGAAAACGTCATATTTTCGGATGTGTTTGTTTATGAAATACGGAATGTATTTCAGACTGCTTTTTGTCCGCAATTTTAAAGTTATTTTTTAAAACTTTATTTTTGATCGAATATGTGAATAATAATTTCAAAATAATAAAAAGAAAGAAGCAAATCTATTTAAAAAATAGGAGTTTTATAGGAGTGGATATTTTCGGATTACATCACAATCAAAATTATCTAAAGCTACGTTTTCGGTGGTTCTTTTTTTCTGACGTTTCCTCGGAGATTCAAATTTTGGAGTTTCTTCACCCTTTGCCTCTCTGCGTATTCTTTTTACACTGGACATTGATATCCCGGTCATTTCACTAGCTCTCTTTAGGGATTGCGAAAGTGGAACAATAACATTTCCTGCTAGTGCTTCTTCATCACACAATTTAATTACATTGTGTATTATACGTTTACAATCACTACGGAACGGCTTATTCCGAGCAGTTGTGTTGGGTAAAGGATCCAGTAATTTTAATATAATAATCAAAATAACAGACGAGGAAAAAGCAAGCAAGCGCAGTTAGTAACCGATTCTAAAGAATGTCGAGAGAATACGAGACTTTTCCCCCTCCTTCCTCAGCAGCCTTACCTACAGCGTGAATAGAATCGTCTTGGCACTATGCCAACCGTGGTTCTTCGTACTGTGGTCGGACAGTACAATTGTGCTTTTATGGAATTCTTCACATTTTCAAACATTTCAAAACAGTTATCTGTCGACCTCTTACACGGCTGATTAGGTCTATTCCAGACCAACCTCTTTGAAATATTGTATTGCGAGATTATAAACACGTAATAAGAATTCTAAACAAAAGAAATCTATACGGCTATCATGCGATGCTCCTTAAAAATTACTTTAAAATTTTCATATTAAAAGAAACAAATTCAGAACTCCTTAAACAAGTATTTCCTTAGTTATCTCTCACGCAATTTACTTTTGTAAACTTTCTCCGGGTTGTAAACAAAATATGCCAAATGTGGGGTGTGACCATAGGCGTAGCGTGCTTCTAACTTTTTGAGGGGGCACGAATTGAATTCAGTTGGGGGCCTCCTCAGCGCAATGACTGCCGAACGGTCCTTAAAACCCTATAAGCGTTTTGCCCGGATAATTCCGTAGATTTTAAAATTTCATATTAAAAGAAACAAATTCAGAACTCCTCAAACAAGTATTAAAGCGTGTAGCACGGATTTTTCTGCTGCTTCATACCCCCTCGTAAATTTCATTGATCGACATGGGGGATGTTCTGCGGTTGAAGGGAGTTGAACGTAATTGGTAGATTTCGGTACTACATTATAACAAGTGAAAAATTGCGCTATGCTCCTTTCATTCCAATTGTAATTTTGTTTGGGACAATTTCTCGTAATGTTCCACCAGTTTGCTATTATGTGCGATTATAATTTTTGACGAATACAGTATTTTTAAAATAAAAAATATAAATGATCAGTAGGACAAATCAGACAATTCAAACAATTTCCCATGAATCCATGTCATTAACAGTTGATATGATTAGAATTTAAAACGATATATTCAAATTGGTATTTTAATGTATGAAATATATGTAATAGTGTAGGTGTTGATATAATTTAATAATCACCACAATTCAAACCATACCGGTAAATGATTAAAAAACACTCTTTACCTTGTTTATGTAAAAACAAGGTAATATATTATTTTTCTTAAATTTTACGATACATTACAAAATATGCGGAGATAAAATAGTTCTTTTGAGATCCCTATGAAAGTTTGAACAAAAATGTAAACACATGAAATAATGGAAATCTATGTGAAATTAATAGAATTAATGGAGAGAATTGAAAGTTATATTTGTTATATAGAAATATAATAATTTTATTGTACAAAATTAACGGACTCACTGTTGTTATCTTGAACGACTGAAAGAAAGGTTTCAGACAGAAGTCAGGGCCGTAGCCAGATATTATTTTCGGCGGGGGGGGGGGGGGGGGGCAGGGAGGAAGGATACTGCTATTTGTTAAAGATAATTGCTTAAAACTACAGGTGTTTTTATGCGTGTATACCGCTAATGAGTACCATAAAACAAATGTAGTTTTTTAGTAACAACAAATAAAATATAGTGAACATTATTAAAGATTAGAATGAGTCGAAGTATGCACATCATTAACTAAATAGTAAAATAAACATTAAAATGATAGAAATATACGCGACATTCATACTAATTTGTAAAACAGAAGTATAATTGAAGAAAGTAAAGAGAAGAATATATTATGTTCTTCTCTATACATTGAAAGGACATAATATATTCTATAGAGAAGAATATTTTATGTCCTTTCAATGTATAGAGAAGAAAAGTTGAGAAGGTTAAAAATGAAGTATAAAAAACGATTTCTACACACTTTTTAGATTTCGTTCTTATATGTAGTGGAATCCGCTTAAGACGCACTATTTCTGTGGTCCCAATTTTATTTATATGCCTATAATGCTATGATTCACCTTTTAAGAAGTTTTACCTTTAGCATTACTGTATATCCGAGCAAACCTATTAATGGAATATACTCAATGTTACGCTGGGCTATTGTTTATCATGAGTGCCTAGTTTTAAGAAGTTTCAATCTTTTGGTCCCTTGGATAATTTTTTCGGCTGGTTTCCATAATATACAGGGTGTTGCAAAAAGGACTTTACAAAATAAGACGTGTGATTGTACTCCTCAAGATGAACAATATTTACTATTTTATATATATATATATATATATACACACACTCTTAGACAAGAAAAAAAAAACTGACCCATGAAGATGGTGTAATGCAAAATGGACACAAATTGATATGCATACATGTTTCAACGAAAAATGCAAAATTTTAAAGTTTGGCGGCCAATGAATGAACATGTGACTCAGCAGCACATCTTATCTGCTCTATTATTTTTTATTTTTGCAGACTACAAAAATCTTTAATTTTTTTTTCAAATAACGAGAAAACTATAGTTTAGTTATTATTTTTCTTTTATTTCAAAATATGAATGATCTTAAATAGGTTTTAAAATATAGGATCAAGTGAACATAATTTTGAGATTTTAGAATTTTTAATAATTAACTTTACTTTTGTCTCACAAAGAAATCTTCAAGGATCTAAGACAGTAATTTAGTTACAAAGTTTAGATATTGCACAATCGTATAGCAACAGTAAATCCTTGGAACTGTCCATATCTATTAAGTTAGACTTTGTCTAAATATTTTGTCCCATTTGATACCAGTGCCCTCATTGCTGTCACCTCAGGTGAGGGTAATTACCCTTACTTTTGATCATTAGAAAATAAACGTTCAAATTCCAACTTTCAAACTAAATTATACTTTTACTTGGCTTAATAGATATTAACTGGATTGATTTTGGTATTTTCCTTCAAGATTTTAGCAAATGTCTGTAATTCTTTTGCTTTTCAACGAAATTGTCTTGACAGATGTAAAAATGATACTGAATAACGACCAGATGAAATCTATAAAAGATGCAGACGTAGATAGCTATATGTTGGTCAAAGGAATGGAAGTATTAAAACCTATTGTTTCAGAAACCCTATACAAATTGTATAATTGCTATAAATGACAGCTACTGGCTTATCAAATACTTTTATATTTGTAAAGACATTTTGAACAATTCATGTAACTGTAGCACTGGGAAAAAGAAGCATTTCAAGATTAAAATTAATTAAAATATACCTGAGGTCAAAAATAACAAATTTTCATCAATTTGTAAATGATCTTGTTGATAAAAAAAATCTAGCAAAATTTTATTGTAAATAATTTTGTTCTGTAAATAAAAAATATGTATTCTAGCTACTTTTTAGTTTACCTTTTCTTATAAATGTACATAAAAAAGGGAAATATGACCACCTTCCTAATTTTTGTCTTTCCTGCTTCATATTAAATGTTTATCATTTAATATCTATATATATATATAAGAATTTTGAAGGACCCTACCGAAAATTCTGTAATTTGGTCCCACAAGGACTAAGGCTTTCCTTGATCAAACGCCCAAATGAGAAGAACTTGGATGTCAAATTTTCCAGTGCAAAGTAATTAACTGTTATACTCTGTTATTCTAATATATTAAGTTAGTATAGCAATTTCCAAATTTTTAAATATTAAAAGGTAAAGTTCACACAAAATCTTCTATAAATTATGTTTAAAACAAAGTTATATGTAAACAAACTGTCAAGAAAACAGATAGTGAGTAAGAAAGTTCAACATGAAATGCAAAGCTATGTATATGACTGCAAAGGAAATATTTAAAAAAACTGGCAAATGATTGACTTCTATTAAGAAAAATTTTTCAAAGTTTTCACAAAAGAACTTGTACAGACAGAATGTTCATGCATATTTCCCTCATGCAAGATGAAAACTTACCACCTCAAATTTTCAAGTTTTGGGCAAAGTTATCTTTTACATAAATGGTTTAATATAATCCTAAAATATATGTTTTGACTTTTGCCCATCAAGAAATCTAATTCATTTCGTACATATTCTATTACAGCATAATTATACAACACATTTCTAGAGATTGAAATGTGGTTTAAAAAAATATCAAGTTATACATGGTACCAAGCTGTGGTACCAAGCTCATGGTACCAAGCTGTAAAAGCTCACTAAGTTTATTGCCAGCACATGATTTCCATGGAAAATTTAATTATTTAATTAGTTGAATATATATGTTTGCATGAAATTAACAGTGCATTTGGATTTTATTCTAATTTTAAAAAATTTAATGCACATAAATGATAGTTTCTTAAATTTGATAAGCTTTTGATGTTTTGACAATTTTATGATATTTTAGGCATGAAATTAAATTTTAAAAACTCCAATCACATGAGTGTTGTAAAAAGTGCTGGATTTTTTATGGCCTCAAATTTGGTGATTATATAAGTATATGCTTTGTTTATGTTCTGTTCCTCTTGGGTTGTAATCTTTATAATATATATTTTTATTATTTAGTTTTATGGTTTAACGGACTGCAAACCTGATGCTGCTTTATTTTTCAGTTTCAACGAATTGAATTTAAATGATGATCACTTAGATGTTTTCAGCCAATGAAATTTGAGATTAGCTCCAGATAATGAATTATACATTCAGTCAATGAAAAAATTTTGAATTCCTTTCATAACATTTTTATTTTCCACCTTTTCAAACAATACCATCCAGAAGATGAGAACTTACCCTTGGTTATTCATATTTGGTTTATAATTCTTATGCAAGGTCTGAGTGCATCTAGTGCATCAGTTTGCTTTTGTCAGTGTGTTTAAAATCTAATATGTCAAATAAAGATTCCCAGTTTATGTTTTTAGTTAATTTTGTACCCTTTCTTAAAGTATTTTAAATTTTTTCTTGGTTTTATAAATTGATTTTTATACTTTGTAAACATTTTAAATTAAAATTTTTGTTAAAAAAAATCACTAGTAATATTAGTGTTATTGTTTTTTCATTCTTCTATATACGTTGAAATTATCTCGCTACAAAACTTTTATTTTTATGTACTTCATTTATTTTTTCACTATTTTTGTATTTTGATGTATATTTTTCTTGAAGTATTTATGTTTATTTTCTAGTTTTTAAGATTTTTTTTTTTTAAATAAAATTCTTGTATTTTGAATATGTTATTCCCCTACAACATTTTCTACAACTGATTGATATATTCTGGACACTTTTCAAACATTTAGACTGTTTTAATTATTTATTCCTGATAAATGCTGTATTCAAAATTTCTTTCTTGATATATTCTTCAGTTCTTTATTAGCTACTTATTGTTGAATTTTCATACAAAGTGTTGATTGTCAGGTTAAAAGTTTTAAAACAGTGTGAAATAGAATTTTCCTAAATTTATCTTTAGAACAACTCCACTTGGAGGAGTTTGAAACCTTTTAGCTGAACAACACGGGATATGGAACTCTTCCCCGTATATTTTATCTTTAACTGCGATTATTAACAGTTCAAAATCATTTGTATGACTCATAACCAGCAAAGTTGTTAAATACATTATATCTGACTTGTAAAATATAGTTATAAATGTAGGATGAAAATTGTAAATAATATTATTACATTGGCAACTTTTAGCAATCTCTTGAAGTCGTGAAGTGTATATTTTAGTAGCACGCCAATGTATTAATCTACTTATTTGCGGAAAATAACAAACCATGACTGAACATACAGTTTTTAACAGTTTAATAGTTATACGAATTGTAATTTAGCTTCACTCACAACAACAACAACAAAAATGGCGTAAAATATAGATATCATATATATCGTTTTCAACATCTTAACAAAACAATTCTGTCATACAATACAGAAAAAAATACCTGCATATTAAACTTACTTGAATAGCTGTTTATTTTTCCAGCATCATCTGTAGTATTATTTTAGTCTGTGATCCATCTGAAAAGCTGCGAAAGTTTCTCGCCAAGGGCACTACTTTGTACATATAATTACTAAAATTATGGAGGGTTGAATGCAACATAAACTACACTCTTATAGAGTTGCTATCGAATCAACAAATAATGAAAGGAAGTTACCTGTGATTAATCACTGTTATCTGCTACCAAGTCTGTGACGTTAAACTTAGGTAGCGTACATATTCGATAGCGAGTGCATTTATACTGACCTGTGGCAACGGTATCGGTTACGCTCGTAGTTTATGTTCCTCATTGCGTTCAATTCTCTTTAATCTAAATACTTAAAAGAGAAAAACAGTTGGCGACAAAATTTCGCTTCTTTTAGAATGGATCATGAACTGAAATAACATTGATCTAGGTGCTAAATAAATAACAAGTATTCAAGTAAGTTTAATTTGCAGGTTATTTTTTCTAATGCAGGTTATTGTATGACACAACTGTTTTGTTAGGAAGTTGAAAATGATATGGGAGAAGTCCCATATCCTGTGCCTTAAAATTTGGCGATTTTTTTGGGCGACAAATATTTCAATATGGTGTATTCGCATTCGTTTCTGTTGCGATGTTTTTAACGTGGTATACGTCGATGTTTTTACGCGTGACATTTTATTGGCGTGGTAATTTCAAACGTTATGAGTTCTATAGTTTTATTTTTGAACGGACATTACAACCGCGTATGGAGGGATTGCAGGTAAGTCTTTGCTTCTGCCAATTTTTTTTTTCGCTATGCATCCCTTACTTTTAAACTTTTCTATTTTTAAAAGTGGTTTTAAAGTTTATCACAGAAATGTGATTATTTAAAAATAGGTAAATGGTTCTTGTGGATATTTTCACTATAAGAAATTTTATGTATTCGATTTTTTTTTTGGGGGGGGGGGATATCCTTTAAAAAAATGGCAGATGCTATTGAGACTACCCAAATAAGACAGAAATTGACGCAAGTATGGTTTTTCTTTTTAAAAAGGTGCTCTGAAGCTAGTCGATACCTTAAACCTAAGTGACGCCGTAAAAATGGCGTCGCTTAGGCAGGTTGCATTATTCTGAGTTTTCTGCGTTTGGCGGAAAACTCAGAAACCGAGCCCAGTGGCACAGGATACGGAACTCTTCCCAATGATATATATGATTTCTACATTTAACGCTATTTTTTTGCGAGTGAAGCTAAATGTTAATACAATACGTATACCTGTTAAATCGTTAAATACTGCATGTTCAGGTATGGTATGTTATTTTCAGCAAAGTAGTAGATTATTACTTTCTGGTCGATGTTGGCGTGATATTAAAATATACGCTCAGTGATTTCAAGAGATTGCTTAAAGTTGCCAGTCTCATTTTTCTGATTTCATTAACAATTTTTATCGATACTATTCCGCTAGCGGGGACCTAATTCTTGCCAAGATTAAATGTTGGCGCTATACCATTGGCGGACACCAGTTGTCGCCAATCATAAATGCTTATCAAATAACTTATCTTACTGTTTTAAAAATTTAACCTGACAATCGACTGTTTTTATGAAAACTCCAACAATATTACAATATTTTAATGAAAAAATACTGAATACAGCATTTCTCTGGAGTAAATAATTAAAATAGACTAAATATTTCCAAAGTGTCCAAAATGTATCAATTGGTTTCTAAAAGTAAGTCAAAATTTAAATTTTTAAAAATATGTCATAGGATAGTGTGGAAACAAGAAATTCAAAATACAAGATTTTTATTTTCATAAAAAATCTTAAAAGCCATGAAATAAATATGTAAATACTTCAAAATTGACACATAAAAATACAAACATTGTAAAAAATAAATATAGTACATAAAATTTAAAAGTTTGTAGCAAGATAATTACAGCGTATATAGAAGAATGAAAAAAAAATATGACAATCGTATTAAGAACAAAAATTAAACGGTATTTATTAAATAGTATTTAACAATACTTATTTAATTTTAAGTTTTAGAACAAAAATTAAGATTAAAAATATTTCCAAATTATAAAAATCAATTTATAAAAAGTAATAATCGAGATTTCAATAACCAAGGGTAAGCTCTCATCTTCCTGATTGTATTCCTTGAAAAGAAAGAAAATAAAACTTATGTAAAGAATTCAAAAGATTTTTCATTCACTCAACTTATAATTTTTTATCTGAAGGTAATTTCAAATGTCATTGGCTAAAAACATCTAAATGATCATCATTCAAATTCGATTAGTTAAAACTGAAAAAAACGAAGTGACATTTCTGAGATATAATGACTGACCTTTGGTGATGTAAGCGGGGAAACATAGCTGGATCAGGATTGCAGAGTATTAACCCATTAGACTGAACAATAAAACATTTATTATATAGATTATAACCCATTTGTAGAAGAAAATAAATAAAACAACCACTTCTAATTCGAGGCTCTAAAAATTCAGCATTTTCCCCAACATTCATGTGTTTGTTTGTTTTTATTTTATTCCATGCTTAAAATATATTAAAATTGTTAAAACATCCAATCTTATCAAAGTTAACAAATCATCATTTATGTGCTTTAAATTTTTAAAAATTACAATGAAATTGATATGCACTGTTAATTTCATACGAAATTTATAGATAGAACTATTGAAATAATTAAATTTTTCACATTAATTATGAATTAGTACAAAATTTGGTGACTTTTTATTGCTTGGCACCATGCGTAGTAATCTTCAGTTTAGGCGTTGCTTTCTTGTATCATTCTTCTATCAGAGAATTTATTTATGATGGCCCTTGAAATAATTTTTTATAGAATGTTTCTGCATTCATTCAGTGTTGACATTTTTGATGAGAAGTTTAATAAATAACATTCATGCCTATCTTTCACTGCAACAAAGATAACAGCAAATGTAATACTCCTAAATATTCATAATTTTCGGTACATCATTCATTATAATACGCTTCTTTAAAGTTTAAAATCAATGTATTTCAAAGAGAATGATTTAAAAGTAATGCTTGATATTTAAAATTGAAATTCTTATTAAAGCAGAAATATATTATTTAATATTTTTAAATTGTATGCAATTAGTAATATATTTTATATAAAAAGGTTTAATTTTCTCTGCACCATGCATTCTAAAGATTTCTTCATAAGAAGCATTTCAAGATTTACAAAATCCGTTTAACCTGATATTTATGACAGCCTTGATATGGTTTTTCAAAATTTTTTGTTGTAAAAATTTTACTTGGACCAGTTTAAAGCTAGATTTTAACTGTCTGATCTCTTACCTGAATATTCTTTATACTCAATAGATTATTTTTTACTGGTAAAATTTATAACTGCATTCTTGCAAATCATGTCTAGGGTAATCTTTTAATATAAATAGTTTCGGTCCTTTAGATCAGTGTTAGCCAAATTGATGCTTGTTGTATTAGGATTTATGTATCCTTTCCCCTCCTAGGGTTAAAAAGTATTTAATGAATAGAAAGTAACTGTAGTAAAAGTGTGAAATATATCTTCTTCAATGGCTCGACAGCCCTGGATGGGCCCTGGCCTTCTCAAGAAGACTTCTCCAGGCACCTCTACTTTTGACAACTGTTTTCCAGTTTTTGACCTTTAGAGTATTTAGGTCTTGTTTTACACAATCAATCCATCTTACCGGGGGTCTGCCGTAAGGTCTATTTCCCATGTGCTTTGCTAGAAAGATTTTCTTACAGCAACGATCTTCATCCATTCTAACCAGATGACCAGCCTAATTAAGTTTCTGTAATTTGATGAATTTTACTACATCAGGATGTTTATAAATCTTATAGAGTTCTAGGTTATATTTTCTTCTCCATGATCCATTAACCTGGACCTCACCCAGTATGCAACACAAAATCTTTCTCTCAGAAATCCCCAAGTCAATGCCCAGGTCTGTGATACCTATCTCAGGAGAGATCTTATGACTTTTGTAAAGAAGCAGTTCAGTATACTTAATTTTATAAAGCTGGATTTCAAATAGCTCTTCAGACCCTAAAAACGTCTATTTGCAGCTGTGATTCTTTTATATAATTCTGGTGTTAACACATTTTTATTGTTTACCTCTGCTTCCAGGTAAGTAAAACTGTTAACTTTTCAAATTTATTATTATCAATTTCAAAGTGACTAAGTTGTCAGTCATACTTTAGATAAGGCAAATACTTTGTTCTATTTTCGTTTACAGATTAGTTAATTCTTTTAGCACTTTGTTCCAATGCCATAAATGCCTGTTTAAGAGCTAGTGTGGTTCAAGCAACAATGACAATGTCGTCAGCATAAGCCAATATTTAAACTGACTTAGTGAAGATATTGTCAAATATATAGTTTTGAAAATTCTGGTGCTCTTTAATTTTCTTACTGCTCCAGAAATGTATTGTATAACTGTGCTGTGATGGGATATGCATGAAATGAATTATACTACATGGGGTGAAAAGTTCCGGGACTCGCTACTAGATGGCATCCGCAGTGAAATATCCATATAATGTTCTGTTAGTACTAACCTTCAAAGACTGCTATCAAAGTTTCATGACATGTCGGCCAATTATTTACAAATTGTGGTCATGTAAGTGAAGCTACTATTGATTTTCTATAAACAATGTATGAAAAGATTTTCACGTCTTTATTAAACATTGCTTTTTGACAAAAAAAAATACTGTCTAGACCCAAGAATGGCTCGAAAAGCATTACAGCACATCAGCTCCGTCAAAAAAAACCATTTTTCGACGGTTTAGCGAGTTTAAAATTGGCCGTACGGACACTGATGATGCTGCACATTTTGAACGTCCAATTGAGGCAACAACTCAAGAGAACATTAAAAAAGTCCACCATATTGTTTTGGATGACCGTAAAATGAAAGTAAGGGAGATAGCTGACATCGTAGAGATATCAAAAGAACGGGTGATACATGTTTTGCATGTGTATTTAAATATGAAAAAGCTTTATGGCATATGGGTGCCGGATTTTCTAACAATCATCCAAAAACAGAATGTGCCAATAATTCAGAGCGTGCTTTGGAGCTATTAAAGATTAATCCAAAATTATTTGTAACAATGGAGGAAGCGTGGATCTATTACTACACACCTGTGTCAAAAATGCAGTCTGCAGAGTGGTTTGAAGCTGGCGAAAGCCACCCAAAGGCATAACAATCAGCTGGAAAGGTGTTGGCCAGTATTTTTGGGGATATATGTGACATGACATTCATTGACTGTCTTGAGAAATGAAAAACAGTCACAGGAGAGTATTATGCAGCATTATTGGACAGCTTGATGGATGAAATAAAGAAAAAAAAGCAGCACATGGCGAACAAAATAAGTGCTTTTTCACCAAGACAATGTACCGGCTCACACATCAATGACAGCGATGGAGCAATTCGTATTAAAATTGATTGAATTAAAATACGAATTGCTCCACCATCCCCTGTATTCTCTAGATCTGGCCCCCAGCGACTATTATTTGTTTCCTAACTTGAAGAGATGGCTCCAGGGGATGAGATTTTCATCAAATGAGGATGCCAAATGCGAAACTGATGTGTATTTTGGAGCCCTTGACAAATTATACTATATGAAAGGTATTCAAATGTTAGAGGACCATTGGAATAAGTGTATCGCTCTTGAAGAAAACTATGTTGAAGAATAAAATTGATTTTTGACAAAAAAAAATGTAATTTTCATTGCTAGTCCCGGGACTTTTCACCCCATGTAGCATTTCTAGATGGAAAATATTTTAAAATGGCATTAGAAGATTATATTAAACCATTTATGTAAAAGATAACTTTGCCCCAAAGATGAAAATATAGGCTGGTAAGTTTTCATTTTGCATGACAGACATTTGCCTAAACATTCTGTATAAGTTATTTTATGAAAACTGTTTGAAAAAAAATTCTGAATAGAGGTCACTCATTTACCAGAAGATTTTTCTTTCCTTTGCAGTCTTTTCGATAGCTTTCCATCTCATGTTAAATTTCTTACTCACTGACTGTTTTGTTGACAGTTAGTTACATATAACTTTCTTTTAAACATTTATAAAAATCTGTTTATAGTTTTTTTTTCTTGGGGGGGGGGGGAGATTTTATGTGACTTCTACATTTTAATATTTAAAAATTTGGAAATTTCTACATTAGCTTAATATATATGAAGGAAACAGAATATAACAGTAAACTGCTTTGCACTGGAAAATTTGAATCCGAATTCTTGTCATTCATCCTTTTGATTAGGGCTAACCTTGTACTCATTCTGGGACCCAACTGCAGAAATATTTTATTCAGAGATCAAAATTAATTACAATCAAATTTTGCTTAATTTTTTATTTACAAGATCATTTGTAAACTGACTTAATTTTTATTTCCTAGTTTCTACATGCTCTATAGACAGTATTGCAAATCTGTTGAGTCTCTCCTGCTATATTGTTGACTTCAGGTATGTTTTAATTTATTTTTATCTAGAAAAGCTTTGATTTCCCAATTTAATAGTTATATGAAGGGTTAAAAATATCATTAAAGATATATATATATATATATATATATATATATATATATGTGTGTGTGTGCATTTCAAAAGCCAGTGGCTCTGATCTTTAGCAATCTTAGAATTTTTATAGGGTTCCTGAAACAATAGGTTTTAATACTTCCATTTTTTCTATGTCTACATCTTTTATAGATATCATTTGGTCATTATTCTGTAACATTTTTACATCTCTGAAAGCAGTTTATAATACCGATGCATTTTTTATGTTTGTTCTGTGGAATTGTCTGGAAACTTCTCTAGCCTGTCTAGCTTTGTACGGTATTTGTTAAAAACAATGCACCTCAAACGTTTCCTTCCAGTTACTTATTGGTTCATCCGCATACTCATAATTGGATATCCTTTTTCATTTTTGTAAACGTGTTTCCCGAAATTCTGGAATTACTACTAAATAAGTCGAGCTCTGTGGCTCCAACTAAAACTTATCTGAAATTTGAGTGGCTATCTTTTATCAGGCATTCTAGAAGGTTTTTAAATAATCACAATACTTCCTTCCAAACATTTTGAATATTTCTTCATGTTAGGCCCTGTGCTAGCATGGGGCCCAGTTACATCTAATGCGAATCCAATTGGATCAAAGGAGCCCTGCCTTTGATAATTAATTCTTTACATATTTTCTATTCTTTTATGCATAGTATTCCTAAGGCTGTCTTATGATTATTAATAGATCATTTAGTTCTGTAGTGAACTGTAGTGACTTTGGTTTCACAGATTTCTTAAAACTTTATAAAGAGAACACTAACTAGTAACCAAAATCAACTGTCTTGATTTAGACATGTAAATCTTCTGAGCAGAAAAATAGAAGGTATTTTGCATCTTTCACATTGCATGTTATCTTATCGAATCATCTTTTGGTAAGTGAAGTTTCAGTACATGTTTAGCTATATTAAACCATTCAACTATTGAAAGTAGTTTTTCTGAAATTTTCAAAATATGCAGACCTCTTTTCTCAAGAGAACCTGAAATACAATATTCATGCTGTTGTAGAGAGATTTAACTCCAAAGTGCCAATTTTCGTATTTTTCTCTCTTCGATTCTTCAGTTTCTTCTATACAGAAGCTATATACTGCAGGCGTGTAAATATGACTTACATGCGTAGCAGGGGAAATGCGATGGCAGACAGTTGTTCTTTACTTGCTACAAGAAAAAGCAATAACTTTTTAGCCTAAAAAACTTTATGACCTAACCACCACATTTCTTTGTACTCTGAATACAATGATTTCTGATTCACCATGTCTGTTGTTAGAAAATAAGTCTGAAGTACAATATTCATACTATTGTAGTCAGATTTCACTCTAAAATGCCAATTTTGGCATGTTTCTCCCATCAATTCCTCATTTTGTTCTGTACAGAAGCTATATACTGCAGACATGCAAGATGCTCTATATGCATAGCAGTAAAAATGCAGGGACAGGGAAAGCACCCAATTATTTCAGGTTTTTAGTCGATTTCTATTTTTAGATTTTTGTGAATATTGTAAATCTCTCGCTTCTCACTAATATGTGAGAATCATTTCTCGCTTTAGATCTGTGGGAATAAATATAGATGACAGGAGGCAGTAGTGGCTCTGCGGTTTGCGAGGCTCTAGGCAAACATTTTTGAGAGGCCCCTGAATTAATCTTGTGTGAAATCAGACGGGTTTTCAGTTAAAGGCAATGCTCATATCAGTATGCTTTTATGAGAACAAGAAATTTGTTATAATATCTCCTAGACAAATATTTAAAAAATAATAATATTAATATTTGGAAGATAAAAATTCTATATTATTTATTGGAACACTATCAGGAATTTACTACTCTTCAAGAAATAAAACTTTTGACTGAATGTTAAAATGTTATTACTGAACTGAAATATTAAAATATTATTAGTGCAATTAAAAGTGAACGTGATAAATGAGTTGTCATAGTGGCATAGAGGTTAAAAGCTTCAAGCTGGCACACCACAGGTCCAGGGTTCAATCCTGCGACTGGGCAAGGTAGACTTATAATTATCTAACTCTGTTAATTTTAGTTATATTTCCCTTTTTCAGTGTGAAGATATGCAGCAACTGTGCAACCTTTTATTGAAAAGTTATTTATGTTTTCAATGCCAGGGTAGGTTTTGTGTTAATTTGTTTGGCAGTCTATGCCCACCTTTTAATTTTTTTGCTTGTGTTGATTTGTTTACATTTTTATGGGCAAGGTAGACTCAGCTTTTCATCCCTTGAGTGGATCAATAAAATGAGGACCAAGCACGCTTGGGAACTAACTTTGGGTGTCTCGCATCAGGTTGACCCCCTGACCAAGACATACGCTGTATAGCACCCCAAGCCCCCGGTCATGAAAGCAGAGATGGGCAATGAAGGCCTGTATACTTTGTACATATGTTTGCTTGATCACTGTTTTGTTAAATCTGGTATTAAACTTTTGCAGTTTCTCTCTCAGTGCATACATTTATGACTGAAGAATAAAATATTTCACACTCATCATGAAAAATGATTTATTGCTTTTTTTATCTCTGTTAATGAGAAGGATGGTATGATTTTCTCTAACCAAGAAGTGTTTAATAGGTATAGCTTAATCTTCATCTGATTTCCTGTAGTACTGAACTGCATTCTAGAGTTCTGACCTAAATATTTCCATTCTATGAGGATATCTTGAAATCATTTGACTTGATGCACAAATGAAAAATGTTATGATATTACCTTATCTGTAAGAACAAAATAGTTTTCCAATATTCTCTGAATCACACAATCATTTTATTATCCAGTATAAAGGTAATTCAAGATAATCAATGTAATTAGAATTCTTCTTAATTTTGAATCTTCACTCTTAGCTCTCCTAGATTTATATACCTACTAACCTACTAAATTTAAATTATTATTTAAATTTAGTAGGTTTTTTATGGAATTTAATGGTGGGAAAAAGGTAAGGGTATTTCACGCTATTAATCGTAAACTTAAATTTTTTGCTAAAGGCTAAAATCCTATTATCTATTTCTTTCTTGGTAAGTTTGATTTTTTGATAGGTATTGTTTGAGTTGTATTCCCTAGAAATTAATTGCTTGAAATAATCCTTACACATAAAACCAAAGTTATTGGCAACCTTATACACAACCGTTATAATTAACTTCATTTTTAACACTTTAATTTTACTGTGCAGATCTTTGTTTTAAAAAAAACCCGCTTGTTTTTTATACGATGCTCTTCATAATTCCCCTTCATATCCTGTAAAACATATACCTGCCACTCCATGAAACCTTCGATAGGCCAATTATACTTTGTTGATAATTTTACTATAAAATAATCTACATCTTTAGTGATAGAACTTATAATTTGCTTTAAGTTTACCTTATTTCTTACCCTAAATTTTGAGCCCTTACTTTAAAGTTCCCTCAACCTAACATCTTTAACAATATTAAGATCCCCATTTACAATATGCCCCAAAGCAGGATTAACAAAGTTTTTAAACTCCTCAATATGACAATTACAATCAGTATTAGAAATTTTGACTAAGTTATGACTATAACAGTTGTAGTTTCAGATTAGGTCCCTAACTTTTTTGATATTTAAAAGCGATGGCGATTTTCCACAATCCTTGATTGGTAGTAATTTAGAATTATTGTGTACAATAGTAGGTAGTTTTAAATGCTCAAAATCTTTATCCAGAAAATTTATGCTACAGTACTCTGCACCTGCATCCCTTCTAGGGATGCGACATCGATGTCGATGTTTTCAAAACATCGATTTATTAAAGTCGATGTTTTTTTAACATCGATGTTTTTTTTAAATGAAAAAGTACCGTAATAAAAAAATTTACCACGTAGCATAATTTTCACACTCAGTAAATGTAAGTCTGAATTCTGAAAAGGACGAATACAAAAGGGAGAATGATTCCTTAGCAAACAGACAAATGGCAATTAACAACCAATGAACCAATCAGAGCTCTTGGAATGTTCCTGACACTCCAGTACTTTCCATGGGGTTTTATTTTACAAATAGTATATACACGAGTGCATCCATTAAGTTTTTGTTTTGTTCTGGTTTTATATAAGTTGACGTTAATATTATTAGTAAGATGCCTCCCTAAAGTACCGTTTGGAAATATTTTTACAAAACCTCTGACAAATTGGCGAAATGCAATATTTGCCTTAAATCCCTCAAAACTTGTGGCTATATCACGAATTTATCTGGACATTTGAAGGCAAAACATGGCGGTATTTACAACGAGAATTTTGAGTCATCAATGTAGCCCAAAGCAACCAAGTTTTTGTCATTTGTGTCTGCCCAATCAGAAAGTAAAATTAAATCACCCCTCCCCCCCACTACTAACGGAAGTAACATTAATGTTAGAGATTGCTAAACCGGTTTTAAAAAATGGATGTTCTAAAGCATCGATGTTTAAAAACATCGATGGTTTTTGGGCGATGTTTTATTAGCATCGATGTTTTAATATTGAATATCGATGTTTCAAATCATCGATGTTTTGTTATCGATGTCGCATTACTAATCCCTTCCCCTCTTAACATTCTAATTTGTCAAGTTAAACTTGTATTTAATTAGATCTAAAATTATTAGTTTTGTAAACCTCGAAGCAAATTTAATTAAAGATAAATGATGTTTAATTAACCACCTTAAGCCAGAATTTTTTTGGTTGAACAAATAGTGTTTAATTATTTTAATGTTCTTAAAATCAATAAATAAATTACAAACTTTTTGCAGATCATCAAGTGTCAGTTTTCTTTTTGAACTATTGCTACCCTTTCCTCTTTTGCCCCTGTAATTAGAATGTTTATAATTAAACCGTTCAATAACCATGAATTTTTTTATATACGCAGTTAGTATCCAAATCCACCGGCCCTTCCCCGTTCAGTTTACTGTTTAAGCCGTACGGAAATAGTGTTTTTAGCTTACAAATATATAAGTTTTCAAAATCCAGCCTTTTGTTTAAATCATTAATCTCATCAATAATATATAAATTACACTCTTGACATTCTATAATGTAAATTCATCCCTTACACT
>OU015499.1:166343829-166438829 GCA_907164885.2 Dolomedes plantarius
TATTGCATGGGACTGAGATCATTTTATTATGTGACTGCAAATTTTGTTTTTAATTTACTTATACACTGCTGGCCACCCAAATTGCAACACCAAGAAAGACAAGACAACAAAATTTATTTTGTAGATAACATGTTGACCAAGTATTA
The DNA here is from genome assembly GCA_907164885.2 of Dolomedes plantarius. Lineage (NCBI taxonomy): Eukaryota > Metazoa > Arthropoda > Arachnida > Araneae > Dolomedidae > Dolomedes > Dolomedes plantarius. The sequence goes on from OU015499.1 coordinate 166,343,976, forward strand.
AATGATTAAATTTATAGACTTCTGTGAAGTGTGGTTCCTGCCAAAATCAGTAGCCAGAGTAGCCGCCATTGTTGGAGATCACCGCTGCCACACTCCTCGGCATTGATTCAAAGAGACTTTGGATGAGTTCTTGGGGTACAGCAGACCAAGCAGCTTCCACAGGTTGCCAAAGTTGATCTGTTGTGGCAGCTGGGGATGGAATCTGGGTCAATCGTAGAGCAACCATGGACCACACGTTTTCTATCGGCGAAAGATCCGGAGAGCGAGGCGGCCAGCGAGCGATCCGGAGAGCGAGGGGAAGCAATTCAATCTGGCGATTGACGAAGAACCGTTGGACAATGCTTGCTACGTGTGGTCGCGCATTATCCTGTTGAAATACGGCTGTGGGCAAGCCCTGAAGGTAAGGAAGGAGAACTGGCTCCAACACCTCCGAGATGTAGCGCTGGCTGTTTAAAGTACCGGTAATGTGTACTAGAGGTGTGCGAGAATGATATCCAATACCGCCCTATACCATAATACCCGGTGCAGGACCAGTGTGGGGGTGCATAATGCAGCTGTTCAGCATCCTCTCTTCACGGTGTCTCCAGACTCGAATGCGACCATCGTGGTGTTGCAGACAGAAGCGTGACTCGTCAGTAAAGACAGTTTCATTCCATTCTGCCATCGCACCATTGGCGGCGGAGACGTCTGTGGTTCTGCGTCAAGGGTAGACAAAGCAATGGACGTCTTGCGGACAGACCACTCTGCTGTAAACGGCGTCGAATGGTACGCGCAGACACTGGATGATGCGTTACAGACTGCATGTGCTGTGCTATGGTGCGTGATGTGACTGAGCGATCCGTCACTGTCATGCGCACAATTTGCCTGTCATCACGTGAAGTGGTGTGATGAGGTGGATGCGATTGAACACGCCGGTCCGTCGTACCTTCCTGCATCCAACGATCACTTATCCGCATTACAGTTGTTTGATTTCGTCCAACACGACTACCGATTTCCCTGAAAGATAATCCACAATCTCGGTAGGCCACTATCCTTCCTCTGTCGAACTCGGATACTTGATCAAAAGATGATCGCTGTTTTCGACGAGGCATAATTGATCGTTTTTTTTTTTAAACCACAAGAAAAACACAATTTCCGAACTTGAAATCGTCGAAATCTCCAAGCCTTAAATAGCGCTTTGAAGTGGCGCCACAGGCGCGCGTGATGTGCGTCTGCGCTGAAAGTCTAATTATTTGCATATCTCCCCTCCGCTAATGCATGTTGCAAATTTTATGTTATTTGCATGTTTCCTTCAGGATGTTGCACTTATAGTGGCCAGCAGTGTACTTTTAAGAGATTTAATTCATGTGATAATTTCTGTTCTGTACACTATACATACGAGAATACGTTTCTTAAATCACTATTTCGTTAAATATGATATTAAACGTTTGCTGTTACTCTGAATGCATACATTTATGACTGCAAAATTAAATATTTCATACTTTGTCATGAAAAATTATTTCTGTTGACAATTGCTTTACGATCTCATTGTTATTGAAGAGGTAGGTGTGATTTTCTCTAACCAAGAAGTGTTATAGGAGGTATAGCTTAATCTTCATCTCGTTTCCCGTAGCAGTGAACTGTATTGTAGAGTTTTGGCCAAAAGAATTCCAGTCTGTGTGGATATCTTAAAATCTTTTGACTTGATACACACAGTGAAAAATGTTATGAGATTACTTTATCCTGTAAGAACAAAACGGTTTTCCAATATTCTATGATTCACTCAATTGTTTTATTTATTTTAATAGCTAGCATAAAGGTTACTTAAGATCATCAGAATGCAATTCGAATTATTCTTAATTTATCTAATTTCATTTTTATAATTCTAACTCTTAAGTTTGCTAGATTTATAGCAAACTATTTTAAATATTATCGGCAACGAGTTTGAAGAGTGTTTAAAATATAAGTCCCCAATTCACATTTGTAGTGTCAGTGTACATTTTTATAGGCATGCATATTTATTTCTAGTGCATTTATTATGCAGTAGTCTCCTCTGTGCTTACATAGCTCGCCGAGTAGATGTAATTGGAAAAACCTTTGCAGTTCTACTCACATAATCTTAAAGAATGTCATAACTCCCGAGCATTTCTCTTTAGTCATAAATTTTGCTAACGGCTCTTTGGCCGAACATTTACTGTGAATATAAAAGAAAATGAAGACATTTTATCCTTCGGAATGCATAAAGGAACATTATCAAGAATGAATTTTAATTTAGAACCTTATGTAACCTTGAATATACATCCTGCATAATAGAGAAAATTTTAAAAATTACTGACAAAGACGTGCCAAAATCCGGATATATAAAAAATTGTTTGTTAAGTTTCTGAAAAATATAAAAATGCGAAATCATAATTTTTTTAGAAAAATTGAACTTTAATTAAAAACCTCACATAAATTTGAATAATTTTTTATAATATATATATATATATATATATATATATATATATATATATATATAACGCGTAGGTATGCGGCACAAAAATCGACGATATTTCTGCACTCCGAATGGCAACGGCTGCAACTTCCAGATGTAAACATTAGCGGTCGTTTGCAACCGCTTGTCAGCATGGATTTACGCACTGAAATCAGGAATGCTCAAAAGCGAGTTACACAATCAAGTGAAAATTGGAAACAGTCTCAATAAAGAAAGCGAAGAAGAAATAATTCATTAAGAGAGAGCATAAATGATCGCGAGGTTAGGCTTAATCGTCGCCGGCATAGCAACCGACAGCCAGTAATAGTTAATTTTCTACACTTTTTTCAGTACTTCCTGACTGTTCACTCCATTTTATAAGTGACGAAATTTTCCCAATAATTTATTATTTGATATGATTAAGTGGAGATATATGAATTGTAAACAATATTACATACAGAGAGTGATGCAATCCACACTATATTTTAGTTCTTCCTGAATTTTTACTCCATCTTTTAAGTGGAAAAATTGTTCTTCAACAATTTCTTATGTGATGTAATGATGAAGTGTAGATATCTTAATTAAATAGAGAGGGATGTCATTTTTAAAATCATTGGTGTCGGGTTTGTCAGGCTTATTTTAACTCTGTTCTGAAGTAATGGAAATTCACATTTTTGAATCAGCCTTATAGAGAATACCCCTTAACAACGTATATTATGAACATTCCTTACATATGTTACTTTCAGTTTTGTTGTTTTGCAAAAGATCTAAAGGCGACCATGCTGGTCGCGCAGCGGCTAGTTGATAGAAAAATGAGAAAATTAGAATACACCAATATGTTTTCAATATAGAATTGCAAAAAAATACCTTTTATTTCAAAGCTGTAATTATATTACACTGTAATTAGCAGCAATCAACCGGCACTCCCTCCTGAAAACTTTTTTTGCTGAAAATTAAGATTTGCAATAGGAAAATATCGATGTTTTGAAACATCGATATTCAATATTAAAACATCGATGCTAGTAAAACATCGCCCCAAAACCATCGATGTTTTAGAACATCTATTTCTTAAAACTGGTTTAGTAACCTCTAACATTAATGTTACTTTGGTTAGACGTGGGAGGGGGGGATTTAATTTTACTCTCTGATTGGACTGACACAAATGATAAAAACTTGGTTGCTAGAGTCAACACATATCACAGAATGTCCATGATGGATTTTATTACTTTTACCAAAAAATTAACAAAGAGATTATTTCTATAAAAACAATTGATAGGACGAAAGCCATAAAGAAAAATGTGTTATGTTTTCTAATTTAAACTGGTTGAATGTAAAAAATTATTCTCATATTTATTTTCAAGTTGGAGAATAATATACTTCCACGAGGCTTACATAATTTAGTAAAAAAAATCTGAAGTTCATACTGTATCCAAAGACAAAAGGATTGGTTTTATATCAATAGAGTATAAGGCAAAATCATTTAAAAGAATTTTGAGTTTGGTTCAACAGAGTTTAATATAAAAAAATAACAAGAACAATTTATTAACAAATATTTCATTTTCAAATAAAATAATACAAAAGAAAATTACATATATTTACACCAATTTGAAGTACTGATGCAAAACCAGGGTATGGGGGAAAACTGAACAGGCTTATTTTTTCTTTACTGTAAATAACAATTATTGGGGCATATAATTATATGCCCTATATTTATTATTTACAGTTAAAAAAAGAAGTTTGTTAAATTTTCCCCCCTTAAGTCTATATCTTTTTTCCACTAACTATCCCACCAGCTAGCGAAAAAACTTTCCGATGAGACGGATGTCGCCATTACTGACAAATACTTAATCGTAACTTTAACTAATGTAGAATTCTTATAATTATCAAAGTAAAATGTGAGATGTTTTTTTTTTAGTTTTAAAACAGGAGCTTTGAAGTAAACTGCAAGTACCGGCACAAACTTCCTGTGTCAAGTTCCCCCAATAGCTCCGATCTCTTTCTTACACTCCAGTCATCTTTTACCATCTTGTGGTGATCCTCCCAAAAATCCTGTACTGCACAGAATAATAAATACATATCTAATATATAAAAATGAATGTTTGTCTCTCTGTAATTGTATAGAAATCCACAGTTTAGGAGCAACGATCGTGAAATTTTACATACAGGCGTCTTTAAAAACAGCCGAGGGTCTGAAGAACTTCAAAAATCGAAATTAATTACCGTTGATTTTTAATTAATAAAAAACCACAATTTTGAAACTAAATGTAAGCTGTTACACTTTGTGGAATCACCCCTCTGAATATGGCGTCCACGTTAGGGTTAGCTGGCAAACAGCGAGCGAAAAGATAAAAATAAATAAAATCAAAAAGTTTCAAGTTATATATTAAACCAGAATAATAAATGAAAATAATAATCTTTCAAGTCAGATTTTATACTTTAAGACATTTCGATTAACGATCGTCGTTTATTTTCGCAGCGTTATTTTGTAAACAAACGTTCTCTGTTGCCATTTTCATTTCAGACATTTCTTATTGAAACGATGTAATGCGTAGTAAATGCGTTAAATATTTCTTATCTGAAATTTATATTTTAAAACATTTCAGTGAAATTAACATCGTATTCAGATTATAAACAGACGTTATTTGTTGCTATTTTCATTTTAGAAATTTCTTATTAAAATTATGGAATTCTCCGATATATTTCCATAGTGGAGATTTAGACACATTACAGAATTAAAAAAAAACCTTTTGTGTAATTTATATATTTGTGTGTGTTTAATTATTTCAAGTGACTCTAAAGTGGGCGTGGCATTTTTTCCACAAGCGTGAAAAATCAGAATAATATTGAATTATTTAATTTTTTTTGCTCATCAGACGACAGTAGCAGCGAGTGGCAATAGTTACACAAGTTGGAATTTGAAACATTGTTTTGTTCTTTCCTAAAAGAAGCAATAATCCGTTACTGTATTTTATATTGTTCTTAATTTTATAATTCACGATGTACTTTTAAAAGCATAAAAATTAGTATATCTTAACTAAAAAGAATCAGTCTAAACTTAAGCACAGTTTTGCGATTTATTTACGGTTAACTATGTTTGTGTTTAGCTATTCCAGTTGTTTGATTTAAAAAATGATTTTTTAAAGGGTTTTTTTGGTGCTTTATGGTAAAATAGCACTTAAAAATTTAAAAAAAGGAACGAAAACTTACCTGTAAATAGCATACTTTTTCTATAAATTGGTCAATTTGAAGCAATTTTTATTGAAATTTAGCTAAAATGCCTATAACTGCGTAAAAATCTTAATGCTACTATTTTAATTTCCTTCTCACACATGATACATATGACAGTTATATTCAAAATGACCTACAATCTTAAGAGAAAATTTTAAAATGCAAAAATAATACACGCAATTTTATGTTCCAATATGAAAATTTTCCCCGATTCGTCATTCCTTTCCTTATAAAAACAGCCCCAAATAAAAAACTATTTATTATACACCAATTATTGTGCCTCATTTCATTAACAATAGCATCTAAAACATTTTCTGAAAATTTTATCAAATTATATACATTATTATGTGAGATATTATGATAACCGTAGAGATCTGTGCTAAAAAACATAATTCTGAGAAACACACATTTTTGAACTCTCTGTGGCCATCTGGAGTACCGCCACATATATTGGAATTAAAGATTGGTGCACCTATTATGCTTCTCAGGAATTTGGATCCACCTTCATGATTATGTATAAAGAAATTGATGAAGAACTTTATAGAAGCGACTATAATAAGTGGACAAGCCGCAGGCAAAGATTACTGTCATATGTATCATGTGTGAGAAGGAAATTAAAATAGTAGCAATATAATTTTGTTCAGAGTTATATGCATTTTAGCTAAATTTCAATAAAAATTACTTCAAATTGACCAATTTATAAAAAAGTATGCTATTTACAGGTAGGTTTTTGTTCCTTTTATTAATTTTTAAGTGCTATTTTACCCAAAAAGACCAAAAAAATCTTTAAAAAATTATTTTTTTTTAAAAATTGACTCCGAACGTAGAATATTAATCTGAAATTTAGCTAAAACGCCTATCACTCTCTACAAAATCCTAAGGCTAATATTTTAATTTCCTTCTCACACATGATACATATGACAGTTATCTTCAAAATGGCCTACAATCTAAGAGAAAATTTTAAAATGCAAAAATAATACATGCAATTTTATGTTCTATTATGAAAATTTTCCCTGATTCGTCATTCCTTTCCTTATAAAAACAGCCCAAAATAAAAAAAAAAACTACAATTATATTTCAGAAATATTGTAAAGAGTTGTAGACAGAAGCATAAAAAGAAAGAATATTCAAATAAAGTGGTGCTATTTTACCATAAAAGACCAACAAAATCTGTAAAATATTATTTTTTTTTGAAAAATTGACTCTGAACGTAGAATATTAATCTGAAATTTAGATAAAACGCCTATCACTCTCCACAAAATCCTAATGCTAATATTTTAATTTTCTTCTTACTCATGATACATATGACAGTTATCTTCAAAATGGCCTACAATCTAAGAGAAAATTTTAAAATGCAAAAATAATACATGCAACGTTTAGCTTCATCTCTATATTTTGACCCTTTCAACATAAAGATTATATTAATGAATGTGTGAAAAATAACATGTTTGGTTATTTTAGTTGTTTGAAAACAACTGATCTTGCATTTATGGCGCGTGGAACTCAATTGCAGATTTCTATTAATTTTTTCGTTTGTCAATGCCTTCTAGCTATACTTTAATATTTTTGCTACAAAATCTTGCATTTATGCAGACATTTATTATGCAGATATTAATTATGGAGATGTTTATTGCTACAGAATGATGCATTTATGGTGTGTGGAACCCTAATTGCAGATTTTTATTAATTTTTACGTTTGTCAGGGTCTTTTACCTATATTTTAATACAGGGGTGTCCAGCCCGCGGGCTGTATGCGGCCCAAAGCAAGTGTTAGTGAGGCCCAGAGTGTTAGTGAGAGAGAGCTCAAAGCGAAAAAAAAAATTAATAGCCTGCCTTGATATAAAAAGTAATGCAGAAAAGGAAAAAAATGGACCATGTTATGCAAATCATCTTCAAAATGGTGAATTTTATGAAGGCTTGGGGATTGATTCATAGCCAGTTTCAGGAATTTCTTAAAAGCTTGGATGCTGAATATGGCAATACTTTTAAGAAATAAGGTAGCTCAGTGGAGAAAATATTAAAAAGGTTTTATAGCCTACTTGATGATATCAAATTGTTTATGACATTGAAAAGTAATCTGTGCCAGAACTTTATAACTGGCTTGCAGATTTAGCAGATTTTGATAGATCTGAATGCCCATTTAAATGACTCAAACACCCGTCACTTCATGGATTTTACTTCAGTGCAATATCCATGAAGTTGAAATTATGGCAAGCCAAATGAAATGCTAAAAATTTTTTTGCGTTTCGAGACGCTGACCAAGCACAATTCTAAAAATGTTATAAAATACGCAGCCCTACTTTCCGATTTAGTACAAGAATTTAAAATTGATTACAGGACTTCGGGGAAAATAAACAATTTTTGTTTTTGCCTGTTTTCTATTCTATTTACAGTCGATATAGATATAATGCTAGCAAATTGTCAAATGGAATGCATAGAGTTGCAATCTGACATCTAACTTAAAGAGAAATTCAATCGAGTCTCTTTGTTGTACTCATAAATCATACCTGCCCAGATATAAATATCCTTCACTGCATAGTCAAGCGTTATTCTGGTCATCAACGTTTGGAAGCACGTACATCTGAGAACAACTATTTTCAAGAGTGAAGCACACTAAGAGTCAAATTCGAACCAAAATTTATTCGTTGTTTTTTAGTATTGATGTGTATGACATTTCCCATCCCTTTTTTATACTATGTTTAATTTTTCATGCAGAGTTCACAAGGCAAAAGACAATTTGACAATTTTACTTTTCAGCTTTTAGTGATGAAAGGCTGAATCTATCTAAATTCTGAGATGTGTATAACATTTCACATGTTTTTTTTCCTATGTTATTTATACTGTGTTTAGTTTTTAAGTTGACTTTGGTTAACAAACATTCATATTGAACCCCGAATCAAGAAACGAGAAACATAGTTTATGAAGGTACTTCAGATAATATTTGGATCAGTTTAATTGAACAGAGATTTATATGGAGTTTAATAAGGACAGGATGTTTCTATTATTGCTACAGAATCTTGCATTTATGGTGCGTGTAGCCCAAACTGCATATTTCTGTTAATTTTTTCATCAGTCAGTGCCTTTAACAAATACTTTAATACTTTATTTATATATTTTTTTGGCTACAGAATCCTGCATTTATGGAGGTATTTATATGGACAATTAGACATTTTTACTTTTAAGCTTTTAGTGATAAAAGCTTATTATTATAAATGTATACATTGCTTATTATTATAAGTGCATAAATATTATAAATGTAGATTATTATAAATGTATATATTTTATGATATTTATACTGTTATTAAATCTATGTTATTTATAATGTGTTTAGTTTTTAAATTACTTTTTGTTAATAAACATTAGACAATTTGACATTTTTAATTTAAACTTGAAAAATGAAAGGCTGAATCTACTAAAATTCTGAGATGTGTATAACATTTCACATGTTTTTTTAAATGTTATTTATGCTGTGTTTACTTTTTTAATCAATTTTGTTTAACAAACATTCGACAAATTGGCATTTTTACTTTTCAGCTTTACTTTCCAAGAGACAATTTGACATTTTTTCCTTTTCAGCTTTTAATGGTTTATTATAAATGTATATATTTTATGTTTTACTTTTCAGCTTCTTTTGCTCCAAAGATGAAAGGTTAAATCTAGATGAATTCTGAGGAGTTAATTATAAATTTATATATTTTTATATTGGATTTTTAAAAAATTATTTGGGTGTATAACATTTCACATGCTTATTTTTCTATGTTATTTATACTGTGTTTAGTCTTTAAATTGATTTTGGTTAACAAACATTCGACAAATTGACATTTTTACTTTTCAGCTTTACTTTCCAAAAGACAATTTGACATTTTTCCTTTTCAGCTTTTAGTGGTTTATTATAAATGTATGTATATTTATGTTTTACTTATCAGCTTCTTTTGCTCCAAACATAGAAGGTTAAATCTTGCTAAATTGTTTAGATTTTAAATTGATTTTGGATAACAAACATTCCACAATTTGACATTTTTACTTTACAGCTTTTAGTGGTACATTGATGAAAGACTGCATCTAACCAAAATACTGAGATATGTATAACATTTCACATGCTTTTTTTTTGGCTATGTAATTTATACTGTGTTAAGTTTTTAAATTGATTTTGGTTAACAAACATTCCACAATTTGACATTTTTACTTTACAGCTTTTAGTGGTACAATGATAAAAGACTGCATCTACCAAAATACTGAGATATATATAACATTTCACATGCTTTTTTTTTGGTTATGTAATTTATACTGTGTTAAGTTTTTAAATTGATTTTGGTTAACAAACATTCCACAATTTGACATTTTTACTTTACAGCTTTTAGTGGTACAATCATAAAAGACTGCATCTACCAAAATACTGAGTTATGTATAACATTTCACATGCTTTTTTTTTGGCTAATTTATACTGTGTTAATTTTTTAAATTGATTTTGGTTAACAAACCTTCTTAAAATTCCGGGCAACGCCGGGTACTTCAGCTAGTATCTATATAATATTGTTAAGTTTTAAATTTATTTGTCACAATCTTAGAAAAATTGGTTTATGTCGAGAGGAAGCTGGTGTTGGAGACAATCGTGCGTCCTCAGAATCAGATGATTCACTCTCTTCTACGATCTCATTGTTAAGCTTCCTGATCCACGTTCCCAATACAGCGTTGTCTTGGAAGTGAAGATTTTTAAACTGTGGATCCAATAAAGATGCAATTTGCAAAAAGTGACAGTTCTCAATGCCACCAAATTTTATTGCATTGAGCTAGAACACTTTCGTTCAGCTTTTTTAGTTGCTTTGAACCGCACGACACTGCATTCATTTTCTTACGCATCATTTTTACTATATCGGTATAACACAGCTTGCTGTGACGAACTTTTCTCTTGAGGCTTGTGTTGTTGCGAGTTCTGTACATCTGAATAATGTACAAAATTCTTGTAAAAACTCCATCTCCGTGGCTGAGAGCATTGGCGGAGCCGACTTATTGAAGTTAACAATACTTTCAACAACTTCACCCAACTGAAGGAATCTTTCTAACACTTAAAAAGTGGAATTCCACCTTGTCGATACGCTCTGAATCAGCATGAGTTCTGCTTTTTTCCTAAGTTCATCACTAGCTACTACCCTATGCTAGAACCCTTTCACAATGGTTTTCACTCTATCTATAATTGAAACAGCGTCTAGTAGGGATTCATGAGATTTTTTGTGCCATTAAGTTTTGAAAGTGGGCAAAACAGTGGCTGTGTTTTTTCCCAAATGCTTTTTCCACAGCACTTGCAATGTAGTCCCCCTTCTGTAATGACAGCTGTAACTTTCTCTGGTTTGAATTTCCATTCTGAGCAACTATCTGTGAGATAAACAACCAGATTTTGTGATGTCGGATTTTCATGTAGCTCATGAACTCCGAGAATTACAGACTCATGTACCCAATTTTCGATAAAATGAGCTGTTACTCCAAGAAAGCTTCTCGTCCGGTAAGTTTCCGTCCAAATATCTGTTGTGAGACACACATTTGAGACATTGCTCCATCCCTCTTTTAACATAAATAACACTGTTTCGTACTTCTGATCTTTCATTGAATCTATTGTTCTTCGTGATAGAACTGTATATAAATGCACAGTTTCTTTTAACAAGTGTTTAAAATCCTCGTCTTCAATGATTGAAATCGGCTGAGAATCTCTATAAATCATGTAAAAAATAGCTTGAGAAACTTTGCTGTGCATATGTCCACCATCTTTAAAAGAAATCACAGCTGTCGAACTGTCTTTCAAAGTTTTTCGATGGAACCTAGGAATAGTGGAATACGAACTTACGGTTTCTTCCCTATGTTCCGTTTCAGTCACCGAAGTTCTTGGAATAGCTGGGGACGCAGCATCTGGATTGTGTGGTTTACTTTTTGCCTTCGGCTTCATTGATGACTCAAAATACTCATTGTCAATATCGCCATTTATCGTCTTCAATTGTCGAGATAAATTCGTGGTATTGCCAAAATTTTTGAGAGACTTATATTGCATTACTTGAAGTTTTGAGGTAAATATTGCAGTTCGCCAATTTGTCAGAGGTTTTGCAAAAATATTTCCAGACGGTACTTCTGGGAGGCATCTTACTAATAATATTAACGCTAACTTATATAAAACCAGAGCAAAACAAAAACTTAAATGGCTGCTCTCGTGTTTATACTATCAATACAATAAAACCCCGTGGAAGGTTTTGGAGTGTCATGAACATTCCAAGCACTCCGACTGGTTCATTGGTTGTTGATTCCATTCGTCTCGTTGCTAGGGAATCGTTCCCCCTTTTGTATTCGTCTTATTCAGAATTCAGACTTACATTTACTGAGTGTGAAAATTATGCTACGTGGTTAAATTTTTTATTATGGTACTTTTTCATTTTAAAATACATCGAACACAAAACATCAATGTTAAAAAAACACCGGCTTCAATAAATCGATGTTTTTATAAAGACATCGATGTCGCATCCCTATTGAAAAATTAGAAAAAAAGCGTGATGGTATAGTGTTAATATATCTCATTCAAATTCCTTTCTCCTTTATTTGCATATTCTGCGTACAGATTGATTAGATGCGAAACTAAAATGTTTGTGGTGTCTGCAGATTCTGAACGTCGACGTATTGCTGACAGTTACAGTTTCTAATCATCGAGTAAAGGAACGTCGGCATGCCAGAAGGGCAAATGTGTATTGGGGCGTAAATAGACTTTCCAACAAATGTCATTCCTGCGAGCAGAACCCTACTCAAGCCGAGAATGAATACACTCCAAGTGAGACGTATAGAATTACTTTAGAGTAAAAAGTTCCAGTGCGCAAATTCCCCCTCGCACCGAAGAAGTAATTTTTAAATTTAAATTATGTGATGGAATATTTTTACAGTGGCCGACTTAAATATGCATCATTCATACCACACTATTGATAATCCTTACTGTACCCAAACAGAACAACCTTTGACCTGCACTTTATGCGAGAAAAGATTTTCTGTACAGAGTACTTTTAAAACACATGTCCTCACCCACACGGGAGAGAAACCTTTCGTCTGCTATGTGTGTGGGAAGACATTTTCTGAACAGAGTAATTTAACCGCACATCTCCGCATCCACACGGGAGGAAAACCTTTCTCATGCACTGTATGTGAGAAAACATTTTCAGTTCAGAGTTGTTTAATAAAACATCTCCGCGTCCACACGGGAGAGAAACCTTTTGGATGTACTGTATGTGAGAAAACATTTTCTGATCAGAGTAATTTAACCTCACATCTCCGCATCCACACGGGAGAAAAACCTTTTGTCTGCACTGTGTGTGGGAAAACATTTTCTGAACAGGGTAATTTAAAAAACCATCTCCGCGTCCACACGGGAGAGAAACCTTTCGTCTGCACTGTGTGTGGGAAAACATTTTCTGAACAGGGTAATTTAAAAAACCATCTCCGTGTCCACACGGGAGAGAAACCTTTCGCATGCAGTGTATGTGAGATAAAATTTTCTGTTCAGGGTAGTTTAAAAAAACATCTCCGCGTCCACACGGGAGAGAAACCTTTCGCATGCACTGTATGTGAGATAAAATTTTCTGATCTGGGTAGTTTAAAAAAACATCTCCGCGTCCACACAGGAGAGAAAACTTTCGCATGCAGTGTATGTGAGAAAACATTTTCTCAACAGGGTAATTTAAAAAACCATCTCCGCATCCACACGGGAGAGAAACCTTTCGGATGCACTGTATGTGAGACAAAATTTTCTGATCAGAGTAGTTTAAAAAAACATCTCCTCGTCCACACGGGTGAGAAACCTTTCGGATGCACTATATGTGAGAAAACATTTTCTCAACAGGGTAATTTAAAAGCACATCTCCGCATCCACACGGGAGAGAAACCTTTCGGATGCACTGTATGTGAGAAAACATTTTCTGATAAGAGAACTTTAAGAGCACATCTCCGCGTCCACACGGGAGAGAAACCTTTCGGATGCACTGTATGTGAGAAAACATTTTATGATAAGAGAACTTTAAGAGCACATCTCCGCGTCCACACGGGAGAGAAACCTTTCGGATGCACTGTATGTGAGAAAACATTTTCTGATAAGAGAACTTTAAGAGCACATCTCCGCGTCCACACGGCAGAGAAACCTTTCGGATGCACTGTATGTGAGAAAACATTTTCTGATAAGAGTACTTTAAGAGCACATCTCCGCGTCCACACGGGAGAGAAACCTTTCGCATGCAGTGTATGTGAGAAACAATTTTCTCGACAGAGTCATTTAGATGCACATCTTCGCATCCACACGGGAGAAAAACCTTTCGGATGTAATGTATGTGAGAAAATATTTTCTGATCAGAGTAATTTAACAGCACATCTCCGCGTCCACACGGGAGAAAAACCTTTCGCATGCAGTGTATGTGAGAAAAAATTTACTCAACAGAATCATTTAGATGCACATCTCCGCATCCACACGGGAGAAAAACCTTTCGCATGCAGTATATGTGAGAAAAAATTTTCTCGACAGAGTCATTTAGATGCACATCTTCGCATCCACACGGGAGAAAAACCTTTCGGATGTAATGTATGTGAGAAAATATTTTCTGATCAGAGTAATTTAACAGCACATCTCCGCGTCCACACGGGAGAAAAACCTTTCGCATGCAGTGTATGTGAGAAAAAATTTACTCAACAGAATCATTTAGATGCACATCTCCGTATCCACACGGGAGAAAAACCTTTCGCATGCAGTATATGTGAGAAAAAACTTTCTCTACAGAGTCATTTAGATGCACATCTCCGCATCCACACGGGAGAAAAACCTTTCGCATGCAGTGTATGTGAGATAAAATTTTCTGATCAGAGTAATTTAAAAAAACATCTCCGCGTCCACACGGGAGAGAAACCTTTCGGATGCACTGTATGTCAGAAAACATTTTCTGATCAGAGTAATTTAAATAGACATCTCCTCACCCACACTGGTATGTGACACAGGTATGTTTCGCATGCATTGTAAGTGAGAAAAGTTTTTCTGACCAGGGAATTTGAAAACACATCTCCTAATCCATAGAGGACAGTCTTTTGGTCCGCACGATATGTGAAAAAAGGTGTTCTGATCTCCTTCATTTTAAAAAACATGGTCTTACCTACAGAGAGAAATCTTTCATCCTCTGTGTGAGGGAAAAGACTTTCCTTGCAGTGTGCTTTAGAAACGCATCTCCTATAGATGAGAACCCTTTCGATTGCACTATATGTGAGAAATGATTTTCCAGAGATCTGGTAATTTAAAATGAAAAACCCTTCCTTTAGAATAGATGAAAAACGCATCTCCCTACCCATTGGGAGATGTAATCAACTGTGTACTGTCGTATGAAATGGGAGTTTTTCGTGCAAAGAAATATTTTTGTCCCACCGTCGTGAAAAAGGATTTCAAACTCAGGTTTGAGGGTCTTTATTTAAAGGAGATATCACACATAATTAAGTTTTGAAATTAATTCAGTTTTATGACATTAATTTTTTTTTAATTTATCGATTTGATATCGGTCATCAGCTACGATCTCTGAAGATACTTAACCCACCAAGGTGTTAGAAGTAAAAAAAACTTGTCATTGTACCTGCTAATACTCCACGAAAGGTGTCATAAAATGTCACTTTTGCAATACTTCTGGTTTTCTTTTTGCCTAATATTTATTGATAATTTTCAAAATTTAACTTTTTTTTTCTACATCTGCTGTGTTCTGTAAATGAGGAAATAAATATGAATTGTGATTTATAAATAAATGTTTTATGGCTTCATGTCGAGACTGGATTAATTTTCGCTTTTGTCTCTCTTTTAATTATTTTAAATCCATTTAGTTTTTATTATTTTATTAGAAGGGTTTTTGTAATGTGCAGATAAAGTAATAGTTAATGCGTGGAGCATCTAATTATGCTTTTATATTCTTTGTACTTTTTATATTTTTATATTAGATATCGCCTCAAATATTTATATATGAAATATATAATTTTAATTTTGAACTCAGCTATTGAAAAATGTTTAAAATTTATAAATTGCACCAAGTCTTGTCTATCGAGTAATGGACTCTTTACTGAGTCTTGCAATGTATTTGGACAGTACATGGGAACATCTGCTCTCACTCTGAGTGGTACGGGTAATTAGAGAGAAGTGACGCTTCACATTACAAGGCGAAGTCTGATTGGTATTTAAATCAAGTTATTATGAATTCGTTTGTTTAGCAATTTTCCGGGACAGCTAACATATGTGATAAATCTTCTGTCTTACTCAAATTAAATTAGATCTTGTACGCAAAAACACGAGTGAATCTAAAATTCATAAGAATGTAGAGGCACCAGTTAAAAAAATTATTTTTCAGAAACGACGTGGTCTAAAGGAAAATGCTATCTCCTTTGGAGAAATTTATAAACTTTAAGAATATCATTTCGAACTTGCACACTTTTAAGGATAAATCTTCTGGGTTTGTCAAAGATTTAAATGAATGATTTTGAAACAACCCATGCAAACAAAATGCGGGTAAGACGTGAATATTCGGTATAAAATAATTGCTGAAATGATACCTTTAGGTGAACTAGAAGAGGATTCATTAATAGAACTTGAATCTCGCAATTTGTGAGAGGTTTTTTCCAGCCAAAGATTGAAAAAATCTTTATTGAGGTAGGATTTCGCTTTTTGAGAACCCCTCCCACCGCATGGTTTTGTGGTCGAGCCCGATTACACTATGCAGACTGCAGACAATACAGAGCTCGTCTCGTGAAGTATGGACAAAAATATGTGCGACTGAAAAAAGTAAATCAACATCGCCGGAAAAATGAAATGAAAAGTAAATGTGCGGAGATCACTGACTCAGCTGACTTTGAATCTTTTTTGTTGTTTTCGAGGGCTGCAAATGAAATCGAGAACTCGATCTCCTTTTCTTAGAGACGGTCATAAATACTCGTAGTAGACAAATTTCGAAACTTAAAACAGAATGAACTTACTGCGGTTACAATGGGCCCAAGCGTTTTCTCGCGACATATTTCTGCAAGTCGGTGGCTCTTATTCATACAAAATTCCTTCAGCCGTACCTTGTGAGTGAGGTTATCGATTATTGTAATGGAAACGAATGAGATGACAACGACGCTATTTACTTTCAGTGCCCCGATTAACGTACTACTCCAACGTTAATTTTAAATGTTGCTTAAAAGATTATCCTGAATTCTTAATTCAAGCGAGAACACCGCCAATGTTGCTATTGAAAAGAGTAACAACTTAAAAAAGCATCCCTCTCTGTTGCCAGGAATCGTAAGCAAGTAGGTACGGTCTACAGATCGTGAAGAACGTTTGCTTTTGTTCTGATGGGCATATTCATACTGGATTAGTAGGGAAACCCGGACGTCAAGATGGTCGCTGTCATTATGTTCGCTTCCATGGGAACACTCGTCTGGCATGGCCGGGGGAATTTGGTCTCGATACCAGATCACGTTTTCCAGCTGTCCCTCAAATTCTCCAGGAAATTTAGTCAACGACAGTGCAGAATACACTTTGCTATGAGCACATGAAAAATGTGTGATTTTAAGAAATGTTCTTAACTCAAACTGACGAGCAAATGACTGAAATTTTGCTATATGGACCGAACATGCGAAAAAGAAGTAATTTCAACAATAAAGAATTTATATAAATTCAAAAAGATTAATTTAAATAATTAATTTTTCATTGGAAACAGTTTAATTAAAAGATGAATGCAAACAATTCGTTGTGGAATCATTAATTTAATATTATTTATTCAGACTGCTTTGGACTTGGTTATTGATCGCACGATTTTTGTTAATAGTTGACTTAACCTCGGTTTTTGTAAGTGGATATGCTGGAAAATATATTGTTTGACGGATGTATTTTATAGATTTATAAAGAGCTCTCGAATATCTGCTGAAAATTGTCGGCATCAAGTAATAGCACATTTGAACAGCACGGAAGTTTTCTTCAAATTCCTGAAAGACTGAAATAATTACGATTTATTTTTGTGAACACGTGGGGGGTTCTTCCGCTAACATGAGTATTTTATGATACACTCTTATAAACGTATTTTCATTTGACTTCAAACACTTAACGAACTTAGAATTTGTATTTTCTCGCATTCAGCAACATTACAGCGAGGTAAGACTGTAACATAGGTTTCCCTAAAATAAAGACATAGTTTACAGTTTGTTTCTTGGAGATATCCATCTCTAGTGGGGTGAACTTTTAATATAACTGGATACACTCACACATACACACACATATATATATATATACAGGGTGGTTCAAATTAAAGTATCCCTATTTGGGACGCCCTGGAGAGAAAAGCAGTGGACGTAACGTCTTCATATTTGGAGGGTATACAACATATTAGGCTATGGGGAATTGATTGCTTTGAAAAAACAATTAGTTCTAACAAAGACCGCGAGGTGCAAATCAGACGCTGCGATCGGTTGAAGGTAAGGAAAATGAAACGTGACTGTACCAAGAAAGGAAAGAATACGATGTGTCGGTAATTAACTTGATTATTACAGTTCGTTACACGAGAACTGTCGATCCTACAGGAATGTTAGTGAAGGCGCAAACGAAAGACATTCGCGTAGTAACAACAGCACACAAAATTTCACAGGTGGTTTTCGATGTGGCCAACGCGTGACACCGTGTTATAGCATGATCCACTGTGGCGTGTAACTGGTCGGGACCGATGTTGCGTACGTGCAAGAGGATGTTCTTAAAATTCGCCAGATTTCCTGTTTCCCCGATAAACTTTATCTTTGAGGTAACCCCAAAGCCAAAAGTCGGGTGAACGTGGAAGCCATCTGGTAGGAAATGCACGACTGATAATGCGATCCTCCTTAAAATGACGTCGCAGAAATTATTGAACCTCACGTCCAATGTGAGGAGGGGCACCATCTTGTTGGAATACCGTTGTAGCGAGACATCCTCGCTGCTGGAGTTCTAGAATGACCACTCCTTGCAACGAAGCCCTATAACATGTTGCAGTCACGGAACAGGTTTTTGGTCACTGCGGGGTGATTTTCGCGAAGAAAAAGGGCCCAATCATAAAGGTGGCAGTGAAGCCGATCCATACCGTCACATGCGGTGAATGCAGGAGCATTTAATGGACCTAGTCAGGATTCTCAATGGACCAGATACGGTAGTTATGTGCGTTCACTGTTCCGCACATGTAAAAGCAAGCCCCATCAGTGCATAGGATGTTCCACGGCCAATTCTGCTCCACCTCCATACGTGCCAAGAACGTTAAAGCGAATGTTTCACGCAGATCGTAATCGCCATATTTTAACTCTTGTAACCGATGGAGCTTATGCGAATAGGCTTTGAGTGTTTTCCGAATGCACCTCCATACCGTATTGTGTGCCAAACCGAGTTGCCCATTGCATGTTCCTGCTGTGTTCGAATTTACCTGCTCAACGACAGCGGTTGCGTCATCATCCATCACTTACGTTATTCGTTTTTTTCGCCCTCGGCCTGCTTGAACGGCAAAGCTACCTGTTTCCTCGAAACGTTCACCATTCGCCGCAGGGCACATGGTGTTACTGTACCCGTACGCAAAGCTTTCTGCCCTCGGTACAAGAGAAGCGCTTTGGTAAAATAAGTTTAGCAGCAAAGCACGCTCCGGCAACTAAAGAATCATCGTGGCGGTCGAAGAATGTTCCGAACCTGTGAGCATCTGTTACGAGCTCGTATGCAAATTTTGTTCTCCGGTACTGCGCGCACAGTCGAATACTCAAATTCTCACTTAACCTTTTACACGCCGCACTATGATCGAAAGGTAACACAAACTATTTATTGATAAAAATCACATTAAAACTCAAACATAAGAACTATGAGTACTTTTTTTTTCAAGAAAAAAAATTTTTGTATATGATTTATAACATGTTCCCAAAAGGGAACATTGGCGGGAAACACTTAGTTTTTCCACATGTTTTTATAAAATATGATTAACGACTCTTACATTCAAATTTCGATTTCTGTACCCAATTTTTTAATACTTATAAGTAAATTTCTAAAAGTTATAGAGTAATAGCACAGGTTAAGCAGAAAAATAGTCGGGGTCCACCCCCCACCCCCCGTGGTGGTGCAAGAGCTATACCACCTTAACTAGTCAAGAGGTGCAACGAAGCTTTCAAAAGAAAAAGTTTTCCCACTAAATTTTAAAAAAAATTAATTTTACAGTTGATGAGCAAAAATTACTATATTTAAACAGTTTTACAATTATTTATTAGCATGTTAATCAAACAATTGAAAAACCATTAGAAAAAAGGAAGTAACAGATAATCTCTGTGTAAAAATTCACAGCACAATAATAATATGAATGAAAATCTAAAAAATACAAGGAGAAAAAAAAACTACCGAAATTCCTTAAAATAAGAAAAAGAAAACGAAAAATGATTTTGGTTCTTAGCTTTTTTGCTCTACGTGTTTTCTGCTGTCCATCGTAGGTAGGAAAATATTTCTCATGCAGTCTTTTCTCACACAAAATATTTTTTTCTAGTATTCGTTTGGAATGCAACACAACATCCTTGTGAAACCCTTTTTGGAACACAACACAATAAAATGTGCATCTGATTGTCTCAAAGATGCATGCAATGTGCGTGAGGTCCAGGAACAGAGTGGATTTTCAATTTCATGCGAAGCAAACACACAGTTGCTTCTCTCCTGAGATGCGATAGTTCTGCTGTTGTACCTTTGTGCAAATGTAAATGCAAAATCCATCCAGCAGCGACAGCCATGTTTAGCGCATTGCTAAATAGATTCCAATACCATTTTTTGTTTCTAAACATAGGTCGATATGATCGAAGAAGTCTGTCTAGTAAATCGACACCTCCCATCCCCTCATTATACATTTTTATCAGATGTGGCTGAGAAACATCAATTTTTTTTTTTTGGTTTTACGATAGGCTCATGGGTCGAATAATTGGATGTCCAGCAACAAATATAATCTTGACCATCACTTCGATACTCAAAATTTCCTCTTTGCCATTCTGAGGCTTCCTTTGGTGATTTGAAAAAGCATCTTCCTGTCTGAAATTCCCGAATCGTGCCAGTTGCTTTGAAACCCTTTTTCAGAAAACTCAGTAAACAGCTTGTGTGATGAGAAAAAGTTGTCAATGAAAATTTCATGCATCTCTGGATTTTCAACACTGGATAGAAGCTCCCACACAACTCTAGATCCAAGAGGAGAGTTTTCTATTTCTGAACTTTTTCCACTATAGATTCTCATAGCACATGAATAGCCACTGCTGGAACACAACATCCATATTTTAAAACCAAACTATATTGGTTTACCCCGTATACACAATTTACCCGAATGATGATCGTAACAGGGCACTATGGATTCATCTATACTCAATTTAGAATGAAAGTGACATATCCTCTCTTAACTGAAGAAAATCGCAGAGTAAAAGAAAATAATGAGAATTCATAATCACGTGTTTTCCAACATATTATGACGTCTGTGAAGTTGGCCCCCCGACATTGAGATATCCAAATTTTGAAAACGGCATTCGTTTGAGCGTGTTTGAGCGCCATTTTTAAAAGAGTTATGAGCATTTCATTTTATGGCGGGAAAAACACCCAGCCTCCCCGACATTGAGATTTTCAAATTTTGAAAACGGCATTCGTTTGAGCGTGTTTGAGCGCCATTTTTAAAAGAGTTATGAGCATTTCATTTTATGGCGGGAAAAACACCCAGCCTCCCCGACATTGAGATTTTCAAATTTTGAAAACGGCATTCGTTTGAGCGTCGTTTGAGCGTGTTTGAGCGCCAAAAATTTTCGTTTGAGCGCCATTTTTAAAAGAGTTATGAGCATTTCATTTTATGGCGGGAAAAACACCCAGCCTCCCCGACATTGAGAGTTTCAAATTTTGAAAACGGCATTCGTTTGAGCGTGTTTGAGCGCCATTTTTAAAAGAGTTATGAGCATTTCATTTTTTGGCGGGAAAAACACCCAGCCTCCCCAACATTGAGATTTTCAAATTTTGAAAACGGCATTCGTTTGAGCGTCGTTTGAGCGTGTTTGAGCGCCAAAAATTTTCGTTTGAGCGCCATTTTTAAAAGAGTTATGAGCATTTCATTTTATGGCGGGAAAAACACCCAGCCTCCCCGACATTGAGATTTTCAAATTTTGAAAACGGCATTCGTTTGAGCGTGTTTGAGCGCCATTTTTAAAAGAGTTATGAGCATTTCATTTTATGGCGGGAAAAAACACCCAGCCTCCCCGACATTGAGATTTTCAAATTTTGAAAACGGCATTCGTTTGAGCGTGTTTGAGCGCCATTTTTAAAAGAGTTATGAGCATTTCATTTTTTGGCGGGAAAAACACCCAGCCTCCCCGACATTGAGATTTTCAAATTTTGAAAACGGCATTCGTTTGAGCGTCGTTTGAGCGTGTTTGAGCGCCAAAAATTTTCGTTTGAGCGCCATTTTTAAAAGAGTTATGAGCATTTCATTTTATGGCGGGAAAAACACCCAGCCTCCCCGACATTGAGATTTTCAAATTTTGAAAACGGCATTCGTTTGAGCGTGTTTGAGCGCCATTTTTAAAAGAGTTATGAGCATTTCATTTTATGGCGGGAAAAACACCCAGCCTCCCCGACATTGAGATTTTCAAATTTTGAAAACGGCATTCGTTTGAGCGTCGTTTGAGCGTGTTTGAGCGCCAAAAATTTTCGTTTGAGCGCCATTTTTAAAAGAGTTATGAGCATTTCATTTTATGGCGGGAAAAACACCCAGCCTCCCCGACATTGAGATTTTCAAATTTTGAAAACGGCATTCGTTTGAGCGTGTTTGAGCGCCATTTTTAAAAGAGTTATGAGCATTTCATTTTATGGCGGGAAAAACACCCAGCCTCCCCGACATTGAGATTTTCAAATTTTGAAAACGGCATTCGTTTGAGCGTCGTTTGAGCGTGTTTGAGCGCCAAAAATTTTCGTTTGAGCGCCATTTTTAAAAGAGTTATGAGCATTTCATTTTATGGCGGGAAAAACACCCAGCCTCCCCGACATTGAGATTTTCAAATTTTGAAAACGGCATTCGTTTGAGCGTGTTTGAGCGCCATTTTTAAAAGAGTTATGAGCATTTCATTTTTTGGCGGGAAAAACACCCAGCCTCCCCAACATTGAGATTTTCAAATTTTGAAAACGGCATTCGTTTGAGCGTCGTTTGAGCGTGTTTGAGCGCCAAAAATTTTCGTTTGAGCGCCATTTTTAAAAGAGTTATGAGCATTTCATTTTATGGCGGGAAAAACACCCAGCCTCCCCGACATTGAGATTTTCAAATTTTGAAAACGGCATTCGTTTGAGCGTGTTTGAGCGCCATTTTTAAAAGAGTTATGAGCATTTCATTTTATGGCGGGAAAAACACCCAGCCTCCCCGACATTGAGATTTTCAAATTTTGAAAACGGCATTCGTTTGAGCGTCGTTTGAGCGTGTTTGAGCGCCAAAAATTTTCGTTTGAGCGCCATTTTTAAAAGAGTTATGAGCATTTCATTTTATGGCGGGAAAAACACCCAGCCTCCCCGACATTGAGATTTTCAAATTTTGAAAACGGCATTCGTTTGAGCGTGTTTGAGCGCCATTTTTAAAAGAGTTATGAGCATTTCATTTTTTGGCGGGAAAAACACCCAGCCTCCCCAACATTGAGATTTTCAAATTTTGAAAACGGCATTCGTTTGAGCGTCGTTTGAGCGTGTTTGAGCGCCAAAAATTTTCGTTTGAGCGCCATTTTTAAAAGAGTTATGAGCATTTCATTTTATGGCGGGAAAAACACCCAGCCTCCCCGACATTGAGATTTTCAAATTTTGAAAACGGCATTCGTTTGAGCGTCGTTTGAGCGTGTTTGAGCGCCAAAAATTTTCGTTTGAGCGCCATTTTTAAAAGAGTTATGAGCATTTCATTTTATGGCGGGAAAAACACCCAGCCTCCCCGACATTGAGATTTTCAAATTTTGAAAACGGCATTCGTTTGAGCGTGTTTGAGCGCCATTTTTAAAAGAGTTATGAGCATTTCATTTTTTGGCGGGAAAAACACCCAGCCTCCCCAACATTGAGATTTTCAAATTTTGAAAACGGCATTCGTTTGAGCGTCGTTTGAGCGCCAAAAATTTTCGTTTGAGCGCCATTTTTAAAAGAGTTATGAGCATTTCATTTTATGGCGGGAAAAACACCCAGCCTCCCCGACATTGAGATTTTCAAATTTTGAAAACGGCATTCGTTTGAGCGTGTTTGAGCGCCATTTTTAAAAGAGTTATGAGCATTTCATTTTATGGCGGGAAAAACACCCAGCCTCCCCGACATTGAGATTTTCAAATTTTGAAAACGGCATTCGTTTGAGCGTGTTTGAGCGCCATTTTTAAAAGAGTTATGAGCATTTCATTTTATGGCGGGAAAAACACCCAGCCTCCCCGACATTGAGATTTTCAAATTTTGAAAACGGCATTCGTTTGAGCGTGTTTGAGCGCCATTTTTAAAAGAGTTATGAGCATTTCATTTTATGGCGGGAAAAACACCCAGCCTCCCCGACATTGAGATTTTCAAATTTTGAAAACGGCATTCGTTTGAGCGTGTTTGAGCGCCAAAAATTTTCGTTTGAGCGCCATTTTTAAAAGAGTTATGAGCATTTCATTTTATGGCGGGAAAAACACCCAGCCTCCCCGACATTGAGATTTTCAAATTTTGAAAACGGCATTCGTTTGAGCGTGTTTGAGCGCCATTTTTAAAAGAGTTATGAGCATTTCATTTTTTGGCGGGAAAAACACCCAGCCTCCCCGACATTGAGATTTTCAAATTTTGAAAACGGCTTTCGTTTGAGCGTCGTTTGAGCGTGTTTGAGCGCCAAAAATTTTCGTTTGAGCGCCATTTTTAAAAGAGTTATGAGCATTTCATTTTATGGCGGGAAAAACACCCAGCCTCCCCGACATTGAGATTTTCAAATTTTGAAAACGGCATTCGTTTGAGCGTCGTTTGAGCGTGTTTGAGCGCCAAAAATTTTCGTTTGAGCGCCATTTTTAAAAGAGTTATGAGCATTTCATTTTATGGCGGGAAAAACACCCAGCCTCCCCGATATTGAGATTTTCAAATTTTGAAAACGGCATTCGTTTGAGCGTCGTTTGAGCGCCAAAAATTTTCGTTTGAGCGCCATTTTTAAAAGAGTTATGAGCATTTCATTTTTTGGCGGGAAAAACACCCAGCCCCCCCCCCCCCCCCGACATTGCGATATTCAGAGAACGGGAAAAACATTGCGGCAGGAAATTTCGTGTCGGCGAAACGGAAGGGACACCTCCAAATATGGCGGGTCCCATGGATAAGACATTGAAAGAGGCGCCAAAATGAGGCAGAGTAAAAATACGAAATTATCAACAAATAACGATAAAATATAATAGTAACTAATGATAGCAAATAGTTTCAAACTAGTTGATATAGTTTAGGCCTCAGACAACAGTGTTTAATGCATTTATGAAATTTTTCAATACATTCAAAAATCCATTGATTCGTTCTTAATATTTCTTATACTTTAAAAAAGATGAACTTGAAAGAAAGTTTTCGTATCTCTGTCCTGTATATATTTACTTACCTTTTTCTTTTTCCTATATATACCTAAAACTAAATACCCGTGCTTCACAACGGAATACATTACTACCACCAATCATGTAATCGGGTTCCATTAATTTAAATTAACTTCAATAGTAAAGTGTTTTCATTTCTATGAGGAGTTAACCCTATAATTTAATGACGATCCAACATTAAATAAGGATTTTTAGATTTATATTTATTTCTTAATTTTGGGGGACTTATGACCCTTCTGGATTTTTTAACAAATTACTAAAAAACAAGTGTGTGACTTGACAAAACTTTTGGATTTTCCTGTCGAACTGAAATTAGAAAATTCCCTATATCTTTTAGGGGCCGTTATTGCTTACCAGTCAAATCACTATATAGAGTACTGCCATCGAACGAGTGGGACATGGAAAAAATACAACGATTTGGAGAACGAAGTTACAAATATTAAGGAAGATTTATTCTTTAATCCACACGCGGTCCTATATTTACTATC
This sequence comes from Dolomedes plantarius, assembly GCA_907164885.2. Classification (NCBI taxonomy): domain Eukaryota; kingdom Metazoa; phylum Arthropoda; class Arachnida; order Araneae; family Dolomedidae; genus Dolomedes; species Dolomedes plantarius. The sequence continues at coordinate 166,369,752 of OU015499.1, forward strand.
AGCATAATCTTAAAATTGGAAACGTTTTAACTATCAACTAACTATTGGAACTTTTTGTTTTTAATTACCTGACTTCAATGTGGAATATTATAATTACCATATTTAACTTTTTACGATAATTGGTGATATGTAACTTATGCAAACTCTTAATAATTATATTAAAATGTTAATCTTCCGTTCTATACGATCTAATGCTCCGTTTTATACGAGAAACAAAACATTTTATTTATTGTATATTATAATTTTGAAATTGGGATTCTTAATGCAGTCAAATTTTATTGTAGTATTCATGTGTGCATCAAGTTTTATACTTAATTTTTGTACATACATATCTTGATTATCACAGCAATCACATTTTTATTTTTCTAATCATTTATGTGCGTATAGCTCTTTCATGATGTGTTTATAACGTAGAGATGGTTACGATTATTGTTTTTGTGTTTTAAGCAATTTATTTATGTATATATGTTGCGGAATGGTTGTAGATGCGGTGCTTAGCGTTAAACGGGAAACTGAGATAAAATTACGAAAAGTTATATTTACAAAAAATATTTACAATTTAAGTATTGAGTTTGCGTTAACATAGTGATAGGTTGCGGTGACAAAGTGGAGCGGTGCTTAAGTTGCGTCTAGAAACAAAGGGGTCTACTAGTGAAGTGTTCTAACGGAAGGGGCTCAAGTTCAATGACCGGAGCTGGAGATAAGAGTCAGTGTGCGCCTACTGCTGGAAGCACAGAGGGGTGTGGGTGGAACATATATTCAGAATTGGTTATGAGGAATTTTGTAAATTGATGCATTTCAGCACTGCTGATAGTCAGTCATTTTTGTTCAAAAGTGACTAATTTATTTTACATTAATCATCTTCTATCTTAAATTGTAATATTTTTATATTTAAATATTTTAGGTAAATAAAGTTAATATTTTGATATTTGTATATTTTAGAGTCCTAAATATAATAGTTCGATATTTATATGTATCGAAGGAAAAATATATAATTAAACCCAAAATTTACCATAAGATTTCTGGTCAAACATTTTATAAGATAACTAAATGAGTGTAATCAGTTGCTAAATAAAAATAGTCGATATAAGAAAAGAAATGTATTCAACAGAATATTGGAATAAACTTACCGACGTTTTTATAATGTTTAGAAGAGGTACAGTTAACCAGACATCACTGGAACTACATTTAGGGTCTGGCAGACAGTTTGACATATCCTTCCTCATTAAAATAATCTTTGCTTTTACCATATTTACAATAACTGTGTTACATTGTTAGAAAATTATAAAAACTCAAATTATAAAAGTGCATCAAGCAATTGCTTAACATAGTTGAAAATCATTTACAGCTGACAGAATTCTTGCCCTAATTTTTCTGCTCCTATATTTTTTTGGTGTATTTATTGGAATTTGAAGGTTTAAAAAGTCCTTGGGTAGCGTTTCTCATTCTCTATATTAAAAAAATTCTGTTTAAAAACGGGAATGCACAGTGTGGGCATGACAGACAAAAAAGTACAAACCAAAAAAGGTACAGTTTATAAGGGGTTGTTATTTTAAGCAGGCCCCCCACATTATTCCCTGGGCCCCGTTGCTAAAAGTCATGATGGGCCCCCCTCTTACTACCAAAAAAAGAAATTTTGGCCTTTTTTTTTTCAATATACATTTTTTAACCTTTATTACAATTATTTTTCATCAAACACACATTTAAACTACGTTTTAAGAGTTTAGACAGTGTTTAGATTGTCATCGTAAATTTATTTTAAATACTGGTAAATACATAATTGAACAAATTAATTCTTAAATATTTTTGTTTGCTTAATTTTAATATTCACACAGATAAAAATAATAACTGTCGTAGGAAATTGGTGGTTACATTATAAACCTAGCAGAACAGTATATTAATGGCTAGGGTAATGCTAATGCATATTGAATATGTATTGATGCATTTTTGTATTATTATTATATCTGTGTTCTGATACGTTGAGAACACATCCTAATTTTATCATTGAGAAGCAGAAGATACAACCTTTAAGTAAAAATGAAGTAAGCCTAGCAAATACATGTTTATAAAGAAAAAAATTAAATGAAGGACAATCTAATAAGTATTTCACAAAAATTGGTCTTACTAATAGCCTACTAAAATCAACTTAAATTCAAAGCTACAAACCATGTACACATAAATGAAAGTTATATGATTCATTGTAGTGTTTCTGAGTTCTGATAATTTATTGAAAGAATGAAAGCTACATTTTTCTGGCTTTTATCATTGAGAATTTTACAATTACATCACTGAAGTCAAGGCGCAGTGTTCTGCTTCTGCGCACGCACTGTCAACTTGGTGTCACGTGTTCACCTCAGCTGGTGGTGGTTTTGTTACTCACAGCTGTTGTAGATTCAGACACGTTTTGTACGCAACGCAATGCATATCCAATGAACCAATTTATATTACTCTGATGTAATATTTCATTGATACACATAAATCTAGTCCTAGTGATTTAATTATTGTTTTCTTTCTATGATTTATTAAAAATGTTCTACTTTTCAATTTTTTCCCCGTCCTTGCGGGCCCCGTTGCCGTAGCAACGGTAGCACCGGGCATGTGGGGGCCCTGATTTTAAGACCGGCTGACACCTGTGTCTGTTGGGCGTTGGAAATCTTGGGAAAGAGGGGGGAGGATGCCATTCTTTTCCTCACTTTTATTTTTAAAGTGGGGGGGGGGAGAAAACTTGGTACAACACTTCACACACTCATCACCATTACTTCTTGATGTAGCGCCCATTGTATACAAAGAAAGCGAAAAATTTTGACGCTCATACACGCTCAAACGAATGCCGTTTTCAAAATTTGAATATTTCATTGTCGGGGGGGGGGGGGGGGCTAAGTGTTTTTCCCGCCAAAAAATGAAATGCTCATAACTCTTTTAAAAATGGCGCTCAAACGAAAATTTTTGGCGCTCAAACACGCTCAAACGACGCTCAAACGAATGCCGTTTTCAAAATTTGAAAATCTCAATGTCGGGAGGGCTGGGTGTTTTTCCAGCCAAAAAATGAAATGCTCATAAATCTTTTAAAAATGGCGCTCAAACGAAAATTTTTGGCGCTCAAACACGCTCAAACGACGCTCAAACGAATGCCGTTTTCAAAATTTGGATATCTCAATGTCGGGGGGCCAACTTCACAGACGTCATATTATGTGCCCCTCCGATAGAGTCATAAACAACGTCTAACTATCAACAAACACGCGTTTTTCAGCGGCAGCTATGAGTAATCCACTTCAGACCCATCGGAGTCCCCCTCCCCCCTCTCCGTCACACACGGGGGGGGGGAGGGGTGAACAGGCGTAATGAAAGTAGATCACAGTCATAAACATCTTTCCTTGATACGTACTAATAGCTCCCGTATTCGAAAACATTTTATCAATACTCCTATGCATTGTAATCAAAATAACTTAATTATGTTGAAAAACTAACCTTTACACGCCAATGTTCCCTTTTGGGTACATGCATATTTTTCATCTAATAGTAACAACAAAATTTAATCTTTATTGATATAACTTATGTTCTACCAAGAAAATGATCATTTTTAATTACTCCCTCTTAATTTTAAAATCATTTGTTGAATTTTGAATTTTAGAGACAATTTTGAATTTTGCTCTACGAAAAGTTAGAAAAAAGCCAAAGTTACGATTTTTTTCCCTTAGACACTATTTATTTTATTAACATAACCTCGATGCCAAAAAATCAATCCATATCTTCGTTCTAAGTAATAATTTTTATAGAGAAATATAAATAAAATTGTATTTTTCACAGAATTTTGAAGTTGATGTTCCCTTTTGGGAACATTGGCGTGTAAAAGGTTAACCCGGGAGAACTCGCACCGGGTATCTCATACCCTAGTTCATTTCTGCTATTTAAATATCAATTAATATTGTTTATATGGAAACCTTACGTAACTATAGAACATAAAATAATAAATTAAAGATTTTTAGTGAATTTGAATAATACTTACATTTTTTATAGACAATTTTTACAAACTCCATACTGATGTTCAACACAGAGACATTTTTCCCATTTTTGTCACATAAACTTTGTTTTTCTGTCCTTATTACTTGGGCAAATTTAACATAGTTTATATTTTGTCTTGAGTTTTTTTGCAGGCGGTGTAGTATTAGTGATTTCCAGTTCCATTGAAGGGCTTGAATAAGTTGTTTTTGTTTGAGGCACCATCATATTTAGCATGTTGCTATCGAAGAGAACATCCCATGTATCTACGGGAGGAGCGACATCTCTTGAATAATGTGTATTACCTGGAAGCTTTCTAATTGCGTTCCTTGAAGGCTTCCTTACATTTTGCGGGCATTTTTCTGCAGCCATTTTGTAATTTTATCTTTACCAATATAAAATTCGGCTGTTGACCGTGAACTTTTATCTTCGGTTTCTGTCTCAATTTCAGTAGAAGAATCATGATTCCTACAGTATTCTCAATCCTCAGAGGCATAATTATCTTCGGATAAAGGTTCATCATCACTAGAAAAAGTCTCTAAAAGGTGTCGCAAATGTTTCATTTCCTCATCGTAATTCAAAAAGTGCGCCATGATACACTAAACTGACAGAAACAGGTAAAAATCTGACTGACACGAGACTCGCACGGGTATGACACCCCCCCCCCCCAAATATTTTTCTCAAAATCTATTTTGAGAGCAGAACTAGTTTTTACCCCGCTGAAAGAATGTGACCTTAAATACAGCTACACGAAATTTCGGCCTAATCCGATAAGAAGAAGATAACAAAAACATTGAATGAAAATGGATTGGGTATGTCATACCCGGTGCGAGTTCTCGCGGGTTAACTACAGCACGGCGAAAAGAGCTGGAAGTTTAGTTGTGCTGCTGCTACACAGGAAACATAAAGCGTACGTAAAAATACCCGCTTGCTCAGCTTAAGCTTAGTCAGCGTAGTTTAGATACTGCATGTGTAACGAACTGTACTAATAAAGTTAATTACCGACACCACGTATTCTTTCCTTTCTTCGTACAGTCATGCTTCCTTTTCCTTACCACACTGTCATACACACACTGTCCTCCAAAAGTTAAGGTACAACATTTTTTTATGTCTCATTTAAAAATGAATGAACAGACAAACAAAAAATTTGAACGAAATGTGCACTAAACAGTTCTTTGTTAAATGCGACGAAGAAATTTACGCAATTTATATAATTGACATGAGTTACAACAAAAAAAGCACTCTTGGTAGAAAACTCCATTATTAGAGAAAACAGTACATCACAGTTTTATGTGGAAAAATGTCATTGAGACACAAAAAATGGTTTTTAATAAGGAATATGTCTACATCTAGTTGTATTGCATAGTCGGCACCGACTTTCCATGCTGCCATGGGGAAACGATGACCAGATACGAAGTAAACCTTGTTCCAGATCATGTAACGACCTTGGAGGTGGACTTAAAGCAGCAACGTCTCTGCCAAGGTAGTCCCAAACATGCCCTATCGGATTCATGTCTGGAGATCGAGCCAGCCATTCCATTCGCTCCAGATCGCGACCTTCAAGTTAATCCTCTACGAGCACAGCTCGGTGAGGTCTTGCATTATCATCCGTTAGAAAGAATTCGTTGCCAATAGCAGCAGCATATGGGCGTACATATTGATCAAGGATCTCGTCCCGATATCTTACATCAGCCAGAGTTCCTCTTTGGAACACATGCAGGTCAATGTGACCACCGAGAGAGATAGATTCCTGCCCAAACCATATTTACCCCACCTCTGTAATTGGGCCTTTCGGCAATGTTGGATTGATTGTATCTGGCTCAACAATGCCTCGTTCCCCCCACATCAGCAGATGCCCCGAATCGCTCTCTAGTGTGCACATGGACTCATCTGTGGAGAGTGCAGGAGCCCATCTCTGTCTGGTCCAGGAAACGTGTTCTCTCGCCCAACATAGACGGGCACTTCTCTGTCGTCGGTCAATTGGGGCACACACAACTGGTCGTCTAGCAGAGAGACCACAATTGCGAAGGCGCCTTCGCACCGCAGTAGCGGATATTGTTGTCCCTGAAGCGATAAAATGATCTGCAACAAGGTGGGGCTCAGTAATGCTTTTCCTTCTTCTGGACGCATTGAATGTTATGGCGGGATGCATGCCTCTATACTTAAAAGCTAGTATGAGTAGGAGACTTTACAACATTTATGATGAAGGGAAACAAGTAGAGGTGCAGGGAGAATTGTTGGGTGAAACGAATAGTGAAAAAAGGGCTAGAAGAATTAGAGGTATTGAAGATCTAATGAGTATAGAGTGGGTATTTGATTCTAAACCGCAGACAAAAGTGCACATATATACAGATGGATCAAAAATAGGAGAAAGGGTAGGTGCAGGAATGGTTGTGTATATGGAAGGAAGACAAACGGAGATATATACAGAAAGGATACAAGGGGGAAACTCGTATGTGGCTGAGTTGAGAGCAATAGAGAAGTCATTGGAGATCATGAAAGAAAAGAGCATAAATGTCTTTGATATCTATACGGATTCAAAAAGTGCTCTAGAAGCGTTGAGAACTGTAGGGTACAAAGGAGACATAGTAGAAAACATAAAGTCATTCATTAAAAGAGAAAATATGCGAGTAATGTTTCACTGGGTAAAAGCCCATATCGGAATTGAAGGAAATGAGGCAGCTGATATAGCGGCGAAAGCGGCAACGGAAAAGAATGACATTGAAAAGATCTACAAATATAACAGGAAAAACGTAAAGAAAAAGTTAGAAAAATGGGCAAAAGAGTGCTGGCAAGACAAATGGAATATGTCTGAGAAGGGAAGGCGGGTGTATCAAGTTTTCCCGAAAGTTACAGAGAAGAGGTTAAGTGCAGATTTTAAATTAAATCAAGCTATTACTGGCCATGGCTGCTTTGCCAGCTATCAACATAGATTCCATCGTAAAGATAATAAGTGTACTTGCGGAGCTATAGAGACAGTGGAACATTGTTTATATGAGTGTTTAAAATACCAACATTTAAGAAGTGTCTTACCATTTGACCATAGTAACTGGGACAGAGAAAAATATTTTAATAATTATTACTGCAGAAAAGTAGTCAAGGCGATAATGAATGCACAAATGGATTACTACTTACCGTTCTCAGCTGAGGGAAGCAGTACCTAGATAGAACACGTTGTGTTAAGAGATAGGCCATCGCGAATATAATGTTACGATAAATTTTCATGTTTAAAGATAGTAAAATGTTGCTTTAGTAACTGAAAAGAAATGAATGAGAAACGGTGTATATTAAAATGTTAAAAAGCTAAGAAATATGAGATAAATTAGTAATGTAGAAGAAAAGGCTAAAAGGGAAGTTTAAAATGGAAAATGGTAACTGAATTATTGTAAAAGTAATGTTTTAAGTAACTAAAGTACGTCTAGTATAAGAATTGGAATAAATATAGTTGTGAAATTAAGTTAGGTAATATGAATATAATAAATAGGAAATACAAAGATTATTTCAAGTAATGTTACAAGCGTAATGGCTAATACAGTAATAAGATCAATACAAGCAATAGCGTAGAACAATGTAAAGTAAGCTAACTAGAATATCAAGTGTAATAGTATATTTAAAGTCTAATGCAACTTGTAACATAACAAGCGTAGAACAAGTTTTTATAAATAAGTCAAAAGGATACAACCTCGAATTGTAGCTAGTGGGTGAGAGATGACAGGAGCATCTAGAAGATGACACTGAAAATCCAGATGGGCGTTTTGTTTAAAAGAACGGTAGGGCCAATCAAAATTCAAGTGTGTGTTGATGCGGTGTTGGCATTTAATTAATGAATAACCTAATATGAGATAGAAAAGATTCAGTGAAAGATAGTAAGAAAAAATTAGAAGAGAAGAAAATAAATGTGCTTTTAGAGGGAAACAACTAGTTCAAAGAATGATTAAATAATATTAGTGTTTTGCATAATAAGGTTGGAGAGGGAAAGTTACTGAAGGGAATTAAAAAGATCGCCAGAGTAGATCAGTGGCTCAGAGCTAAGGCTCTGGACTTCAGCGTAGAAGGTAGTGAGTTCGGGCCTGACTCGGGGCAACTTGCGGTATAAGATGAAAACGAAGGTTGAAGTAAAATTAAAAAGAAAAAAATGAATAAATAATTAATTAGCAACTAAATAATGATAAAAAATAAATAAAAGAATAATAAAAAATTAGTAAATGAAAAAATATATATATATAATGTAGGATAACTAAATGTAATTTAAAGGTATGCAAAGATTACGCACTGTTATTATTATGTAAGTTGGCAGTGTGTACAAAACAGGTGCAGAGGGAATTTATTAATGTATTGTCTGTGATATTAATTTTACATGATGCATTTGTGAGTAGTATGAGTTGTAATTCCACTTGTCTACTGTTACACATAGAAATCAAAAAGAAGAAGAAATGTATTGTAATAACTTTGCTTGTAATCAGAAATAAATACAGAAAGGAAAAAGTCGACTGGAACCGGAAACGGCCAGCTCGAAAATTTAATTTGTTTTAGACCTCCAAGTAGAGAGTCTGTTGCGACGGATATGGCTAGGCAATAACTATGTTATTTATGAACTTAAGTTGTTTTGTTTAGTTAATGTGACTTATATATATAACCTTGCCGTTTATGCATTCGCAGTGGTCGGCATGATTTACGAATTTCCTTCTTCTGGGGGGCCCACCCCATGCTATTTGAATACTGAGTTATTTGTTAGTGAGCTATTTGATCTGAGTTATTGGAAAGTGCTAATAAGTTATCGTTTATTGTTAAATTTAGTTTAATATTACAACCTCCAGACCTCCACTTGGTGGGCCCTGGGGATCAACGAAAGGTTGATCGCTAACGCCGGAGGAGCGTGGGTATCATGTGAAAGTTAAACGCAGCCTATCCATGAAAAGCGATAATATGGAAGAGATGAGAGTTCTGACAGAAGAGCTGGTCGAACTCAAGATCAGGAAAATTAATAATGCAATCATCACGTCGAAGATGCTAGTTGATACTAAGCGTTCGGTGAACGAGGACTTAGCTGAAATTATGAGCTCTATTAAAGAGCAGCAAAAGATAATACAATTTCTTAAAGGACAAATAAGCATTCTGGAGAAACGTGAAGGCTTAAGTTTTGCGAAGGTGACAAGAAATAAACCGCATGAAAATTAAAAAAAACGATCAAGAGGGTAATAGAGGTCAAGAATGAGATAACGATTGTCCCAAATAAAGAGCAGGACTCAGAAATTACAAAGAAAGCTGTCCAGGGCCATATCGACCCTGTTGGGCTTGGAATTGGTATTAAAGCTTGCAGATAGGTTAGAGATGGGAAAGTGTTGATTAGTACGAAAACAGAGAAAGATCTCGAGGCTCTAATAGCGGAGTTTAGGAAAGTTGATAAATTAGAAAAAGTCATATGAGATACGAATGTCCCCACAGAGGAAGCCTCGAATTACCATTTTTGATGTAATGGCGAACTACGAAAATGACGAGTTGGTTAATATGATTAAGAAGCAGGATGGGGAAATATCCGATGCAGAAATTATGGTGCTCAAAAAGTACAAGTCTAGAAAAGGACAGAACTGGGTTCTCAGTACAGAGGGAGTGGCATATGCTGGAGTGGCTAAACTGAGGAAAATTAATATCGGCTGGTTGAGATACGATTGGAGAGATTACTATAAACCCAACATTGGTTTTAAGTGTTAGAAATATGGCCATGTGGCGAAGCACTGTGGGAATGAAAAGAAGTGCAAGTTTTGTGCCGAGAAGGCACATGGAACTGAAAAGTGCAAGACGAGTTTGACATGTGGGAACTGCGAAGCATTTCAGCAAAGGACTGGTACTAAAGTCAACACGTCGCATGCACCAACGGACAGAGCTTGCAGCCGATACCGTATCGAGATCAATAGGATAATTGAAAATACTTATTTTGGTTGTACGGGGCCGGTGAGACTTTGAGGTCTCATCTTTTAGTTTGTTGTTTGTTTCCTTAACTTTTGTTAACTTGCTTTTCTGCCTTACACGAAGTGTGCAGGCGCCTTTGTTGCTGCTGTACAAGTGGTACAGTGAAAATGGGGTTGCCTGTACGATTGGTATAGGGCGTCTGTAAAACTTGTAATCTTTGTTGGCTAATAAATGTAGAAAGTGATGTAGATGGCAGGTGGTGGCTGCGTAGAAATGAATAGTTCGGAAATAAGATTGATAGTTATTGGCTCCTGGGTGCTCTGACCGTTAGCTGAACTGGACAGAGGATGATGATCTTGGCCCTGATGAGCGCAAGGCTATGGATGTGGACTGGTGTCGGGGCCGGTGGCTACTCGATGTCGAGCGGGATTTCCGTCGTGGCGACTGGAAGTCAGTACCGCGGGGGCCGCTGTTATGTTCTTTCCTTCTTCTGGATCGAAAGAGCTAGAAAGCTATGTCCCGCAGGCGTCGTAACTCGTGGAACATGTCTTCTAGACACCGAATCTTCTGGTGGAAACTGGTTCCACACTTCGAGACACGTTGGGACATCTAGCAGCATCAGCTCGAGACAATCCCATTTCTATTCATCCGATCGCCCGCCACCCTAATGAATCGGGCAAACGGCTTCTCCAAGACATTGTTAGACTCTCCTGGGTACTGCCAACGAAATTGCCAACAAAAATGGGGAATAAAAAATCATGCACAATAAATACTGATACACAAATCAGGAAAGTTTGATTTTTCAACATTTTCTCTTACTCTGATGTAAGTGACAATTCTTTCAAATGAAAGTGGTGACCAAGGTTTTTTTTGCTTAAGTTTTCTTAAAGTTCGATACTATCGTCTATATACACTATGAATTTTATTGTTACTGCCTTTATTACCATGTTTTTATTAACTTGCTTTCTTGTTTGTTTGTGTGTTTGTCCAGTACAAAGCTTGCAATCGATTTTTACCTAACTTCCCGACTGGCTAGACATTTGAAACTTTTAGAATAGCTCAGAACACGACGACGATACATTCTTTTGAAACTTTTAGCCACCTTTAAGCAGACTTTAATTCTTTTTCAGTTAATTTTGTTTTGTAGAATGGTGCAGCCATCTATCGACCGGGACGGGACCAAAAAGTGAAACGCGAGTTAACTTCCAATTAACTTCATTTTCTTTCAAGTGGATGGGATAATTCATCAAAAAATAATTTTTTTAAGTATTTATTAATACATAGAATTGTCAAGTTTATATGATTCATCAGGAAATTTAAAAACATGGTATATAAAAAGTTCTTTTTATCTTGTAATTATTAAAAGATGCTTGCTTCTGGTAAGTGGTATTTGACTATAAAGTAGAATGTAAAAGCCACAGTTCATTCATCCGATAATATTTCAGTTTATGAATTTTCTGTTGGTGATATCTTACTATTAACAGCTGAAGGTAAACAAATGTTAGTTTGTTAGTTAGCAGACACGGGGACGGGCTAATCTCGTGAACCGAGCATAGCAGGATACCGCGACTGGTACCGATATACGCGGACGGCCGAGACGCATGCACTGATGCTATCCTCAACTTTCAAAAATTTAAACTTTTATAATTATTCAATTAAAACTGCCGAACTCAATAGAAGAGGACATTCCGGGTGGGCCAGCTCCTTTCCGTTTCTCAAAGTTCCGTTCACCGGCTCAGAGGTATCGCTCCTGACGTCTAATCCTAAGGTCCCGGGTTCGAAACCAGCCGCCGTCGGGTGCAAGAACATAATTGAAATCCAGAAATAAATTTGAAGTACCAGAAATAATTTTAGTTTTAGGAAAGGAGAAGTTAAAGCCTTTAGAATTTTTTTCTAATTGAATGAGCTTTTTTGTTTAAAATGCAAAATTTGAAAAAGGAAATTTTAAATAATTATTTTTTTTTAATCTAATATATTTTTAAAACGGAATAAACAGTTTTTAATCTTTAAGATATAAAGCCATTTCATTTTTAATCAAAAAAAGCAACACATCGGGTTGCCATTCAGCTAGTCTCTTTTAATTTGAAAACTCCTCAAGGTAAGACGTACTATCCCCAGATTGAAGGTAGTTTGCATATACTTAATAGAGATATTTGTGATCTCATTATTTGGACACCAAATATCACTTTAATTGTCGCAGTAGTAAAAAAAAGCTAAATGGTCAGTAAACATGAAAAAGTTTATTGATTTTTATGGAAACATATTTATTTAAACTCTTATAAAGTGATTGTTGAATATAGCATGTCATAATATAGTATTCAATCCAGTCCAGCTTAGCCATGTGCCACCTAAATTTTGACCGAGCATCCCCAAGGGTGACGTATCTGGGGGATCGTACCTTCTCCCACCCTCTTTGACGTCATAGAATGACTTTCCGGTCTACGAACGTAACGTGCCCATATCCGGCCTAGACACGAAGGTATTTAATGGCGCTCGGGATTCGATCCGAGCACTTTCAGTACCGAAAGCCGACGCGCTACCACTAAGCTACCTTGGACCTTCAATCTAGATTTAATACAGGGCAGACATTTAAATGTTTTCTTTGACTTCAGGGAGAGCAGAAAAATGTCTTAAAGAACATTTCGCTGAAAAATGAAACTCTCCAGATAAACATTGCCACATAACTGGATTGAGTAGCATAATAATGTAATTATTTAATGTAATGTATTGTGATTATTATGTAATTGTAATAAAAAATTTTTTTTATTTGATTGTTTAGCATCTTTTGCGTTCAAACACTTTTAAAGAATATCATCGCACAAAAATGTTACATAATATTTAAAAAATTATAAATTGTACGTAATTGATTCCCTCCTTATAACTAGAGTTTCATTATCGTTTGTCACACTGAAAATAGGACTGCAAAGGGTTTATTCATAGTTAAATATTAAAATAGAAATGCTATGACAAGCAGGTATTTATATTTAGTGCAACGCAAAACACAAATACGAGAAAGAGTAGGGCTGACATAAATCAGCAAACCTTTTTCTTTGCTTTTTAGTTACTGGGAAATAAAGGGAAATAAAAATATTCGAATGCATGCTTCTGGTAGCAACTAAATATATTGGTGAGATATTTATCGTCAAACCAGAGATAAATCTGAAATGTACAAAGGAATTCGCACTTGGCGAATATCAGCAAACTCTGTGCCAAATGTTTACGCACAAAGCGTAAAACAGCCGATTTCCAAAGAAACCTTTCAATTTCCTTTAAATATTGCGTTTGGAACACGGTTAAAAGTATTTTTTAAATTAAGTTGACGTTCTTCGGTCTACGTTTCAAAGTGTTTTAAGAGTTAAAAAATATTGGATTTGAAGTAAAAAATCCTCGAAATTTTCATCTATGGATGTTAACATGGGAACGATTAGTTCTGGTCTCCAACGCCGAAAATGGCGTCCCACTCTGATGGCGTATGTAGCTTCATGATCCAGTCTTTGGAACCGACATTTCGCCAAGTTACCAGATACTGTCAAAAAGTTCGCGATTTTGGAGATACTCGGTAGCAGATAACAGTGATTTATCACAGGTAACTGACTTTCATTATTTGTTGGTTTAAAGGCAACGGTATCTTCTAAGCGCGTTGTTTATGTTGCTTATTGCATTCAACTCTCCATAATCATAGTAATTAAATGTAAAAAGTGATACCCATAGCGATACACTTTCGCAGCTTTTGGGATGGATCACGGACTAAAATAACACTTCAGATGATGCTTGAAAAATAAGCAGCTATCCAAGTAAGTTTAATTTACAGCTATCTTTTTCTGCATTGTGTATGACAGAACTGTTTTAAGATGTTGAAAAATATTAATGATTTCTACATTTTACGCCCTTTTTTTTTTTTTTTTTTTGGGGGGGGGGGGTGTCTGTGAAGCTAAATTCTAATACAATTCGTAATACGGGGACGAGTCTAGGAAATGGGGCCAGATCGGCCATCTTGGATTTTTTTTGCGCCAATGTTTACGATTTTACTGTGTTTGGCAAAAGTGGAAAATTTTTCTCGCCAACGTGTTTATGTGGCAAACTTTTACAAAGTTAGCTTTTGTTTACGTTTCGGTAATCGCTTGTTAGGTGGTTATTTCTTCAGTTTGTATATTATTTTCACGATTTTTACGAGTGTATTATATTATGTATAAACTTAATACATTTTTTAATTCTTAAATATCAATCGAAACGCACAAAAAAGAGTGTGAAATTCACTTATACAAAGTTATTTACTTTTGTTTACGTTTCGGTCATCGCTTGTTTGCTGGTTATTTCTTCATTTTTTATATTATTTTCACGATTTTTACGAGTGTGTTATTTTATGTATAAACATAATACCTACATTTTTTAAAGCCTAAATATCAATCGAAACGCACAAATAAGAGTGTGAAATTCACTTTTACAAAGTTATTTACTTTTGTTTATGTTTCAGTCATCGCTTTGCTGGTTATTTCTTCATTTTTTATACTATTTTCACGATTTTTACGAGTGTATCATTGTTATTTCTAATGATTTATGTGATAACTCAAAATGCTGAACAATTAAGTCGTAACAGAATTATTCATATTGATTGTCTAAGAAATATATTTTCTTTTACTACATTAGTTTTTAGTAGATTTGTATTTTTGTTTGTTTTCACACTTTACTCTGTGCTGTCAAAAATGCGATAACACGTGTGTGCTACTTAAAATGTGCTTAGTGTTGTGACTGTGAAAATGAAATATTAAAACTTGAACTTGGAAACCAGTTAGGGTTTTCATACAGTTTGAAATTGACATGTAGTTACTGTGAAGAAAACAAAACAGTGATGGATTCCTCTTTGAAGACTGGAATTGCCAGTCATGATGTGAATCTGAGAATTACCCGAGCCTTTTCACATGCTGGGAAAGGTTATACAGGCATTGAAAAATTTTTGTATGGTGATAAATATTCAACCCTTTTTATCAACAGCATATGGTAAGTGTGCAAGACATTTAGATGGTGCATATGCTTTGGCATCTGAAAGTATATTTACTGAAATCTATAGTGAGATTAAACAGGCATATCAAAGTGGTGCTTCTAGTTCTGCTGAAATTTTAGATATAACATAATTTTAATAGAACATGGTTAACATCAGGCCATACATCACTCATAGGTGTAGGATGTGTTATCGACATCCTCACAGGATATGTTATTGACTTTTTAAGTTATGAGTAAGTTCTTGTGTAAAAGACTGTCGTGCGCAAGGTATTACTCTAGGTGGTAAAGTGCATGGTAGCTTGAAAAAAGCTACAGTAGATGTTGTGTAGATAAATTATATTAAATAATTACCAGTAAACACTGAATTTAGTAATATATTAGTAAATAATTAATTTGGTCCATGTCATGGCCCTTAACCTTATCTCTTTAGTTTCTAAAATGTCTGCAGATGGTAATTTTAATTTCTTTTTTTTTAATATTTAAGCTTTAGGTTTTTTTTTTTCTTTTGTTTTACCAACCACACCTTTGAGTTTTATATTTTTCTTCTTGCACAATGAAATTGTTAATTGATGTAATCGGCAGAGGTAATAGAGTCCTCTTGAAATTGATAATTGATTTGATCGGCACGTTATTTTATAGCATAGTTTCAAAATAATATCCTAAAGACCTTGTATTTGTTGATCATATTATGTGTTAATAAATCATGTTATTTTTATTGTAAAGTTTCGTCATGTCATTCTATTGCCGTGTAGTTTTTTCTTTTAGTTTCCTTTATAGGTGATTTTTATTTCAGGTTTTCTTTTATCAATAAGGAAAATCAAGTTTAATTTTAAATATTTTAATTCACGAGTCATAACCTTCACTGAGGTGCATCCAGCAATCGAACTTAATACTAATTTTATTGATTCTTTGGGTTATTGCATTTCATTTTAGACACAATGCTCTTAATATACTTGATTCTTCTAACCATTGATTTTAATACTAATGATAGGATTTAAATGTGGTAACGATTTAGTATAATCAAGTCTTGCTCTGTTAATTTTAATTATCCCAATTTAATAATCGTTGCATTTAATACGTTTCGTTATGCATTATGCCCAATTTAATACGTTTCGTTATGCATTTATATATATATATATATATATATGCATATATATATATGCATACATCATTTATCTAAAGTTTGCAAATACTATAGCCATATGCATGGCGCAGCCTAGCAGCTAACACAAAAAGAACAAAAACACAGGTGCATTAGCAACCAAAGATAGAAATATAGGTGAATGAACACCCAAAAGACAAAAAGTCAAGCAATTAGACTGAAAAAAGTTGAAAAGATATCAAGAAAATCATCTGTCTTTGATGGCTCATCAGCAGTGGGTAAAGCAAAGAGGTGGTTAAAGCAAAAAATCAAACACAAGTGGTTTCGCCAAGGTGTCATATTCAAAATAAACTTTTATAACTAATATGGCTGAATCAGATGACAAAAAAACTAAAAGAAATTGTTATGACATGACGGTGTGTATAAAAGAAGTTATGACACTACCTACGACCGTCGTGTCATAACTTCTTTTATACGCATATATATATGCATATATATATATATATGCATATATAATATATATATATATATATGCACATATATATATATATAAAATATATATATATGCATATATATATATATATATATACTAGCTTAAAACCCGCACTTCGCTACAGAGTACATACAAATTAAATACAACGGTCAAGGTATGCAATTAATGCCAATATATATATATATATATATATATATAATAAATGCGACGATCAATATGTACAATTGATGTAGAAAAAATATATATATTTATAAAAAAATCGTAAGGGATATTTTTATAGACAAAATAATGTCCAATCGTCTGCCGCATTAGCAAGAAAAAAAAAAATTTTTGTCTATTTAGTTGTTATGCACGTGAAATACGATAAAAATAAATAAATGCACGATAAATTTATTTAAAGTACCATAAAAAGAAATCACGTGATCGGCATTCAATAAATTAAATACTAAAAATGAATCTTTAAAAATTCACCAAAAATCAGAAAATGGAGGTAAAGATTCGAAAAAAAGTTCATTTTAAAAGAATTTTTATGCTCTTTCTCGTGATATAAATTTTATAACCCTCAAATTATTATTTTAAATGCAAACTTGAAAAAAGTTACTAAAACAGCTTAAAAATTAAACTAAAAAAAAATCTAAGAAGAATTTTTCAAAAATCTCTTTTAGTGCACCCCTGCACCATAAGAAGAATCGCCATGCAAAATTTCAGCCCTTTAGGTCCAGCGGTTTGGTCTGTGCGTTGTATGTCAGTCAGTTATGGAACTGTTTTATATATATATATATAAATGCATATATATATATATATATATGCGTATATATATATATATATATATATATATATGTATATATGTATATATATATATATATGTATATATATATATATGCATATATATATATACATATATATGCATATATATATATATACATACATACATATATATATATGCATATATATATATACATATATATGCATATATATATAATATACACACACACATATATATATATATATATATATATATATATATATATATATATATATATATATATATATATATATTTCTCAGACAATGAATATCAATAATTCTGTTACGACTTCATTCTTCAGCAATCTTAGTCATCACAAACGATTTTTTTTCAAAGTTTAAATAATTAAATATAAAGAAAAATAAAAGTTGAACCGAAATTATATTTCTTTTACCTTAAATATATTATAAATTTGCTAGATCTCTTTAACTGTAACCGGTCGTTTGATTGACACAATTTCATTGGCCAGAGAGGTCGCTAGTGGTGTTTACTAGTATGCAATAATTATCGCCCAACAAAACGTGCCAAATCGTCGGAAAATCCAAGATGGCTGACCTGGCCCCAACTCCTAGAGTATCACCCGTAATACTATTAAACTGTTAAAAACTGTGCATTCAGGCATGGTTTGTTGTTTTCATCAAATAAGTAGATTAATACTTTTTATTCGATTTTGGCATACTATTAAAATATACACTCCATGATTTCTAGAGATTACTAAAAAATGCCAATCTGATAATTTTATTTACAATTTTTATCCAAAATTTATAAGTTTATTATACAAGTCAGATATAATGTTTTTAGCAACTTTGCTGGTTATGAGTTAAACAAAGGTTTTTGAACTGTTAATAATCATGGTAAAAGATAAAATATACGGGGAAGAGTTCCATATCCTGTGCCGTTCGGCTAAAAGGTGTCAAACTCCACAAGGTGGAGTTCTGTAATGGGAAATTTAAGAAAATACTAGAGCCTTTTATTTCTCTTAATTACAAAAATGAATGTACTTTCAATTGAACACAATCAAAACAAAACACGCGGCACCATCTTAACTCGCCTTTTTACCTGACACTCAACATTTTGTGTGAAATTTCAACAATAAGAGGCTAATAAAGAACTGTATAATATTTTAAGAAAGAAATATTGAATACAGCATTTAGCAGGAATAAATAATTAAATCAAGCTAAATATTTGCAAGCATCCAAAATGTATCCATTGGTTGTAAAATTGTTGTAGGGAAACAATATATTCAAAATACTAGAATTTTATCTTTTAAAAAAATCTTAAAAATAAGAAAATAAACATGCAAATAATTTAAGTGAAAAAAACAAAAATGCAAAAATTGTGAAAAAATAAATGAAGTAAAATTAAAAATTTATAGCAAGATAATTTCAACATATATAGAAGAATGAAAAAATCAATGACAATAGCATTACTAGTGACTTTTTAGAACAAAAATTTAAATCTAAAATATTTACAAAGTATAAAAATCAATTTATAAAGCTAAGAACAAAATTAATTAAAAACATAAATCATGAATCTTTATTTGAAAAATTAGATTTTAGAAACACTGACAAAGGCAAACTGATGTACTAGATGCACTCAGACCTTGGGTAAGACCTATAAACCAGATATGAATAACCAAGGGTTAAGTTCTCATCTTCTGGATGGTATTCCTTGAAAAGGCGGGAAATAAAAATGTTATAAAAAGAATTCAAAATTTTTTCATTCACTGAACGTATAATTCATTATCTGAAGCTAATCTCAAATTTCATTGGCTGAAAACATCTAAGTGATCAGTTTTAACTCATTAAAATTCAATCACTTTAAACTGAAAAATCCATGTCACATTTCTAAGATATAATGTCTGACCTTTGGTGATCAAAGAGCAGAGTTGAGCTGCATCAGGTTTGTATCCTATTGAAGCATAAAAGTAAATAATAAAAATATTTATTATAAAGATTACAACCCAAGGGTAACAGAACATAAACAAAGTATATACTGATATAATCACCAAATTTGATGCCATAAAATATTCAGCACTCTTTGCAACACTCATGTGTTTGGCGATTTTTAAATTTAATTTCACGCTTAAAATATTAGAAAATTGTCAAAATATCTAAAGCTTATTGAATTTTAGAAAATATCATTTATGTGCATTACATTTTTTCAAAGTATAATAAAAACCATATACACTGTAAATTTCATGCGAAACTTATAGATACAACTAATTAAATAATTAAATTTTCCATGTAAATGATGAACTGACACTAAACTTGGTGAGTTTTTACAGCTTGGTACCATGAGCAGCAATCTGCAGTTTAGTCATTGCTTTCTCATATCATTCGTCTATTATTTTTATTTATAATTACATTTGAAATAATTTTTTTCAAAGTTATTTGTTTCTGTATTTATTCAGTGTTAAAATTTTTCTTGACAAGATTTAGTAAATAACTTTCATTCTTGTCTTTCATTACAACAAACATAAACATAATAGCATTAAATGCAATACTCCTCAATATTCATCATTTTAGGCACAACATTCATTATATTATGCTTGTTTGAAATTTTAAATGAATGTATTTCAAAGAGAATGGTTAAAAGTGATGTTTGATATTTAAAACTGAAATTCTTTCTAAAGAAAAATTAAATTATTTAACATATCAAAACTCTACACATTAGTATAACATATATAAAAATATTTAATTTTCTCTGAACCATGTATTCTAAAAATTTCTTTGTTAGAAACATTTCAAGATTTACAAAATCTGTATTAACTGATATTTCTGACTGCTTTGATATGATATTTAAACAAATTTTAGTGTTAAAATTATACTTGGGTCACTTTAGAACTACATTTAAATTATCTGCTCTCTTACCTGCATATTCTTTATACTGAATCTATATTTTGTATTGGCAAAATTTATAACTACATTCTTGCCGTTCATGTCTGAGATAATTTTTTAATATATACAGTTTCAGTTCTTAAGATCAATATTAGTCAAATTGGTATTGGTTGTGTTAGTATCCCCCCCCCCCTCTCCTAAGGGTAAAAAATATTCATTGAATAGAAAGTAATTGCAGTTAAAGTGTCAAAAGTACAATTTAGAAAATTCTGGTGCTCTATTTTGCTCAGTGCTCCAGAGATGAGTAGTATAATTATGCTGTGATGGAATATACATGAAATGAATTATATTTCTTTATGGGCAAAAGTTAAAACATGCATTTCGGGATTATTTTAAACCATTTATGTAAAAGATAACTGTTCCCAGAACATGAATATTTAAGGTGGTAACTTTTCATTTTGCATGAGGGAAATATGCATTCTGTACAAGTTCTTTTATGAAATCTGTTTGGAAAATTTTTCTGAATAGAAGTCAATCATGTGCTACTGGAAGACTCCAGTCTGTGTGTGTGATTTATGCCGTGTTCAGTGTGATTCTCCCTTCTAAATTCAAATGTTATAAGTGTATTTTTGTATGTGATGAAATTTAAAAAGAAAGTTACTTAATGTGTTATAATATCCAAGTTTTTAAGAGTTCTATACTTACCATTCTTTGACCAGCTGGTAAGAAATGTTTTCTTTTCGATTTTAACAGTCAAAATAATACGTGTATTAAATACACAAAATTATGAAGTAACTTTAAATGTGTGTATTTTACTTTGTGCTGTTTTATCTGTTTATTCCATTCCTCACTGCATGCACTTTCCTAAGTAATTTTATCTATACATGTACATTTCAAAGTGTTCTGAGTTAATTAACACAACACAATATTTTATTTACAATTTAAAGAATTTAAATTTAGCAGTATTGTGGCTCGACCATTATAGATCATTGCTTTTTTTCATCTATTGTGAAAACTTATTTTAACAGGAAGTAATTTGTAAAAAGACCGTAACATGTTTTATATGAACTAAACAGTTTTAATTTTATATTGGTAATTTTATGTGACTACAGATTTTGTTTTCAATTTACTTATACTTTTGAAGATTTAATTCGTGTGAGAATTGCTAATCTGTGTAATATGCATATATGTTTCTTAAATATGGTATTAAACTTTTGCTGTTACTCTGATGGCAGAATAAAATATTTCATGTTCTGTCGTGAAAAATTGTTTATATTGACAATTGCTTTTCTATCTCATTGTTAATCAAGTGGTAAGTGTGATTTTCTCTAACCAAAAAGTGTTATAATAGGTATAGCTTAATCTTCATCTCATTTCCTGTAGCAATGAACTGTATTGTAGAATTTTCACCAAATTAATTCCAGTCTATGTGGATATCTTCAAATCATTTGACTTGATACACACAATGAAAAATGTTATGAGATTACTTTATCCTGTAAGAAGAAAATGGTTTTCTAGTTTTCTCTGAATCTCACAATTGTTTTATTTATTTTAATAGCTAGTATAAAGGTAACTAAAGATAATCAGAATGTAATTCGAATTATTCTTAATTTGTCAAATTTCATTTTCATAATTGTAATTCTTAAGTTTGCTAGATTTATAGCAAAACAATTTTAATACTATCAACAAGTTTGAAGAGTGTTTAAAAGATAATATAAGTCCCCAATTCACATTCGTATTCCAAGTGTACATTTTTATAGGCATGCCTATTTATTTCTAGTGCATTTTTTATCTAGTAGAACTCTGTGCTGACTTAGCTTGCTGAGTAGATGTATGCAAAGCAGAATTGGAAATATATTTGCAGTTCTAATCACACAATCTTAAAGAATGTCATAAATTTCTAGCATTTCCCTTTTGTCATAGATTTTGTTTGGGGCTCTTTGGCCTGGTATCCGCTGTGAATATAATAGAAAATGAAGACATTTTATCCATTGGGAATGCATAAATGAGCATTTATTAAGAATAAATTTTAATTTAGAAGCTTACATAACCATTGAATATCCATCCCGCAAAATAGAGAAAATTTTAAAAATAATGACAAATGAGAAAGACGTGCCAATATCAGGATATATGAAAAATTGTTTGCTGAAAATTACAAAAATTCAAAGTTTTTGAAAATTACAAAAATTCAAAAACAATTTTATTTAGAAAAATTGAACTTTAATAAAGTACCTTACATATGAGCTGTTATTTTTGAAAGTGGTTTATAAGTTCATTTTTTCATGTATCGAGATATTTAAAGCTTTGCATTTGAATGAATTTAAAAATATTGGCAAAGGTTAATCAATTACATATTATAAAAAATAAAAACAAGTGGAAATTTTAGTCCATATTATTATATACATTATCTTCACTGAAATGGATTTTTTAATGTAAAAAATGAAAATGAATGCATGTAAATACACAAATAACCAAGTTTATAAAGAAATAATTTTAGTTATATTAAAAAGACGATTTAAAGAAACAAGTGTAAAATGTAAATTACTTTGTTTGGGATATGGAAGGGCTTTTTATAAATCAAATGAAAATGTGAAATATTTATCTGGGTTCGTCGATGCTAAGTTTTGATTTTATTCTTCTAAATTTCTTTTAAATTTTTTCTAGCCAGTTCTGCATTACTTAAATGTATGCTATGTTCTTCTAAAAGGTTGCAATTTTTCATTAAGGTAGCTTGAATTTTCATACTTAGCAAATCGCATTTTTGATACGTATCTTAATGTGGGTGATGAAAACTTAAATTAAAATTATTCTTAAAAATTTTCCCGTATATTTGCTCGCTGAAAAATGTGTATTGTTCTTTTCACACTTTTCGACATACAACTTGTACATTTGTTCAAATCAGAACTCAGGTATTTTCTGTTTGGATTATTAGAACGCGTGTAATGGCTTTCACAGTGTGGAAAATTTTTTATATGATCTTTTACGGCATTTATAAGTTCCTCATTACTCTTTCTGCAAGATCCTTTCATTTTTCCACGTTAGTCTTTTCCTATTACCTTTGCTTTGAGAGCCCTATGTAGTCTGCCTATAGATATATCAAATGTTCCTACAAAGAACTTTTTACATAACGCAACGCTTTCCTTTTCAATATTTAAAAAATACTACAATCTCTGGCTGATCCCTTAAAATTTATACCTCGTCTTCTTTTTATTGGCGTACGCTGAGTAGATGCACACAAGATTGCATTTTGTTTGTTAAAATCCCCCATTTCCCCCCAAAAATTGAAAAGGGATATTCGATCTCTCTGTGTAATACGATTCTTGCACACTTTCACACATTTGCAATCCTTATTTTCGAATTTCTTTGCAGGAATAATATTTCCAATTTTTTTATAATATTTTCGCCTTTATTTCTTTTGCATTTCCTAATCTTCTGATCATTATTTTCATAATGCGATCGAAAATTAGTAACGTCGTCTTCGTCAGTCGTTGAATCAGTTAATTCCAAAATTCTAATCTTCTTAGTCTGTAGCAATCTTGAGTTAATATTGCACAAACTGCTTTCCTCATCTGATTCATAAATTATTATTCTTTTTCTAATATTCATGGGTCTTATTTCTATAATAACAAACTCCAATGTTCCCGCAAAAAAATTAATTACTCTTACTTACCAACATCACTATCAGACCAAATTGACATATTATCGTTTTTTATAGGTATGTGAACTTATTGTAACAACTGTATGAAATATTATTTATCTAAAACTTTGATTTTCTGTTTTAATAACAACTACAGTGGTACCTCGACCTACGAGTTTAATTCGTTCCATGACGGAGCTCGTAACTCGAATGACTCGTATCTCGAATCCATTTTCCCCATTGAAATCAAGGGAAATGCCATTCATTCGTTCCGGGCTTCCCCCAATCAGCGTAATTTTTTGTTACATGGTTAATAAGATAAATGGTTATAAGATAAATGTGCTTATAAATGACGAACATTGTATAAAAACGAAATGCAATAGAATGCACTGCAATAAACTTGTTTTAATAAGTGTACCTTACGGTAGAGGAGAATAGGCTACAAACCCATGCAGGATAGGCTAGGCCAACCCTCGCACTGTGGCTGCAAGATTAAGCCGCTGCTCGTTTATCATTCGGAAAATCCCAGAGCCTTTAAGCCAGTGGTTCGCGACCGGGAGTGGTCCGGAACCACATATAAAACAGTTGCCAAAGCAATGTTCGTTGAACTAGATATCCGAGGACTATCTGGTGTCGAACTAAAATTTCTTAAAAGTTTAACATGATTATTTTAATATTAGAAAATGATACGTTAGAATGTGAGTACGTTAATCCAGTATCCCTTTTGCCTGAGAGATATTCTATACCCCCATACCCTCCGGAAGGTTCCCCACTCCCTCATTTCGGTGGGGTGGTCCGCACATGGTTCAATTTCTGGCTTAGTGATCCGCAGAATTCTACAGGTTGGAAACCACTGCTTTAAGCATACACGCACACCTTCATGTTTTTTTATAATTTCTTTTGTTTTTGAACTCGATGCACGTCATCCGCTTCTTCTCAGCACTCACTTTCTTCGGACCCATGGTTGGAAAAATGAAGTTTTGCAAATTGACTGCCAGCACAAAACTGATGCTTCTATTACGAGCTAGACTCTTCAAATGAACGAATGGGACACGGCGATTGTTGCGTCGTTCAATGTGGCTGTAATGTTCGGATTCCTCTTTCTCAGAATCCGTAGAAAGGGGAGGGCTTGCGATCCTAGGACCAAGGTTATCCCATCCCCTGGACCCCATGGGGAGTTCCAGTGTGAGGGAGGGAATTGAGGAATTGAAGCTATCCCTCTGCGAGAGATGTTGGTCGCGTTTCGGTTTTGTTTGGAGCGCTACGGTCAACTTTTTGCCACACGAGGGCTAATTAGACCGAGACCTACAGTTTAAAGCCGATTCCGAACGGCTACAAACATCCATGCCAACAGTGGGACTCGAACCCACAGGATCTGAACCGAATGCCAGCACCCTAGCCATTCGGCCATCGCCTGGCTCTGTTCGGTTTCAGAGGGCTACTCAAGTGGGGACAGAGCAAGCGTCCCGGGTGATAATTGTTGAGTGTTAATCTCTCGGTTTAGGACTGGATAGTAGTCTTAAGAATAATATGTAGACAATTGTATAATAACTGTACACAAAGGTTGTAAATACACAGTCCAGTCATATTAATGTGACCACCGCTTACTTTTGACGTCAACGTTAAATAACCAATCGCAGAAGCACGTGTCATCAGCAAATTTGGTGGATATATAAAGTGTGTTGTAGGCATACGGAAAACATTTCAGTTCTTTGAGTCATGCAGAAACGGAGCGAATTATCCGACGTCCAAAAGGGCATGACCATGATCTTGCGGGCCAAGGGAGGAAGCATTTCCGGAACGGCTCATTTTGTAAACTGTGGTAAAAGTATACCGTGCATGGTAAAATGGCACTATCCAAAATCGGCGACGTGGCAAATGTGGTGCACCACGGGCCATAGATGGCAGAGGTGAACGACGGCTGCCGAGATGCGACGTGCAACCGTTGAGCAACTGACTGTCCAGATGAACCAAGGGGCTACCAACAACGACGGTTCAGCGAACGTTGCTGCGTATGGGCCTCCGCAGCAGACGCCTGGTTAATGCACCTTTGCTGACTGCTGTTCATCGGCGACGAAGTACCGCAACTGGACTTCCACTGAGTGGAGACAGGTGGCTTTTTCCGATGAATCCCGTTTTATGCTCCATCGGACAGATGCGCGTTGGCGTATACGACGTGACACGTCTGAAAGCAAACACCCTGCAACAATTGCCGGAAGGGTCCAAGCTGGAGGGGGGAGCATTATGGTCTGGGGAATGTTCTCTGGGTTCACTCATCATTGTGGAAGGCACGATGGATCGACACAAGTATGCATCCATCCTTGCGTACCATGTTCTTCCCTGCATGCGAATTGTTTTTCATCTACCAGCAGGACAATGCGACGTGTCATGAAGCTCGCAGTGTACGTGCGTGGTTCGAAGAGCGCCAGGATGAATTTGCCGTACTCCCTTGGCCAGCAAATTGCCCGGACTTGAACCCAATCGGGAATCTGTGGGACCACCTCGATGGGGTTGTTCGCACCATGGATCCTCAGCGCAGCTGGCCACGGCACTGGAGTCGGCATGGCTCAACATCCTTCGGGAACTTAATTGACTCTCTTCCTGCACGTCTCGCGGTCCGCTCTGCGAAAGGTGGTTATTCTGGATTTTGACAGGTGGTCACATTAATGTGACTGGACTGGGTTTATGCTTCTCGTGTTCTCATTTGACGAGCACGTAACATGGCGTTCTCTGCGCAAACTAGCGGTGGGGTATCTGAAGCTTGCTTGTAACCCGAAGCAAAAAATCGGCCGAGAGAATGCTTGTACCTCGAAAAACTCGTAAGCCGAGGTACCACTGTATATTTAAATAGCACTCGCGCAGCAATCTATTAGCATAAGAAACACAAACCAAACAGTCAAACTTGCGAAAGAAAACCGAACAAAATCAGTGAAATTACTTTTCACCACTTCATCAGAAATATAATACCGTTATCTTGTTAACGATGTTCTTTTTAATACACTAGCACTAGCTAAGTAATATCTGTTAAAGCGTAGTGTACACTCAAGTCGTAATAATCAATAATAATTGCAATAAGCAAGTTGTTTTAATTATAATTATTAGGAATGGACTTATTCCACTTTAAATAAAAAATACTTTTGCGATAACATTTTATAGACAAAATTGTTTTGTTTACTTTTGAAAAATCGTACTCCATTGAAAGTCTGATTATAAATATGAAGAGAAGGTGTCTATATCTTACTAAAATTACCGTTAAGTAATTTTTTTAAGTGGACTTATGCCACTTTCAAAAATAACAGCTCATATATTTAAACATTCACCTCCAAAATTAAATAATATAAAAAATTATAAAAAACTGGTTGTAAAAAACGAAGAATATGAGAAAATTAGAATACAGAAATATGAAAAAATACCCTTTTTTTCAAAAATATCTTTAATTATATTACACTTTAATTAGCAGCAATCCCCCAACACTCCCTCTTGGAAACTTTTCTGATTCTGAAAATTAAGATTTACAATAGGAAAATATCTTTAAACAAACTTATATTGCATTCCTATATATGTCAACAGATGGCAGCAGGAGCAAAACTGATGCTGAGTTTCGAAGTAAACAGGGCTCCTATCAAAGGCGCATTTACACGGTTTAGTAGGGGTAGCCAGAAAAGAGAGTATTGCATCCATGAAGCTACAGAAGGAGGGGAATTCTTCGAAAAATGGACCAATTATGGTCGCTCACCGGCAGATGGCGCGACATGTTAGAAAAGTGCGGATTTTTCATTGCGTTGTATGGCCGTGCGGTTTTTAAATCATTTAAAAAACTTTTAAATACACACACACACACACACACACACATATATATATATATATATATATATATATATATATATATATATATTGTTAAGTTGAATAAATGAATTCATATTAAATACGCACTTAAAAAACAACATGTTTTTTCTTGAATAGTACGAAAAATCCATACTTTGGTTTCCGTGTCAAAACCCCATACTCTGCGCGCGCCATCTATTGGCGGTGACGAAATGTGAGACACATTTTTAACACTGAGCTTCCCCTCCTTTTGTAGCTTCATGATTGCATCATAACAGGAAGTAAACAATCGCTAAGTTGGCGGCAGCCTCAACTTCTTCCGATTAACCCAATATTATTTCAATATAGAAATATAAAAAAATACCATTTTTTTTCCAAAAAATCTTGAATTATATTGCACTTTAATTAGCAGCAATCCCCCAACACTCCCTCTTGGAAACTTTTATTATTCTGAAAATTAAGATTTACAATAGGCAAATATCTTTGAAATGTACAAATAAAGCGTTGAAACAATTGTTATCAATTTATTAATGATTTCTTACGGAGCAGTAAAGACGACATTTCAGTACGAAAAAAAATCCCGTTTATAAGCAAACACCCTCCCGCACGTCATGAAGTTACCGCAGATAAATTATTGTTGTCCCCCTTCGCGCATCGGTATGAGTATCGTGTTTCAACCAAAATTTTAATTAGGAAGAGTGTAATATAGTTATTTTCCTACTGATCTGTATAATATGTAATTTTCTTTTTCTTTTAAGGCTGGGAAATTCTTTTTTTTTACTGTAATATCGAACTCTATCAAATTAGTATGTGACTGGTTGAGTCTGAAGTCACACCCCACATTTGGAATAGTTTTGTTTACAACCCGGAGAAAATTTACAAATATAAATTGCGTGAGAGATAACTAGGGTAAAACTTGTTTAAGCAGTTCTGAATTAGTTTTTTTCTAAATATGAAAATTTAAAATTGATTTTATAAGTAGTTTTTAAGGAGCATCGCATGGTAGCCGTGTAGATTTCTTTTATTTAGAATTTTTATTACTTGTTTACAATCTCGTAATACAATATTTAAAAGGTGTCGGTCTGGAAAAGATATTATCAGACGTGTATTCCTGACGTATAGACGTGTATGACGTGTATTCCTGACGTGTATTCCGTACATAGACTACAAGAGGTCCACAGATAACTATTTTGAAATGTTTGAAAATGTGAAGAATCACTTAAAAGCACTATTGTACAGTAAATGAACGTAAAGAAATTTGAAGAATTTATACTGTTGCCAATTCTAATGTATTATATACGAACATTCAGATTAAAATATGGAGAGAGCGTGGTGAAAAATTGTTGGTGCTAGAAATTTAATCGCCAAGTTGTCAATTCCAACGTGATCATTCTGTCAAACAGCTGAAACTATATGGTCTGTTATAGTCTTTGGTATGCATGTCTTTGTTGCCTGGATATAGTTTTTTTGGTCTTTTGTGTATCAATAAATGTTGCTATTATATTTTATTACCGCACCACACATCAACAGGTTATGGGCCCAGAAGCAGAATTCGAAATGTTTTAATGGGCATTATTTTAATTATAACGAACTGTGCTTGGATCGAAACTGATGAAAAATGTCGTCTATTGGGTTCACGAAAATTGAAGCTTTGAATACGCAGAATTTTGAAACGTGGAAGATTCAGATGCTTATGGAAAATGCCGAAAAGGGCTTATATAATAAAGAATGCACCTGATCCCGAAACTTACAAAGAATATGAAAAATGGAAAATTGGAGATGAAAAAGCCAAGTCTCATATTATTTTATGTATTGGATCCTCTGAACTCAAACAAATCAAGTACTGTGAAACTGCAAAAGACGTTTGAAATAAACTCAGTGACATTTTTCAATCGATAGGTCCCGCAACACTATTAAAATCGCTTATCCATTTGAAGATGGCGGAATCGGAACAAATACAGAAGCACCTGAACGAATTTTTCGACATAGTGGACAGACTAAATGAAAAGAACATTATCATCGATGAAGAATTATTATCCGTCATGCTCTTGTACATTTGTGGAAAAGCTTTGAAAATTTTCGATGTGCAATTGAATCCGGAGATGAGCTGTCCAAACAAGAAGTACTCCGAATAAAAATTTTAGAAGAGAGCAACGCCAGACATTCGAACGAAAGTAGAATAAACACAAGTGGAGTCTTTGCCGTCAGAAACGGAACGAAATGGAAGAGTACTGATCAACGATGCAACATATAAATAAAAAAGTACACCGTTTCCGTTGCAGTAGAAATGGACATCGAGCGAGTGAGTGTTATTCAAAAGTTCAATTTTCGAAACCGAAACAAGAACAGAAGACTGGTTTTCTAGCTGAAGACAAGTTTGCCAACGGATGTGGTAATTTAACGACATAAAATAAAAAATGGCGTTTAGACTCTGCTCTTCTCACCTTAGTCGCAGTAAAGAAAAATTTGTAAACGTATGGAATACAAGTGAGGAAAATATCAAACTAGCGAATAATACGACAACAAGAATTACTGCTAAGGGAGAGGTCAACTTGAAATCAAAATTGGGAAATAAAATCATAGACGCTAACATTCAAAATGTATCTTCTCTCGTTCCAGACTTGAGAACCAATTTACTTTCGATTGCCAAGATTTGAGACAAAGATTTTTTCGTGACATTTAAAACGAACTGTGCCATAATCAAGAAAAACGATGGAAATACAAAACTGTTAGCG
The DNA here is from genome assembly GCA_907164885.2 of Dolomedes plantarius. Lineage (NCBI taxonomy): Eukaryota > Metazoa > Arthropoda > Arachnida > Araneae > Dolomedidae > Dolomedes > Dolomedes plantarius. The sequence continues at coordinate 166,400,100 of OU015499.1, forward strand.
GAAAGAATTCTACCTGGGAGGCGCCCACGCATCGGTCACACAGGACATTAAGGTCGACCAGGGAAAGAGTAAAATGTTTATTCTGACCAAAGTGATGACACAACAAATCAGGCACAAATTGCAGAAATTCCAATCGATGTAGCACTGAGTAAACCCGAATCAAATGAATGGAGACTCGCCCTAGCTAACGAAATGCAATGGATTTGGAAAAATGATACTTTCGAACTAGTAGAAAGGACAAAAAATGTAAATGTGATAGGTAGTAGGTTTGTGTTAAGAAATAGATATAATTCAGATGGAAGCATTGAGCGTCGGAATTCACGCCTTGTCGCTCAAGGTTTCTCGCCAGGTATAGCCTTTGGCGAAACAGTTGCTCCTGTTGCTCGCCACAGCTCTTTAAGATTACTAGCAGCCTTAGCAACTAAATTTGGTGTACCCATTCATCATTTTGATATAACTACAGCTTATTTAAATGGAACACTCGAAGAATGTCCCAAATTGTTTAACGATGCACTTTTATGTACTATGTGAAACGAAAATAAAAACGGTAAAATATTTAAAGCAGCAGAAAAGATGTTTAATGACTTTCAAAGTGGAAATAAAGTTTGTAAACTAAAGAAATAATTCCATGGACTAAAACAATCAGGTCAAATTTGGTTTTTAAAAATTAACGAAATTCTAAAAGGTTTTGGAGCTAAAAATGCCAGGTCAGATTCGTGTGCATATTTTTTGAAGCAAAATTAGAAATTAACTTTATTAACAATTTAAGTAGACGATATTTTAATTGTGTCGAAGATCCTGAAGTGATTCCTAAATTGAGAAAACACCTAGAAAAGAAATTATATGTTACATATGTAGGACTAGTAAAACATTGTTTAGGGATGGATTTTGAACAAGGGGAATTAATTATCACAATTAGTCAACAGGGTTACATCAGAGATTTATTAGAGCGATATTGTATGACCGAGGCAAATCATGCTTCAACTCCCATGAACATAAATGTTAAATTCGAGAAAAGCGTCACCCCTACAGAAAATAATTAACCTTATCGTGAATTAATCGGAGGATTTATATATTTAGCAGTAAGTACCAGGCAGTTAGTAAACTAAGTCAGTTTTTGTCATGCTACGATAAAACCCATTGGATTGCAGCAAAACGTGTATTACGTTACTTGCAGGGTACAGTCAACTATGGACTACTATTTAGATATGAGGATAATTTCATTGGCTATACTGACGCCGACTGGGGAAATTGTGTAGAAAACAGGAGATCTTACACCGGCTATTGCTTTCAGTGGAAATACGATTTCTTGGGAATCAAAAACGCAGAGAACGGTAGCTCTTTCCTCAACTGAGCCGGAATATGTCATTAACTGAAGGTGTTAAAGATGCAATTTATCTTCGTAAGATCTCGACAGAATTAGATTTGAAAGATTTAGCAGATTTCAATATGTTCACAGATAATGCTGGCGCGCTTAAATTTGCAGAGAATCCTATACATCGCAATCGGACAAAGCACACAGACATACGACAACATTTCGTCCGACAAGCCTGTAAAGGATGAACTAGTAAACGCAACTTTCGTACCTACGGAAAAAAGGGGTGCCGATATATTCACGAAAGGATTATGTAAAAAAAAAACCTTTCAACTGTTTTAATATTTTTGGGTATTGATGATACTTGGGTATCAAATTATTATTAATGTGTGTATTGAGGGATGTGTTGGCGCTAGAATTGTAATCGCAAGGTTGCCAATACCCACGTGATCAATCTGTCAACGCCACCTAACGAATGAAACGATATAGTCTGCTATAGTCTTTGTTATGTATCTCTCATTGTTTCCTGGATGTAATTTTGTCTAATGTGTGTAATATTACTATTATATTTTATTACCACATCACACATCTACAAAAATATCTGTGGCCAACAATCTACAATCCAAACAAACATGCCTAAACATATCCGTAAGCCACACATTCTTTGTTATGTCCTGTAAAAATTTTATATTTTATTACCTTTATAAACTTTTTAATCTGATCGTAACCGAGCTTTTTCATCAGATGTTCATCTCCGGAATTACTCAGAGAATTAAACTAAATGATAATGAAATTAATTTTAATTGCGGATAACTAAAACGAATACAAAGGGCAAAATATCAATACTGCTAATACGTTATTGATCGGGCCCATATCGGTATTGTGGAGATTCCTACAAACCGAAACATATCGAATCTCTGATCTACCAGGACAAAACAATAAGGAACCTGGTGTCCTAATTACCATAAATTTAAAATGCTCAGTAGTTTAATCAATCCAGAATAATAACTAATAGATATTAGTTAATAGATATCTCATTTCCTAGCACAAGCAAACTTTTATATATTGCTATTCATTTCATGTGAAAAATAAGAAAACAAGCGTGTTAGTATATCCCATTGAAATTCCTTTCTCCTCTCTTTGCAGGTTCTCGGTGCAGTTAGGTGCAGATCTAAAATGTTTGTGGTGTCGAATAATTCTGAAAGTCAACATATTGCTGGCAGTTACAGTTTTCTAGTTCACGTGTAAAGGCATGCCAGAAGAGCAAATGTCGTTAATTTCCAGCGTAAATAGACTTTCCATTGAATGCTATTCCTGTGAGCAGAACCCTACAGAAGGGGAAGATAAATGCACTCCATGTGACACTTGCATAATTAGTCAAAATGTAAAAAGTTCCAGTGCACAGATTCCCCCTCGCACCGAAGAGAAAATTTTCGAATGTAATTTATGTGAAGAAGCATTTTCACAGTTGACCGCCTTAAAAACACATCAATCATGTCACATTATTGATAATCCTCTCTGTACCCATACAGAAAAACCTTTCACCTGCCCTGTATGTGATAAAAGACTTTCTGCACAGAGTAGTTTAATAACGCATCTCCGCTACCACACGGGAGAGAAACCTTTCGTCTGCACCCTGTGTGGGAAAGCATTTTCTGAATCAGGTCATTTAAAAAGCCATTTCCGCAGCCACACAGGAGAGAAACCATTTGCCTGCACTGTATGCGATAAAAGATTTTCTGTACAGAGTAGTTTAATAATGCATCTCCGTATCCACACGGGAGAGAAACCTTTCGCCTGCACCCTGTGTGGGAAAGCATTTTCTGAACCAGGTCGTTTTAAAATGCATCTCCGCAGCCACACAGGAGAGAAACCATTTGCCTGCACTGTATGTGAGGAAAAATTTTCTCGAAAGGATAGTTTAAATAGACATCTCCGCACCCACACAGGAGAGAAACCTTTCATCTGCACTTTATGTAAGAAAAGATTTTCCAATCACAGTAATTTAAACAAACATCTCCGCACCCACACAGGAGAGAAACCTTTCGCCTGCACTGTATGTGGGAAAAAATTTTCTATGCAGAGTAGTTTAAAAACACATCTTCGTACCCACACAGGAGAGAAACCTTACACCTGCTCTTTATGTAAGATAAAATTTTCTCATCAGAGTAGTTTTAGAAGACATCTCCGTACCCACACAGGAGAGAAACCTTTCGCATGCACTGTATGTGAGAAAACATTTTCCCGACAGACTCATTTAAAAAGACATCTCCGTACCCACACAGGAGAGAAACCTTTCGCATGCACTGTATGTGAGAAGACATTTTCCCGACAGACTCATTTAAAAAGACATCTCCGCGTCCACACTGGAGAGAAACCTTTTCCATGCACTGTATGTGAGAAAAAAAATTTCTCAGCAGAGTAATTTAGATACACATCTCCACACCCACACAGGAGAGAAGCATTTCGCCTGCACTGTATGTAAGAAAAGTTTTTCTAATCACAGTAGTTTGAAAACACATTTCCGTACCCACACAGGAGAAACCTTTCTCCTGCACTGTTTGTAAGAAAACATTTTCAAATCGGAATAATTCAAAAAGACATCTCCGCATTCACACGGGAGAGAAACCTTTCGTCTGCACTCTATGTGGGAAAAGGTTTTCTGATCATGGTAGTTTAGTTAGACATCTCCGCATCCACACAGGACAGAAACCTTTCACCTGCACTGTATGTGAGAAAAGATTTTCTGGACAGGTTCATTTAGATACACATCTCCGCACCCACACAGGAGAGAAACCTTTTTCCTGCACTGTATGAAAGAAAATATTTTCCCTGCGGAGTAAATTAAAAAAACATTCCCGTACACATAAAGAGAGACCTTTCGATGGAGCCTGTATGTGAGAAAAGATTTTCTGTAGAGGGTTATTTAAAAAGAAAACCCCTTTCATCTGCAGGGTATGGGGAATAGGTTTATGGTTTGTGAACAGATGAAAATTGAATCTCCCTGTCCATTCAGTGATATAAAACTACGATCGTGCGCAAAGAAGTATATTTGTCCCACCGTGTGGATAATGTCCTTAAAAATCGAATTCTAATTCGGGTTTGAGGTTCTGTATTTAAAGGAGCTATAATATTTAATTTTATTTTGGAATTTAGTGTTTTACGACATTTTCTTTGGAAATATTTTCGAAATATATCAATGCGATATCGGTGATGGCCTACGATCTTTGATGTGATTTATGACCCATCAAAGCGATTGAAGTAAAAATTCCTGTCATTATACTTATTTACAGTGCAGGAAAGGGTGTTATGAAATGTCACTTATGTAATACTTCTGGTAAATTGAAATTATAATTTTTATGATATAACTGATAAATATGTATAATGATATATAAATAAATACTTTATGGCTCCATATGTAGACTGAATTATTTTTTCTTTTGCCTCTCTTTTTATTTTTTTAAATCAATTTAGCTTTTATTATTTTATTAGAAGTTTTTTTTTGTAATTTGCAGCCAAAGTAGTATTTAAAGCGTTGAGCATCTAAGTTTACTTTAATGTTAAATATTATCAGATATTTTTACATGTGAAATATATAATTTTATTTTTTAACTCAATTCCTAAAAAATGTTTACTTTATAAAATACACCAGTAGTGTCGTCTGTTGAATAATGGTGTCTATTGAATCTTGCAACAGTTTTAGACAGGAAATGTGATCATCTGATTCACTCCGAAAGTGGCACCGTTAATCAAAGAGGAAACCATTGGAAGTGACGTTTCTCATTATAACTAGAAGACTGATATTAGTATTTAAAACAAGTTTCAATGAATTTGTTTGGTTAGTAATTATCTGGGTAGCTAACATATGCGGTAAATTTTGCATCTTAATCCAATTAAATTTTATCTTGTGCGTGAAAACACGAGTGTATCTAAATTTCAGAAGAATGTGGTGGCATCAGTTAGAAAATTTCTTTTGCAGAACTGACGTGGTCTAAAGGAAGATAGTATCGCCTTTTGAGAAATTTCTAAAATTTTTCGAACCTCGGTTCGTTTGAGGATAAAACTTCTGTGTTTGAAAAAGATTTAAACGAATGTTTTTGAAACAGCATGTGAATGCAAAGTGTGGATATGATGGGGATATTCGGTATTAAAAGAGATACATTTAGTTGAAGTAGAAGAGGATTCATTAACAGCACTTTTATCTCGCATTTTGTGAGGAGTTTAAATTATTTTGGAGCCAAAATTTTTTCAAAACTGTACTAAGGTAGGAAGGCCTGGTGGCGCATTGGTGAAAAGCTTCAAGCTGCCACACCACAGGTCCAGGGTTCTATCCTGCGACTGCGCAAGGTCGATTCAGCCTTTCATCCCTTGAGTGGGTGGATAAAATGAGGACCAAGCATTCTTGGGAACTAACTCTGGGGACCCCACGTCAGGTTGACCACCTGACCGAAACATATGCTGTGTGGCACCGCAAGCCCACGGTCATGAAAGCGGAGATGAGCACCGCAAGCCTTGGTCCACAGTCCTGAAAAGCAACTCGGACTGTTGTGCCATGAATTAGTTATTGAGGTAGGATTTCGCATTTTGAGATTCCCGCTCCACCACTGGTATGGTTTGGTGGTCAGGATGCTGAGAGATTAGTGGGGGTTGGGGAGTGTCGATCCCAATGACGGCATGCAGACTGAAGACAATGCGGCGCTTGTCTCTTTCAATGTATGGGAAAAAGTAAATCAGCATGACCGGAAAAATTAAATGAAGAGTAACACTGACTCGGTAGAATTAAAAAATAAGAAAACCTTTTTTTATCGCAGGCTGGAAAAGTAGGTGGGGGAGAATGTAAGGGGTTGGAGTCACGACTTCTGATTCTTTCATCTCGCCGGAGTGATATGGTAACGGCCAGAGACGAGAATTCGATCTCCTCATCTCAGAGATTGTCATAAATACACGGAGTAGGAAAATTTCGCAACTTAAAATGAACTTACTGCGATTACAATGTAACCAAGTTTTTCTTCGCGACATATTTCTGCAGATCAGTGGCTCTTACACAGACAAAATTCCTGCAGCCGTACCTTGTTAGAGGGGTAATCTGTTATTCCCATGGAAACAAATGCGATGACAAAGACCATATTTACTTTGAGTGTCCCGATTTACCTACTACTTCAATATTAATTTCAAACTGTTGGTTAAAAGATTACCCTGGATTATTAATTCAAGCGAAAACTCCGCCAATGGAGCTAATGTAAATATGAGCAACTTCGAAAATAACACCACTCTCTCTGGCCAGGTATCGTAAGCAAGTACTACACTGGTGTCCAAAAGTTAAGCATAATTGATGTTTATGTGAATATTTAAGGAAATCTAAGTCAGAGTGGCGGGAAACGGGATATGCGAGTGTAATACGGTTATACCATAAAAAAACAATGCAAATGAAGGATATTAATCACTTTTATTATCCAAAGAAACAGTTTGATAAAAAAACAGCGGAAACTAATAGTTTATACAATGAAAAAAATTAAAATTAAAAGGTTATTTGGCAGTTTAATAAGGTGTGTGGTCGCCTCTGGTAGCCAAGCATGCAGCACAACGATTGCCCATATGTGATATGAGAGTGTGGATGAGTTGTGGCCTCAAAGAGTTCCAAGCATTGAGGAGAGCTCTCTACAGTTCTGGAACGGAGTATGGTAGGTGCGGAAGGGCTGATGTTTGTCTCCTGAGCATATCCCACACATGATGAATAGGATTAAGATCAGGAGAGTGAGCGGGCCACTGCATGCGCTGTATATTTTCACTTTCAAGGAAGTTGTCGACCAGGATCGCAGGGGGACAAGGCGCGATATCATCCATGAATATGAATCCAGGACCGAAAGCACCTCGAAACAGGCGAACCTAAGGCTCGAGGACTTCGTTTCTGTACCTTTCGGCAGTAACAAACCCCGTGTCAAAGACGTGGAGGTCTGTGTGGTCATTCAGCATTATGCCTGCCCACACCATGACTCCCTTTGAAGGAAAATGATGTCTTTCCGTGATGTTTCTTCGGTGAAAACGAGTTCCACGTTCTCACCATATCGTTATCCGAAGAGAATCAGTCTTCGAGTAAACCGGGACTCGTCACTGAACATCACATTGGCCCACTGTTGCAAACTCCAGTGCGGATGTTTCAAACTCCAGTTTAGACGAGCGCGTTTATGCGCAGGCCTGAGAGGAATGCAAACGGCTGATCGTCTGGCATACAGACCAGCATGATTGAGTCTCCTATAAACAGTTTGCCTTGAAACTCGCACATCTGTTGCGGCTGCGAGTGCTGAACCGAGTTCTCTGGCACAACTGTCCCTCTGACGTCACGCAGTTATTGCCAAATATCGGTCTTGACGGACGGTTGTTACTCTTGGTCGACCTTGTACTGGTCGTCGGGTAACATCTCCCTTACTTTGAAATCTCTGCCACAGTCTTTAGATCACGCACTGAGGAACATTCGAAATTTAAGACACTTCGGATTGAGATCGTTCACATTCCAGCATTCCAATTATTCTTCCTTTCGAAAACATATCCATTTGGCATCTTTGTGCCACCCTTCGGCCTTTTTGATCGTTTAACTCGCTCTTCAGCACAATAATTGAACATAACCTGCCTGATCTCCGCATGGCACGTGAACCGGTTTTATACTCCTTCTGGCGTGTGCACATGTTTTGCGCATGCCGACGTTGAGTGAAATGTTTTGAATATGCACACTGTTTCACCATCAAACAGTGATTCTCCACAAGTGATTTTGAACAATATTTACTCACTTCCTTCCACATTTTACGAATTATGCTAAACTTTTGGACACCAGTGTAGGTCTATCTAATAGGGCAACGGTCCGTACGACGAAGAGATCGTAGGCACGGTCTACAGATGGGGAAGAACGTTTGCTGTTCTGGTGTGTATGTTCGTATTGGATTTCTAGTCAAATAAACATGGTCGCTGTCATTTTGTTTGCTTCCATGGGAATAATCGATAAGCACACTCGCATGGCATGGCCGATGGAATTTTATCTAGATCACGTTTTCCAGTTGTCGCTCAAGTAAACACGTTAGGAAAATTAGTCAATGGCAGTATAGAAAATACACTTTGCTGTGAACTCATGAAAAAGTGCGATTATAGATAATAAAAGAAATGTTCTGAATTCTCAAAATTACGATTAAATAAAAGTGAAATGTTGTGATTCGGACCGATCATGCGAAAACGAATGAATTTCATCAATAAAGAATTTATATAAATTCAAAAAGATTAATTTAAAAAATAATGGCTGGTTGATGACAGTTTGAAACATAAATGCAAACAATTTGTTTTCGAATCTTTTATTTAATATTATTTATTTAGACTGCTTTGGAGTTGGTTTTTGATCACACGAGTTTTCTTGATATTTTACTTAATATCGGATTTCTTAAGCGAATGTACTGGAAAATATATTACTTAACATATATACACTCAAGAGCCAAAACATTATGACCACCTGTCAATAACGAGTTGGCCCACCTTTGGCGCGCAACACAGCTTCAACCCGCCTTGGCATGGATGCCACAAGTCCTTGGTAGATGGCCGGAGACAGATTGTACCAGATGTTTAAGCAACGGTCACGCAAATCCGAGATATTGCGAATTGGTGGTCTTTGAACTCTGAGCTGCCGTCCCATGACATCCCAAATGTGTTCTATCGGATTGAGATCCGGTGAGTTAGGCGGCCAGAACATTAACTGGAATTCAGCATCATGTTCCTGGAACCACTCCAACACAATTTTAGCCTTGTGACATGGGGCGTTGTCCTGTTGGAACATTCCATTTCCAGCAGGAAAAACAGAGGCCATGTAAGGGTGCAACTGGTCCGCAATGATGTTCAGATACCCTGTAGCATTCATGGTCTGCTCTACCACAACCACGGGTCCCAGAGACGCCCAAGAGAACGTCCCCCAAAGCATAATACCGCCACCACCGGCCTGTGTATGACCTACTGTACATTGAGGGAGCAACAGTTCGCCTGGAAGACGGCGTATCCTGACACGGCAAACGGCGTGATGAATAACAAACCGTGATTCAACAGACCAGGCAACTCTCTCCCACTGATCCATGGACCAGTCGCGATGTTCCCGGGCCCAGCGCAGGCGCAGTTGGCGATGACGCTTGGTCAGCAAAGGCACACGAGTGGGACGTTTGCTGCGTAGCCCCATATCCAACAGTGTCCGCTGAACAGTGTGCTTCGATACTATTCTACTTGGCCCTGCATTGTATTGGGCTTTCAGCTGAGCCACTGTCTGGCTCCGGTTTTGCTTCACCATGCGAGACAGTCTCCGACGACCTTTTTCGTTGATAGCGTGTGGACGTCCAACACCATGTCGTCTACTGCTGGTTTCACCGTCATTCATCCACTTTGCATAAGTACTAACAACTGTAGGTCTCGAACAACCCACGAGTCGTGCAGTTTCGGAAATACTTGTTCCGAGCCTTCGAGCCATTACAATCTGCCCTCTATGAAAGTCGCTTAGATCCGCAGCCTTTCCCATCACACACAGAAGTAAGTGAAAGAATGATTCTTCAGACTCTCCAGCAACAGTTAAATACCACTTCCACCTGATCACGTGCCTTCCACGTCATCCAGGCGAATTCATTGCAAAATGTAGGGGTGGTCATAATGTTTTGGCTCTTGAGTGTATTTTGTAGAATCATAACCAGCTCTGGAATATTTGCTGAATATTATCGATTTGAAGTAATAGCCTGTGCCAACTGCATTGAAGTTTTCTTCAAATTCCTGAAAGACCAAAATATCTGTGATTTCTTCTTGAAGAGATCGTCTAACATTAGTGCTTCATGAAACACACTTTCAAACGTATTTGCATTTCGCTACAAACACTTAACAAACTTTAAAATTCGTTTTTTTCTCGCATTCAGCAACATAACAGCTAGGTGAAAGTGTAACATAGGTTTCCCTAGAATATAGACATACTTTACACTGAGTGGCCAATTTTTATGAAAAACTGACAGTTTTATGTAAATCAGCTATGACGTCATGTATTTGTCGCTTCTGGTTGAGACTCGTATAAAAAGGGATTGCTAGGTGATTGTAATAACAGTTGAAGTCGCTTGGGAAGGAATGGGTAGAAAACGCAACTCAACGGACTTTGAACGTGGAACGGTTGTGGGTCCTAGAAGCAGTGGGATGAGTTTCACGGAAACTGCTTCGCTTGAGTAGTGTGCACGATAGCGCAAGATTAAACACCTCCAGTTCGCCGAGGGTCACAAGAATTGTACAGTAAAAGAATGGAAAGGGATAATGTAGTCCGCTTCCTACTACACCAGGCAGATGGCAGGGTGCGAGGATGGAAAAATCAGTACAATATCCATTGCCACAGTACTTCTAGTTGGTGAATGCAATGGAATAGTTTGAGGAATATTTTCCTGTCAGTGTTCGGGCTCTCGTTGCTTTAATTTCTGTAGAGGAACATCTGAATGCCGAAAAGATTTAAGGTGACTGCTTACGTTCAAAGCCAATTTTTTTAAAAAATCAATTTTTAAGGATTTTTTGGTCTTTATGGCAATATAGCACTTAAAAATTAAAAAATGAACAAAAGCTTACCTGTAAATACCATACTTTTTTATAAATTGGTCAATTTGAAGTAATTTTGAATGAAATTTAGCTAAAACGCCTATCACTATGCACAAAATCCTAATGTTACTATTTTAATTTTCTTCTCACACATGATACATATGACAGTTAACTTCAAAATGACCTACAATCTAAGAGAAATTTTAAAATTCAAAAGTAATACAGACAATTTTATGTTCCAATATGAAAATTTTCCCCGATTCGTCATTCCTTTCCTTATAAAAACAACCCCAAATGAAAAACTATTTATTATGCACCAATTATTGTGCGTCATTTCATTAACAATAGCATCTAAAACATATCCTGAAAATTTTATCAAATTATATGCATTATTACGAGAGATATCATGATAACGGTAGAGATTTGTGCTAGAAAACATAATTCTGAGAAAACCGCATTTAAAGTTGTTTGTCGCTTCAATTTTGTTGCAGATGTTGTTTATAAAATAGCTATAACTCTGCTTCTAATTGATGTAGAATGAAAATCATACGGTTTTGAAAGAGAAAAGATTGAATTACACGATTCTTGCAAAAAAATAAAATTGACCGTAATAGTCAAAAGAGGACATTTTCAACATAGGCAGTCACCTTCAATTTTCGCCGACCAATTACATCCAGTTATAGTAAGGGTTCACCCCGGATGCATATAAGCAAACTGTACTTGGATAGATGCCTGGAGTATAATGCGCGCTTATCATTGGTCGAATCGTCCTGTCATATTTTCCAATTCCTGAAAGGCATATCAGCGTTCTCCTTTCGACCAAGGCCGAAGATGTATCGCTTTTAAGGAGTATATGCGCTCATGATTTCTTTTTAATAATATACTTTTATGCTCTATGCTAAAATGCTTAATGTAGGAAATAGCATTAGTTTCCTAGCCGATACACTGTTATGGGACAAACACGAAATTTGACGATAAGTACAACGCATTTGACATAAAGCCACGGTGAAAATACGATGAACACAAGCTAAAACGCGTACACATTTAAAATAAATTTTGAAAAAGTTTAAAAATTGCCAAGAAATCGCAGCAATCGAAAATGAAGCTATGAAAATATGCTTATATGCGAAAACGGTAATGCCATGTATTTGAAGATAGGGAAAGTAATAAAAGTTACAAAGTAAAATTTTAACAACTCCTTTAAACTTTATACCATGAAGCTAAAGAAGGAGCGTAAGCTTCAATGGGGAATTCTTCGAAAAATGGGCCAATTATGGTCGCTCACCGGAAGATGGCGCTACATGTCAACAAAGGGCGGATTTATATATATATATATATATATATATATATATATATATATATATACTCGTCAAAGGTGAAATTGCAACACCACGAAAGAATGCGCGTAGCGATGTGAAAATAACAGGTTCGGTAGATGTCAGAGACATATGCAAATGATTCAATGCACATGCGCATGGGGTCACATGATACCCAGTTTGTGGCTATAAAAGCCAGTAGCTGGCTCGCTCTGTATATGATGCTATCAATGACAGATTGTTGTAACGGAACTTGAAGAAGGGTCGGAGGCATCAGCGAGCTCAATACCAGCAGTTACCGTCTGAGAAACGAGAACTGCATGAGCTCGGTTTGTCGATGCGCAGAATTGCCAGTCGTGTTGGACAGTACGATTCAGAGATGGACGCAGGACCAACTGAGAACACGGCAAAGAGGCAGCTGCACGTCAGACTGGATTAATAGGCAAATGTTTCTTGGAGACCACGGTAAGTCATATTCAAACCTACCTACCATCTGTCTCCTGCCAAACCATTCGTAACAGTTTGCATGAGGCAGGGATGCCAGCCACTGGGGTTCCTTCAACCACTCCACACAGGGCTGCCCGTCTGGCTTGTTGCCACTGGACGAAAGAATGACATCGGGTATTGTCTTCAGACGAATCCCGATTTTGTTTATGGAGAAATGACGGCCGTGGACATGTGTGAATGTTACCTGCCAGCCCATATCGTCGAACGTCACACCGGGCTTCGTGGTTTGGGGTGGCATCATGTTCGGACAGCGGACAACCCTTGTGTACTTTACTGGCAGTTTAACATCGGCCCGGTACGTAACACAATGCCTGCGGGTCTGCGACTTGTGCAGGCACGTTATTCCAGCGGGACAATTCCTGGCCTCATGTCGCACTCTGAACAGTCCCAATGGAATTCACATCCATCCCTGGCCGGCAGCCTCGCCCGACCTCTCTTCCATCGAGCACGTGTGGTTTGCCATCGGACTTGCGGTACACAGCGCACCGCAGCCGCATACCACAGCGGAACTGAGAGCTGCAGTGGACTCGGCTTGGCATCTCAGGAGACCATGAATAGCCTCATAGACAGTATGCCTCGCCGTTTAGAGGCCTGTATAGCTGCCCCTGGTGGCCACATTAGATACTGAAGAGACAGTTTAATTTTTCATGTCTTTGATCATCTGCATATGTGTCTTACCTCTACCGATCCTGTTATTTTCACATCGCTACGCGCATTCCTTCATGGTGTTGCAATTTCCGTTTTGACGAGTGTGTATATATGTAACATACTGGACAACGCAAGGAGAGAGAAGACTGGTGTCCAGCATGTCACAGATGCTGGATCGGGTAAGATGATAGATTGGGGCTCGAAGAATAGACGACTATGCAAGTTACGGCATCACAAAACTTTATTAGGAGGAGAGTACGTCTCCCCAAGACAAGTACAAAATCCGGAAAACCCGCCTGTACCTTAGCAGTACGGCTTCTGTAGCCTCTGTCATGTGATCATGACAGCGATTAGGGATTTGCTGCTGTTGACAAATCACGAGTGGTTTTATGTAATCTGCGCAAAGCCTATATGAAATTACAACTGACGCTACGCAGGTTTGAAAAATGAAGCCATTTAATATTTCTCGCCCGAGGGCTTTTAGAACTTAGAATTGAAAGCGAAATTAGCTCGTACGCCCAAGGAAATTTAGAATAATTTAGAATTTAAAGTGGTATGGGGTTTTTAATGTTATATATATATTGTTAAGTTGAATAAATGAATTCATATTAAATGCGCACTTAAAAAAGCAACAAGTTTTCTCTTGAAAAATACGAAAAATCCATATTATGATTTCCGTGTCAAAGCCCTGAGCTGTGCGCGCGCGCCATCTAGTGGCGGCGACCAAATGTGAGACGCATTTTTAACACAGCTGCTCCTCCTCCTGTAGCTTCATGCTTTATACCAGCTCATCACTGTTATCGATCAATTCGAAAGGAAATATGGAAAGAATATTCGTGTTTTTCTGAAACAGCTGCTAGATTGCTGAAACAGGCTTAATATGCTGTTTTTTAGAATGGAAAATTGGTTTATTTTCCATTTAATCCACTATAAAATTACAATAATTTAAAATTATTTCATGGTGTATAAACCAAGTTAAATTTCTGTTATTTTTTACACCAGTTTATTTGAAGTTTTATTTAATTTTACATTTTGTCGGTTGTTTTGAATAAACAAAAATATCTTGCATGTCACATTTTTAACTTTAAATTATTATTTCATGGTGTATGAACCAAGTTAGTTTTCTGTATTTTTTACACCAGTTTATTTGATGTTTTATTTAATTTTACATTTTGTCGGTTGTTTTGAATAAACAAAAATATCTTGCATGTCACATTTTTAACTTTAAATTATTATTTCATGGTGTATGAACCAAGTTAGTTTTCTGTTATTTTTTACACCAGTTTATTTGATGTTTTATTTAATTTTACATTTTGTTGTTTGTTTTGAAAAATCAAAAATATCTTGCAAGTCACATTTTTGTAATTGAAAGGAAAAAAAAATTAAAATAAAAAAAATTTAATTGTTCACTTTTGAGGTTTATTTTTTTATAAACACACTCACACTAGGTTTTAATTTTATTAGCATTTGTTTTATTAATGCAAGAATTATTAATTTCACGAAAATTCAGAATGTTACATATATTTTTTCTTCAGTGACTTTAAAAAATTAAACAACGTGAGGTAATGTCCATGCCCATGCATATTTGCATTTGGTTGGATAAGCTTTATATTAATACACCGTCCCGAATTTGTCCGGGTTGAACAAAATATTATACCAATAAATTTCCAGTTGATAGCCAATAAATTGCAAATCTTTTTTTACCTTAATAATAACCTAAATAATGCCTTAAATTAATATTACGTTAGTTAATAATTAAAGTTAATTTTTAAAAGAAAAAGGCGTGCCGGAGAACGGCTAGGTTCGAACCGCTACCTTCAGAACAGAAGCCCACCGCGATAGCACCACGCTAAGGATCGTCGAAATTTTCGGCACAAAAAGCGGTAGAGGACAGTAGCGGTAACAATGGAGATTGTTAGGATTAAGCCCCTAACTTTATTTCTACTGATCAAATATACATAATATATAGCCTATGTCCATCTGGAATAATGTACTTTTCAAACAGTGAAGGAATTTTTCAAATAGGTGCAGTTGTTCTGGAGATTACCCTGCACATACAAAATCGCTCTCTCTTTATATATAAGTATAGATAAGGAACGGCTTCTTTTTCTTTTTACTGATACACCTGAAGATGGACGGCCAGATAGTAAACGTTTCGAACCTCTTGTAACTTTTAAAGATAACCTCTTGTAACTTTTAAAGATGTCCTGGCAATAGATGTTGGTTGAACACGGATTGATGCACCAGCTCTATGCCGAAGAGAAATTCTGTTACAAGGAACTCTTCCCACTGCCCTCAGAACTGATTTTATTCAACTTGGAAAACATTTTTTGTAGTCCGTTAGATGATGACCCGAATCTGTTATGAAGATCTTGAACTTTTGCAATTTTTTCAAAAAGATCGTTATTTGTTTCAACAGAAGGGCAATCCAATTCAGGTATTTCTAGTTTTTGAATTTCAACTGTTGGAAGACTCTCATCTTCATTGGTCATAACTTCAGAATTATCATTTCTAACAAGAAGGGTTGATAGAAAGAAAGAGGGGGGGAGCTTTTTCACCCAATGCTAAACAAGCTATCTGATGCTTCGCTTTAGGAGCAACACTACAATTCTCAAATTCTACGTCATATAAGAGGTAAACAGCATATTCGTGTTTGCAAAGTTTACGGAACATACCAGCATTGCATGTGCAACATCCTCTCTTAACATTGAGTGCGACTGCAGAATCGCCTTTCTCGCTTGCTACAAGAAGCGTATTTAGGTCAAGCTTTTCAATTTGTTGCGCCTGAAGATATGCTGCCTTTGTTTTCAGTGACAACAGCAACAGTCCAAGTGCAGAATTCCTATTATTTGCAAACTCTGTTAGCCTGTTTCAATAATAGCGCTCCATAACTGTGGCGCAAAAAATCTAACAAAGTTATTACATTGTAGGCTTGAACTCGAGGCAAGACATGATCCTTAAATATTCGAACAGAAATTTCTGAAAAATTGTTTGTATGGTGGCCTCTAACACGCTCATCTCTAAATGCTAAACACCACTTTTCCTTGTTTGTCCATTGCTCTGACAAGTCCTCTATCCAATTTGCATAAATTGGAAGATATGCACCAGTGCATCCTTGGGCATTTAAATATTCATTAGCTGCCTCTCCAGGAAGTAATGAATATACCGGGTGTCCCAAAAATGACCCACGATTCGAAAAATCAGTTAAAGAAAAACGGAAGGCGATAGAAATGTACGGTTTGCTGCATTCTGCTTAGGTAACCAGGGAATTTATTCTCACCAATTTTCAAAGTTGGTTGCAGAGTTCGTCAACAGATGGTGCTGCTGACTGGGAAAATCTATAAAACAATGTTTTCAAAATAACTACCGTTTGCAGCAACAACGTGGCGCAGTCTGAGGTCAAAATTCGCAGACGCCAGTGCAATAATTTCAGTTTGAATGTTCTGATAAACAGCACAGATGTATTGTTCCAGTTCGTCTACAGTTTGTGGATTGTGACGATACACCTGGTCTTTGAAGTACCCCCAAAGAAAAAATCGAATGGCGTCAAATCTGGCGAATAGGGAGGCCAATACATGCCACTTTGCGTATGCTACTTGCTTTGAAAACATTGTTTTATAGTTTTTCCCCCAGTCAGCAGCGCCATCTGTTGACGAACTTTGTAACTAACTTTGAAAATTGGTGAGAATAAATTCCCTGGTTACGTAAGCAGAATGCAGCAAACCGTACATTTCTATCGCCTTCCGTTTTTCTTTAATTGATTTGGTACTTAAAACTTGCTTTAAGTACCAATCAGACTTCGCCTTATAATATGGAACGTCACTTCCAAAGGTTTCCTCTCTTATTACCAATGCCACTGAGAATAAGAGCAGATGATCCCAGGTCCTATCCAAATGTATAGCAAGACTCAGTAAAGAGTCCATTACTCGATAGCCAAGACTTCGTGTAATTTACCAATTTTAAGCATTTTTAAAGAGCCGAGTTCAAAATTAAAATTGTATATTTCATACATAAAAAGTTGAGACAATATCTAATATAAAAGAAAATAAAGGTATAATTAGAGGCTCTATGCATTAAATATTACTTTATCTGCACATCATGAAAACCCTTCGAATAAAATAATAACTAAATTAATTTAAACTATTCAAAAGAGAGACAAAAGCGAAAATTAATCCAGTCTCGACATGAAGTCATAAAACATTTATTTATATATCATAATTCATATTTATTTCCTCATTTACAGAACACAGTCGATGTAGAAAAAAAATAGTTAAATTTTGAAAATTATAATATTAGGCAAAAGCAAAAGTATTGCATAAGTTCTTTTACTTCAATCACTTTGGTGGGTCAAGTATCCCTCAGAGATCGTAGGTGATGACTAATATCGCATTGATATATTTAAAAAAATTAAATAATTTCATAAAACACTAAATTAATTCCAAAACATATTTATGTGCGATATCTCCTCTAAATAAATACCATCAAACCTGAGATTGAACATACGGTGGGACAAGAGTATTTTTTGTGCTAAACACTCCCGTTTTATACGATAGTACAGTTTATTGCATTCTTAAATATGTAGGGATATGCGTATTTCCTCTGTTCTCAAGCCTATCCCTCATACACTGCAGATGGAAGGGTTTTTTATTTTAAATTACACTCTTCAGAAAATCTTTTCTCACACATAAAGAAATCGAAAGGTTTCTCTTCTGTAAGGGTACGGAGATGCGTTTTTAAGGCACACTGCAAGGAAATTCTCTCTCACATTGAGGAAGAAAGATTTCTTTGTGTAGGTACGAACATGTATTTTGAAAAAAATCCCAGTTCAGAAAAACGTTTCTCACATATCGTGTGGACCAAAAGGCTTTCCTCCATGCATAAGGAGATTCGTTTTGAAATTCCCCTGCAATGAGAATCTTTTCTTACAAACAGTGCATGCGAAAGGTTTCTCTCATGTGTGGGTACTTTGATGTCTTGTTAAATTCCACTTTTTAGAAAATGTTTTCTCACATGCAGTGCATTCGAAAGGTTTCTCTCCCACGTGGACGCGGAGATGAGCATTTAAATAACTCTGTCGAGAAAATTTTATCTCACATACACTGCATGCGAAAGGTTTCTCTCCCGTGTGGATGCGGAGATGTGCATCTAAATGACTCTGTTGAGAAAATTTTATCTCACATACACTGCATTCGAAAGGTTTCTCTCCGGTGTGGATGCGGAGATGTCTTTTTAGACTACTCTGACCAGAAAATGTTTTCCCACATACAGTGCATTCGAAAGGTTTCTCTCCCGTGTGGACGCGGAGATGAGCATTTAAATAACTCTGTCGAGAAAATTTTATCTCACATACACTGCATGCGAAAGGTTTCTCTCCCGTGTGGATGCGGAGATGAGCATTTAAATGAATCTGTTGAGAAAATTTTATCTCACATACACTGCATTCGAAAGGTTTCTCTCCGGTGTGGATGCGGAGATGTATTTTTAGACTACTCTGTACAGAAAATGTTTTCCCACATACAGTGCATGCGAAAGGTTTCTCTCCCGTATGGATGCGAAGATGTGATGTTAATTTACTCTGTTCAGAAAAGGTTTCCCCACTGGAACTTTTTACATAAAAACTACTTCTACACGTTTCATACGGAGTGCATTCATTTTTGGCTTGAGCAGGGTTCTGCTCGCAGGAATGGCATTTGTTGGAAAGTGTATTTATGCTGGAAATACACGACATTTGCTCTGCTGGCATGCCGACGTTCCTTCACAGGGTGATTAGAAAACTGTAACTGCCAGCCATACGTTGACTTTCTGAATGTTATGACACCAGAAACGTTTTAGTTTCCCACCTGACAAACTGTACGGAGAACCTGAAAAGAGAGGAGAAAGGAATTTGAATATGATATATTAACACTGTACAATCACGCTTTTTTTATTTTTCCTGTGAAATGAATAGCAATATATAAATGTTTGTGCTTGGAAATGAGATATATATGAATTATGATGTTATAAATTACGTTCTGTATTAATGAAAGTTCTGAGCATTTTAAATTTATTGTAATTAGGGCACGAGGTTCCTTAGCCATTCTTATTGTTTTGTCCTGGTAGATCATAAGGACTCGCACGGATTTGGTATGTTTCGGTTTGTTTCCACAATACGATATCGACCCGATCAAAAACTCATAAGCAATATTCACATTTTTCCCTTTATATTCATTTTTGTTAACCGTAATTAAAAATAATTTCATCATTAATTCTTTAGCTTAATGCTCACAGAAATTCTATGAACATATGATGAAAAAGCTTTGGTTACCATCAGATTAAAAAGTTTATAACTGTAATGAAATACACTTATGGACAAAAAAATTAGCGCACCAAGAAATAATTGCGGGATCGTAACGAAACTTGCAATGAAGGTACATGTCGAGGAGATATGCAAATTATTAGAAATGCAGCGTGATTGCGTATTACGTATAGCCAGTAGAGGGCGTCGAACATCGTACTCTGTGGAGTATTGGACCCCTCTAGCGCGATTGCACGATGCGATACGATCGGGCATTGAGTCATACAAGTTCTGTATGATGTCTTGAGACATTTCGTTCCATATTTGCTATAACCTTGCCTCTAGTTCGTTCAAACTCGTGGGATGCCCAACTCGTCGTCCCAAATGATCCCAGATATGCTCGATTGGAGACAAATCTGGGGATCGGGCAGGCCAAGGAAGGGTAGTAACAGTGCGGAGACAGTCTTGTGACACCCTTGCCGTATGAGGCCGAGCATTATCTTGTTGAAAAATGGCTCCTGGGAGCCGTTGCATGAGTGGCAACACATGTGGTTACAGGATTTCATGAACATACCGCTGGGCTGTCATGGTGCCACGGAACAATACTAGGGGTGACCGTGTATTGTAGGCAATGGCACCCCATACCATCACACCACCTATGGCAGCGATGTGTCGCTGTACAACAAAGGCAGGATTGAAGCGTTCACCACGGGCTCTCCACACACGAACACGATTGTCATCACTGCCGAGATTGAATCTGGATTCGTCGCTAAAGACGACCTGGTTCCATTTCGCTGCAGTCCAGTTTCCTCGTGCGCGGCGAATCTCCAAACGGAGGCGTCGATGGGTGGGCGTCAAGAGAAGCACACGTAATGGGCGCCGCGATACCAACTGTCCTTCAGCCAGGCGCCTTCATATGGTTCGAGAAGACACACATTCCCCTAGTGAAGGTGCTACCTGTGCCTGGATGGCGGCCGATGAAGCAGTTGGCTGTACGCGTGCATTTCTTACGATGTGGCGGTCTTCTCAACGACTGGTCTGTCGAGGGCGTCCTGAGCCTGGTCTTCGTGTACATGACATCTTTCTGGTCCACTGGTCCCAACACCTCTTCACAACACAATCAGAGCGGCCTAATTGACGAGCTACTCGCCTAGCTGACCACCCAGCTTCCATCATCCCGACGATTCTCCCCCTCTCAAACTGCGACAACTGCTTATTGTCTTCGAACACGGCGTAATGGCATGTCTATCTCAGCTCTTCCTTTGTAATTGATTCAGCACACTCAAACAAGTTTTGGTTACCTGTTTTATACTCCACAGAGTACGATGTTCAACGCCCTCTACCGGCTATACGTAATGCGCAATCACACTGAATTTCTAATCATTTGCATATCTCCCCGACATGTACCTTCATTGCGAGTTTCGTTACGATCCCGCAATTATTTCTTGGTGTGCTAATTTTTTTGTCCATGAGTGTATATATAAAATTACTAGCTGAAAACCCGCGCTTTGCTACGGAGTACATTCAAATTAAATACAACGGTCAATGTATGCAATTAATGCCAAAAAAAAAGAATATATATATTTATAATAAATGCGACGATTAATGTATACAATTGATGTAAAAAATATATATATATATTTGTAAAAAAATCGCTAGGGATATTTTTTTTGGATAATATCCAATCATCTGCTGCATAAGAAAGAAAAAAAAAAATTTTTTGTCTAGTTAGTTGTTATGCACGTGACGATAAATTTATATAAAGTACCAAAAAAAGAAATCACGTGATCGGCATTTAATAAATTAAATTCTAAAAATGAATCTTTAAAAATTCACCAAAAATCAGAAAATCGAGGTAAAGGTTCGAAAAAGATTTCATTTTAAAGGAATTTTTAGGATCTTTCTCGTGATGTAAATTTTATAACCCTCAAATTATTATTTTAAATGCAAACTTAAAAAAAAGTTACAAAAAAGCTTAAAAATTTAATTTTTTTAAAAAAACTAAGAAGAATTTTTCAAAAATCTTTCCTAGTGCACCCCTACACCATAAGAAGAATCGCCATGCAAAATTTCAGCCCTTTGGGTAAAGCGGTTTGGTCTGTGCGTTGTATGTCAGTTAGTCAGTGAGTGAGTCAGTTACGGAAATCTTTTATATATATAGATTACAAGAAATAGCAAATATGCAGCCTATGGATCTGTTTAGGCATATTTGTTTGTATTGTAGTTTGGTAGCAACAGCTATTTTTCACCACGCTCTCTGATTATTTTAAACAGAATGTTGTGTATCAAATACATTAGAATTGGCAATAGAATAAATTCTTCAAAGTTCGGTATGTTCATCTACTGTACAATCAGGGTTGGCAAGTTTCTTCCAAAGTGGAAAAACCATGGAAAAAACCGGCTGGAAGAAATGGAAGGAACTGCTTTTCTTTAAGAATTTACTATATAAGTTGCAACTTTGAAGGTACAATAAATGCATTTTTCTTATACATAACCTTAAGTAAATTCAATTAGACCTATACAAATTTAATTGATTATATATGCTAAATTAATAATTACATCAGTTTTTTAGTCAAGATCATATCACCTACCTGAACAAAAGAAATTGTATCCAAAATACACAAAATCTATTAAAAGTTATCCATTTCAATTTAACCAGCATAATTTTTTATTATTTAAACTAATATCCAATAATTATTGTATTAAAAAATGTCATCAACTTCATCATTTTCCATACTACAGTGCAACATGGTATAACAAAACAAAAGTTTTTTAGCAGTAGGATGCTGCAGTCGGTTTCTCAACTTCGAATGGATGAATGTAAAAGAAGAAAAATCCTTTCAAGTCCTGCAGAACTTAAGGAGAGTTTAAAACATTGACATAGGCATAGAGTATGTCACTGCACTTGCAAATATTTTTTAATTTATTTGGTATGTCCACCTCATTTCCTGTTGTATTGGTAATGCAAACAAACTTGAAAGAAATAAAAAATGACTCGTTCTTACTTTCCTTTACATGTCCAGCACATAATATGGTGTGCCATCATCAGAGACACAATCAATGGGTGCCTATGACTTACTACATTCTTTCTAGCCTTATGGGGCCAGACTTGAACAATAGGAGAGAATAAAACATTGTAAGTTGGAAATGAAATGGCGGAAATAAACTTGTCAGTACCAGCTTATACAAAGGATTGCATTTTAAAAAATTTTAATATTTTTAAGTTATGCACATTAGATTTGATATATTATGCTTTGAGTTTAATTCTTTAATATAGTTAATATATTTTGATTTTGAGCATCTGTTTTGTTTTCTGTTCGGTTTTCCCTTTCTTCCGTTTTTTTCCACTGTCCTAGAAGAAACCCAGCCCTGTGTACAATAGTACTTTTATATGATTCTTTACATTTCCAAACGTTTCAAAACAGTTATCTGTGGACGTCTCGAAGTCTGTGTGATATACGTCAGGAATACACGGCCGATAAGGTCTTTTTCAGACCGACATCTTTTAAATATTGTATTACGAGAATATAAACACGCAATAAAAATTCTAAACAAAATAAATCTATACGGCTATCATGCGATGCTCCTTAAAAATTACTTAAAAATTCAATTTTAAATTTTCATATTTAGAAAAACTAATTGAGAACTGCTTAAACAAGTTTTACCCTAGTTATCTATCACGCGATTTATATTTGAAAATTTTCTCTGGATTGTAAAACAAATATGCCAAATGTGGGGCGTGACTTCAGACTCAACCAGTCACATACTGATTCGATACAACTCGGTAATTTAGTAAATAAGCAGAATTTCCAGCCTTAAAAGGAAAAGAAAATTACATATTATACGGATCAGTAGGAAAATAACTATATTACATTCTTTGTAATTAAAATTTTGGTTGAAGTACGATACTCAAACTCATGCGCGAAGTGGGGCAGGAAAAATTTCTCTGCGGTAACCGTACTCACTCATTTCATGACGTGTTTGTTTAGAAACGAGATTCTTTCGTACTGAAATGTCGGCTTCTCCGCTCTGTAATAAATGATAAATGAATTGATAACAATTGTTTTAAGGATGTATTTGTACATTTAAAAGATCTTTTCCTATTTTAAATCTTAATTTTGAGAATAAAAAAGTTTTCAAGAGGGAGTACTGGGTGATTGTAGCTAATTAAATTGTAACATAATTAAAGATATTTTTGAAAAAAAAAGATGTTTCTTGGTATTTCTATACTAAAAAATTTTGGTGTATTCTAAATTTGTCATATTTTTACTAGAATTTTTATAAAAAAAATTTTGGAGTGTGGGTGGAGGGGAGTGTTTCAATTTATGCAAGGTTCTTAATTAAAGTTCAATTTTTCTAAAAGAATTATGTTTTTGCATTTTTGTATATTTTAAAAACTTTGCAAACGATTTTTTATATATCCTGATTTTGGCACGTCTTTCTCATTTGTCATTTAAAAAAAAAAAAATTCTCTATTTTGCAGGATGGATATTCAAGTTACATAAGCTTCTAAATTAAAATTCTTTCTTAAAAATGATCCTTTAAGCATTTCCATGGATAAAATGTTTCGTTTTTTATTATATTCACAGTGGATACCAGGCCAAAGAGACCTTAACAAAATATATGACTAAACAGAAATTCTAGAGATGTATGACATCCTTTAAGATTGTGTGGTTAGAATTGCAAACATTTCTTCAATTCTGCTTTGCATACATCTACCCAGCGAGCTACGTAAGCACAAAGGAGACTACTACATAATAAATACACTAAAAATAAATATGCATGCCTATTAAAATGTACACCGGAATTTCAATTGTGAATTGGGGACTTATATTATCTTAAAAACTCTCCAAACTTCTTGTTGATAATATTAAAATAGTTTTGCTATAAATCTAGCAATCATAAGAATTAGAATTAGAAAAATGAAATTAGATAAGTTAAGAATAATTTGAATTACATTATGATTATCTTAAGTTACCTTTATACTAACTATTAAAATAAATAAAATAATTGTGCGATTCAGAGAATATTTCGAAAACCATTTTGTTCTTACAGGATAAGGTAATCTCATAACATTTTTCATTGTGTGTATCAAGTCAATTGATTTTAAAATATCCACATAGACTGGAATTATTTTCGATACACTTCTGTGCTACAGGAAATGAGATGAAGATTAAGCTATACCTCTTTTAACACTTAGAGAAAATCCCACCTACCATTTCATTTACAATCACATAGAAAAGTAATTGTCAATATAAATAATTTTTCATGATAGAGTATGAAATATTTTAGTCTGCAGTCATGAATGTATACATTTAGAGTAACAGCAAAAGTTTAATATCATATTTACCAAAACAAAAATTTAAGAAACATATAAGCATAGTATACAGAACAGTAATTCTCACTTGTAAGTTGTATATCTTTTAAAAGTCTAAATAAATAAAAGACAAAATCTGCAGTCATATAAAATTACTACATGAAATTAAAACTGTTTAGTTCATATAAAAACATGTTATGGTATTTTTACAAATTAATCCCATACACAATTTTTCCTTTCCCATCTCCTTCGAAATGGTGGAAATTTGACACAATTTATATAATAATAAATTTAAATCTTTAGAAGCAATATACTTGACAGGAATAAGAAAAAGTGAAATTTCAATATTTTTTGCTCCAGTGAGGATATTAGCAACACATTTATTGTCTTTATTTCCAGCACACATGGCAAAAAGAAAAAGATATTGCCTAAAAAATGAGTTATTGTCAATCTCAAAATAATTTGTACAAGAAAATTCTTTTATATATCAATCATTAGAGTATTCAATATTTACACACTGGTATAAGGCAGTTAATAACAATGGAATGTAAAGCTTATACCAGAATGCAAAAAAATCAGAAAACTCAATATATCTGGGGTATAGGGTTTTGATTTGGAGCATTTTGAACTTTCATAAATACCCATTTTTTGAGGTAGACAGATAAAATCTATAACTTTTGTGATTGGATTACAGAGTACAAAACAGACAGAGAATTTAAAGTAATTTAATTCAACATAAGTTTGTAGACAAAGGTAATGTTATTTACATTACCTTTGTCTACAAACTTATGTTTTCATAAAATTCAGAGCCACTTTGAGGTTCGTCAACAAAATCATCACTAATAAATAGATCAGATATAAAAGCTGTAATATGAGGTGCAAGAAAATGGCCACACAAAAATATGAATATGCTAACATAAATTTGCATTAATGAAGCCACAAATACAAAAATTGCATTCTCACCATTTTTAATAGCAATGCTCACTAAAGGTTAGATTTTCAAGGAGGTACTACACATAATTCAGTGTTATCTGATTTCCCGACAAATGATTACTAATATTTATTTTCACCTTGGTATTTTTACATCTTGGAAGCATTTTGTCATCTATATTTATTCCTACAGAATTAAAGCAAGAAGTAAATCTCACATATTAGTCAGAAGCAAGAGGAGATTATAATCTCAAAAGTCTAAAAATAGAAATCCACTAAAAGCTTAAAATAATTGGGTGCTTTCCCTGCCTTGCATTTTCACTGCTGTGCATATAGAGTATCTTTCATGCCTGCAGTGTATAGCTTCTTTACAGAACAAACAGAAGAATCAAACGGAGAAAATTAGCATTTTGGAGTAAAATCTCACCACAATGGTACGAATATCATACTTCATACATGTTTTTTAACAAGAGACTTTGTGAATCCAAAATCATTGTATTCAGATTACAAAGAAATATGGAGATTAGCTCAAAGTTTTTTCAGGTTATAAATTTTTTCCTTATTCTTGTAGCAAGTTAAGAGCAATTAAACCAGAAGCTGAAAAGAGAAGATCTACCACAAAGATTCTCTTGTGAAAAAAGGCCCCCAAATTTTGAAAATTTCTGAAAAAACTCCTTTAAATAGTTGAAGGGTTTAATAGAGCTAAATACCTACTGATACTTGACTTACCAAATGATGAATCAATGAGAGAACATGCAATGTGAAAGATTAAAAACACCCACAATTTTTCAGCCCTGAGTAGATTTACATGGCTATATCGAACCAACAAATTTTGGCTACTAATCAGAGTTCTCGACATAAAATTTTAAAGTCTGTGAAACCAAACTCCCCACAGTTCACCACAGAATTAAAATGATATGAATAATCATAACACAACCTCAGGAATACTATGAATAAAAGGATAGAAAATATGTAAAGAATTAATTATGAAAGGCAGGGCTTGCTTTAATACGATTGGATTTATTTGAAGCAATTGGGCCCCATGCTAGTACAAAGCCCCATATGAGGAAATATTTTAATTTTCTGAAGGGAAGTCCTGCAATCATTTAGAAACCTTTTAGACTGCATGACAAAATCTAGCCACTTTGATTTCAAACAAGTTTAAAATGGAGTCACAGAGCTTGTAACTGATTTAGAAGTCACTCTAGAATTTCAAGGAACACATTTACAAAAATGAAAAAGGATATTTAATTACGAGTATTAACAAACAAGTAACTGGAAAGAAATTTTTGAGGTGCATTGTTTTCAACATATACTGTATAAAGCTAGATGAGTTAATTCGAGATGATTCAATAGAATGAATATAAGGAACATGCATCGGTACTAGAAATCATCTTGACAGATATAAAAATTGACTCAGAATAATGACCAGATGAAGTCTATAAAAGATGTAGATGTAGCTTAAGGCTGGTCAAATAAATAGAAGAATTAAAACCTATTGTTTCGGAAACCCTATAAAAATTCTACAATTGCTATAAATGACAGCTACTGGCTTCTTAAATGCTTTGATATCTTTAAGAATATTATTAACAATTCATATAACTAGAGCATTGGATAAAGAAGTTTTTAGAGATTAAAATTAATTTGCACAATTAATTTGCACAATTGTACAAATTTTCTAAATTTGCACAATGGCAAATGATAATTTACCATTGTTAAAATTATCTATTCAGAAAAAAGAATATGCAGGTAAAAGAGCAAATAATATAAATCTAGTTCTAAACTGATCCAAGCACAATTTTCACACTAAATTTTTTTAAAATATCATATCAAGGCAGTCAGAAATATCAGTGAATACAGATTTTTTAAATCTTGAAATGTTTCTAACAAAGAAATCTTTAGAATACACAGGGCAGAGAAAATTAAACATTTTATATATAATATACTAATAAATGTGTATAGTTTTGATGTGTGAAATAATATAATATTTCTTTAAAATGAACTTAAATTTTAAACACCAAGTATTACTTTTAATCATCCAGTTTGAAATATATTCCTTTAAAACTTTAAACAAGCATATTATAATGAATGATGTACCTAACATGATGAATATTTAGGAGTATTTCATTTAATACCTTTACCTTTGTTATAATAAAAGATAAGAATGAATATTACTTTGAAATATTACTTTAAATTAAATATTACTTTTAATCATCTTGTTTGAAATACATTCGTTTAAAACTTTAAACAAGCATATTATAATGAATCTAAAATGAATCTAAAATTATGACTATTTAGGAGTATTGCATTTAATACTATTGCCATTATCTTTGTTATAATAAAAGATAAGAATGAAAGTTATTTACTAAATCTTGTCAAGAAAATTTTAAAACAATAAATACAGAAACAAATAATTTTTAAAAAATTATTTCAAATGTAATTTTAAAATAAAAGTTCCCTGATAGAGGAATAATATGAGAAAGCAATGGCTACACTGCAGATTCCTGCTCATGGTACCAAGCTGTAAAACTCACCAAGTTTAGTGCCAGTTCATCAATTATATGGAATATATAATTATTTAATTAGTCCTGTCTATAAGTTTCACATGAAATTAACAGTGTGTATGAAATAAAATTAAAAAAACACAAAACACATGAGTGTTGCAAAAAGTGCTGGATTTTTTCTGGCCTCAAATTTGGTGATTATATAAGTATATACTTTGCTTATGTTCTGTTCCTCTTAGGTTGTAATCTTTATAATAAATATTTTTATTATTTGGGTTTAAGGTTCAATACACTGCAAACCTGAAGCAACTAAGCTCTGCTCTTACATTACCAAAGGTCAGAGATTATATCTTAGAAATATCACATAGCTTTTTTCAGTTTCAATTAATTGAATTTTAATGATGATCACTTAGATGTTTTAAGCCAATGAAATTCGAGATTAGATTCATATAATGAAGTTAATGAAAAAATTTTGAATTCCTTTTATAAAATTTTTATTTTCCACTTTTTCATGGAATACCACCCAGAAGATGAGAACTTACCCTTGGATATTCAAATCTCGTTTATAGGTCTTATCCAGGTCTGAGTGCATTTAGTACAACAGTTTTTGTATGTCAGTGTTTTTAAAATTTAATTTTTCAAATGAAGATTCCCAATTTATGATTTTAGTTAATTTTATAAACTTTCCTAAAATATTTTAATTTTGTTCTTAGTTTTATAAATTGATCTTTATACTTTGTAAATATTTCAAATTTAAATTTTCGTTCTAAAAAATCACTAGTAATACTATTGTCATTGTTTTTTTTATTCTTCTTTACATGTTGAAATTACCTCACTACAAACTATTCATTGACTATTCATTACTTTATGTACTTCATTTAATTTTTCACTACTTTTATATTTTTATGTATCTTTTTCTTGATATTTTTGCATGCTTATTTTGAATTTTTAAGATTATTTTAAAATAAAAGTATTGTATTTTGAATATATTGTTTACCTACATTTTCTATAACCGATTGATACATTTTGGACACTTTGCAAATATTTAGACTGTTTTAATTATTTATTCCTGATAAATGCTATATTCAATATTTCTTTCTTAAAATATTCTACGGTTCTTTATTAGGCACTTGTTGTTGAATTTTATACAAAGTGTTGATTGTCAGATTAGAAGTTTTAAAATGGTATTAAATGTTATTTTTCTAAATTTCTCAAAAGGAGAACTCTACTTGCTGGAGTTTGACACCTTTAAGCTGAATGACACAGTATATGGAACTCTTCCCTGTATATTTTATCTTTCACCATGAATATTCAAAATGAGTTGTATAACTCATAACCAGAAAAGTTTCTAAATACATTATCCCATACTTTTATAATATACTGATAAATTTAGGATAAAAATTGTAAATAAAATTACCAAATTGGCAACTTTTAGCAATCTCTTGAAATCGTAGAGTGTATAATTTAATAGCCCACAAAAATCGACCAAAAAGTATTAGTATGAAGTGGGCTTAAAACCCTAAAAATTTTAACTTTTTAAAATAATTTCAAGTGAACTTTGTAGGGAAATTCTTGTTCTACTGTTATGTATAGTCTTTATTTAGAGAAAAAAATTATAAAATGGAATTTGTATACCTACTAAACCCTTGAATTTTAACTAAGGTACACAAGTTCGAGTACTAGCCCCCACTCCCCCCCAAAAGAAATCATAGCTAATTAACTGCAACACGTAGAGCTATTTTGAAAATACCCCATTATTCATTTTAAACGAAAAATACAGATAAAATATATAAAAACCATTTTTTTGCAATATTACTTCAGTACTGCAGTGTTTTCACATGCCCCATAAAAATTTTGTGTTGGGGCAAGTGACAACATGAAGGTTGAAACAAGTGAGAACTGGCTCCTTATACTGAAAAAAAAAAACATACCTGTGTGTTATAACAGCCATATAAATAGTTTTTTTCTTCCCAACATATGTTTTCTAGATGGAGAAACTTCATAACCAACCACCTTTTGCCATGTTTCCTCAACAGCTGATGATTGTTTTTAATTCCTTAACATTCCGAAATAGAAAATTATACAACTCAAACTAGTTTTTATTTTTTGTTTTGTAGGTTTGAAGAAGTGAATCGCAATAAAATAACATGTTTAGACTAACTGTTAGTGAATGTCAGTGGAGGGGATATTACAAACTATGTGTGAAATTATTGAATTTCTAATTTTCTTGTCACTATTTCTGAATTGCCTTTTGTACCAGATCATGACTTATTAGTGTTCCTGGAAAAGCAGAAAGTTAACTAATATTTTCCATGTCTTTTTGGTCCTACAATATTCAATAAGGCCTATGCGAAGGAAGAAAACTTTTTTTGAACATTTAACATACATTTGTTACTCTAAAACAAATAATATAAATATACTTCTTTTGTTACTATTCAGACGTTACTGACACTGGTAACTTGAACAACTACCTCCACAACGAACGAATGTTCAAAGGAAAAAAAATAAGCTTTGTGTTCAGCATAAAATATTCACTCTTTCCCTTGCTCTATTTATTTTGCTATAAGCAACTATGATTTATTGGGATCCGCGTTCTCACTTGCCCCAAGTGCGGGAGAAAGTGAGAACGCAAAACACAAAAACTTTAAATATTTACTGCAAAAAAAGTTTTGAACAGATTTTAATAAAAAATAAAACTATAAATGTAGAACATAACATGTAGAACATAACATATGTATGCAAATTTTCATACAATAACTTGTTAAAAACTTATTTAGATTCAAAGTGGAACAACATGATTTTGGGTTCACAATTACCCCAATTCACCCTAATCTACTTATATGCTGAAAACCACACACCATGCCTGAACATACAGTTTTTAACAGTTTAAAAGTTATAAGAATTGTATTAGAATTTAGCTTCACTCACGAAAAAAACAGTAAAATGTAGAAATCATATATATCATTTTCAACATCTTAACAAAACAGTTCTGTCATACAATACAGAAAAAAATAACCTGTAAATTAAACTTACTTGAATAGCTGTTTATTTTACCAGCATCATCTGTAGTATTATTTTGGTACAGATGTAGTATACGTCATTCCATCATTCATCCGAAAACCTGTGAAAGTTTCTCACCAAGGGCAACACATATTTATATTTATTTACTATGATTATGGAGAGTTGAATGCAATATGCACCATAACGTATACTACGCGCTTAAGAGATACTGTTGCCATTGAAAGAACAAATTATGTAAGTTAGTTACTGGCGGAAAAGTAAGTTAGTTACTTGGTAGCAGAATCACTGTTATCTGCTACCAAGTAATGAGGTTCACAGAGTATACCAGTTTTCAGTTCGAGAATTTTTTCTCTTCTTTCCTGTTATCTTTTCGGGGGGTTACTTGGCTAGCCCGCTTCCTCCCATTTGATTAGAATTTGGCCATTGATTGGACTAGAAGCATTGTTGATACAGTAATTTTATGTTTGCCATTTTCAATAAAAGAGGAGGCCGAGAATTTTCGCTCTGAATTATCGGAAGCGTTTGAGAAGAGGAAAAGACTGTTCACCTTGTAATTTAAAAAACAAAAAGCGTAAATTCTTTTACTCAAAATTCATTGATAGTTTGACTTACTATCTCTATATTTTTTAATTCATTTATAAATTGGGGATATGTGCTTATGTGACTAAAAATAATAAATTTAGGCAATTTCTGATCTGTTGCGGACTGCACAGAAGCAATAATAATCGATGGCATTCTAGAAAGTTCTTTTTTTCTTTTATTCACTCTTTGTTATTGGAAGTATGCAAGTATCAGTAATGTATATTTGGGAACACTTAAGGTTTCTATGGAATGTTTACATTCAGTTCTGACTTTGTCAATGTAATATTTTAAATTTATTATTTATTTTGTTTTGTTTCTGTAAGAAATTCAAGAACGATATCAGAGGTACAAAATACCGAGGGTTGAATTCACAACACAAGGACAAGATTTACATAGACACAAAAACAGAGGTATATATACATAGGCAAAGATTAAAGCACTGACCAATCAGGAATGTGATAGGTTTAAACATTAACCAATAAGAGAAGCGATTATATCTAACACTTCCCCTTAATCGCTTCGCATAGAACACAATAATAATAATTTTTCCAATTTACATTTTGGTAAACATGTAGTAAAAAGATCAGTAATTTGCGATTCAGTACAAATATATTTCACACATATATCATTTTGCCTTAACCCTCTGACGGTCACACGCGTGATATCACGTTTAGTTTTAGTGTCGCCTGAACGTTCACGGACGTGAAATTACGTTTAGTTTTGGGTGCTTCTAAATGGTCACGGGCGTGATCTCACGTTCAGCTTGGGGTGCGTCTGAATGGTCACAGCCGTGAAATCACGATTGTGCTTTTCCCCCTTAGCTGCAAATAGCAGTCTGGAGGCATTGTTGAGAATACAATGAATAATGGTGTCCATTCAGGGACGTAAATGGACTCGAGACGTTCGCTTAGGGAGATTCACACGCACTTTTTACATGTTTGTTAAACTACCAGCAGCTTGATTATTTACGGGAAAGGTCATTTTGTGCTTTTAACCTTAAATTTTATCTATTCTTATTTCATTTATTTATATATGTATGTATTTAGTGTCTGCTTATTTAAGTTTGGCTGGCAACATCTGAATCCATTTAAAACGAAAAAAATGCTCAAAATAGATAGCACAGCATTTTAATAGAAATTCCAACCAATTAAACACACCAATTGGTCGTATGACATTTAATAGAGAACCTTCCTCGAGAAAAAAGAATGAAACGTCAAGAAAATGAGCTGGTAGCACCGTGATACAAAAAACTAATTTTATATCAGAGCTGAAGGATGTGGCTCGTACGCTTGTCAAAGTTTCGTAAATTGGGTTGCGAGGAGTCTAGTGTAGCCGGTCGCCACAAGTGATATTTTGATCCAAATAATGGGTCCTACAGATGCTTCCATAGAAGGAAAGTTCTTTCTTATAAAATTCAGCTGCCTGGAGTCGTAAAAACTGCCCATTATCTTCATATAGACGATTAAAACAGACGAGAACTGTTTGAATCGCGTTCTGATTTTTATGAGTTCAAATATTTTTTTTCAAGATGATATGTTGTCGTTGTTGTTTCTCTGGTCGGAATTCATTCTAGGCCCTGTCTATATAGGCTATCGGGCTGAGAGGTGCGGCTCTGGTTTAGACTGGTGCCAACTCCATTTTCACCGAGCACCCCGAAAGGGCGACGTCTGAGGGTCGAATCCTCTCTCAACTTGTACAGAGACTCTCCTGTCTACGGACTTAAGGGGCCCCTATCCGACCTAGACTCGGAGGTTTTTCGAATCGAGGACCTTTAGCTCCGAAAGCTGACGTGCTGCCTCTACGCTACCTCAGGTCCTTCTAGATGATGTATTCCCTTTCATGAACTTCCTCCATATTGGATTCATAATGTGTTCGGTAACAAAGATAACTGTCAACAATGACTTAACAATAACAAATAAACGAACGGAAGGCATCGGGTAGCCATAAACCAACAGTTAACCATAAAAGCAACAATGAAAACATTTTAAAGAATACCGTGTTCCAAAGATTTCGTCACTCTGATATTGAGCCGCTTCAAAGTATGTTGTACGCTATCATCTTTGGAGTTTTCTTCGTTCTTTTCTTGTGCTATCTTGTGCACAGGCGTTCTGCCGAACAGGGCGAGCCATCCGATGAAGTAAGTTGTGTTCATTGAAATGGACGATTTCGTCTTCCCGGGTCGCTGACGCATGCTGAGAAATCTTGTTTTGACTACTAAAATAGGAGGGTAGGATCTGGTTTAGGTACCGTGTGATGTGAGTTCGCTGACAGGAAAGCCAAAATTGAAACTCATTCAGACAAAATGATGTATTTTGGCACATTTGAAGCATCGAATTTGAATTTTTAATGGGACAAGGGTCCTTCAACCTCTGTTTTAAATTTTAAATTTTTTGCTCTATATGTTAAATGAGGATTAGTTTTTACTACATTTTAGAATCCCCTATGTATATTTCCTCCGAATATTCGATATGTATAAGATGGCAGAATGATGTCACCTAATATAATTTTTGACCAGCACTTCCCAAAATGCTCCATCCCTTTTCTTCTGATTCATTCCAAATTTCTCAATATTGGGAATTCAAGTCGCACATTGCACGGCTATCTTTTGAAATAAAAGTTAAACTCTAGGTGTTCATTAAATCCTTTTACGGGTACCTCTACATGAAAGAAAGATAATTTAAAAACAAAGCATAAATCTATGTATTTCTGCATACTTTGATATATATTTCATGGATTTTCGGAAATATTGTAAAATTTTTAGTTCATGACACAGGGAAATGTCACAGCAGTATATAGCGTAAAATATATTTAGTTAAAGGGAGTGCAGTACGTCTGGCGTAAGAGTTAAATTTTGCTAAAAAACTTTTAAAAATTCACATTTTTTAAAATGCTATGTTTTCAAGATTTTATATCCCATTTGAAATAAATGTATGCGTTTTAAATCAGTATTGTATATTTTTCCAAAACACGGTTCCGAACGGGGAAAAATACCGTAAAAACTTTAACATACAAAGGTTATTTGATCCCTTTCCCCCTTTTGGTACAAGTATGATATCTCCCCCCCCCAAGAGATTTCTCGCCAAATCTGGCGCCCTTTGTTTTGGTAGTAGTGTGTTCTTAAAGAGCGCGAATTGCAAAAAATGTGGGCCAGAGATGAGGATTAAAGTTAAAAGTTCTTTTACTGATGGTTTTACGTTTGTTTGTATGAAAGTTATTTGGGAGAAGCAATGTAACACCGAGAAATCTATTCACACGAATACAACTGAAAGTACGTGCAGGCATGTAAAAGCAACGTTGCCTACGTACAATCGTAAGGCAGATTTTAAATTCTACCTAGCGATGTACGTGTTTCAGAAATCATGTCTAGCGGCAAATGTAGATTGTTTTAATTAATTCATTGAAATCGTTTCGGGGATTAACTGGGAGGAGTACAAAATTTCGGTATAGATACTTTTTTTTAAAATTCTATTGCCAACATGTATTATTTTCTATCGTATTTGTGCTTTAATTTATGTTTAATCAAGAAATATATATTTAAGCAAGATGTATTTTATGTTTATTTAAATGAAATATTATTAGTTGCACTATACAAACTTTTTTCCGCGGGGGGTTGGGGGGAGTGCAATCTCCCCACCTAACAAATTTCTTATTATTTTTCAGCTTTTATTTTTTATATTTACGTGTTTTTTGTGCTTTTCTGTGGTTGTACAGTATAAAAAATGCGTATTTTTTGGGAATTTCCGGAATTTCCCGTTTCAAAGACACGCGTTCTGCTTGGCGACAAAAAAAATCGCCAAAATCGCCATTGGGGGGGGTATATCATACTAGTTCCTTGCTTTTACTAACGGGCGCTGTACGTAGTTAAAAAAGGCATCGAGATAATTTAAAAACGCAAAACTTAGTTATTTGATAGATTTCGTGTTTTTTTAAAAGACTTGTTGTTTTTGTTGTTGTCGTGTCTACGAATAGTGGAGAAGAAAAAAAGTCTAGATAGAACCAAGTCTTTTAAATTCTTAGGGTGTTGTGTCCTAACACTTTTGGATGCGCTCACCTCAATGTTAACCTACGGAGAAAAAGTGTCCATGGATTGAAAGATTAAATAAATAAATAAACTCTGTAATAGAGAAAGAAACTTTACACCTCGGGGCATTCTTCGTCTCTTGAAAAAATGCAAATAATACACTGCTGGCCACTGTAAATGCAACACCCTGAAGGAAACATGCAAATAACATGAAATTTACAACATGCATTAGCGGAGGTGAGATATGCAAATGATTAGAATTTCAGCGCAGACGCACATCACGCGCGCCCGTGGCGCCACTTCAAAGCGCTATTTAAGGCTTGGAGATTTCGACGATTTCAAGTTCGGCAATTGTGTTTTTCTTGTGGTTTTTTACAAAAAACGATCAATTATGCCTCGTCGAAAACAGCGATCATCTTTTGATCAAGTATCCGAGTTCGACAGAGGAAGGATAGTGGCCTTCCGAGATTGTGGATTATCTTTCAGGGAAATCGGTTGTCGTGTTGGACGAAACCAAACAACTGTAATGCGGATATGTGATCGTTGGATGCAGGAGGGTACGACGGACCGGCGTGTTCGATCGCATCCACCTCAGCGCACCACTTCACGTGATGACAGGCAAATTGAGCGCATGGCAGTGACGGATCGCTCAGTCACATCACGAACCATAGCACAGCACATGCAGTCTGTAACGCATCATCCAGTGTCTGCGCGTACCATTCGACGCCGTTTACAGCAGAGTGGTCTGTCCGCAACACGTCCATTGCTTTGTCTACCCTTGACGCAGAACCACAGACGTCTCCGCCGCCAATGGTGCGATGACAGAAGGATGTGGACGGCAGAATGGAATGAAATTGTCTTTACTGACGAGTCACGCTTCTGTCTGCAACACCACGATGGTCGCATTCGAGTCTGGAGACACCGTGAAGAGAGGATGCTGAACAGCTGCGTTATGCACCGCCACACTGGCCCTGCACCGGGTATTATGGTATGGGGCGGTATTGGATATCACTCTCGCACACCTCTAGTACGCATTGCCGGTACTTTAAACAGCCAGCGCTATATCTCCGAGGTGTTGGAGCCAGTTGTCCTTCCTTACCTTCAGGGCTTGCCCACAGCCATATTTCAACAGGATAATGCGCGACCACACGTGGCACGCATTGTCCAACGGTTCTTCGTCAATCGCGAGATTGAATTGCTTCCCTGGCCGCCTCGCCCTCCGGATCTTTCGCCGATAGAAAACATGTGGTCCATGGTTGCTCTACGATTGACCCAGATTCCATCCCCATCTGCCACAGCAGATGAACTTTGGCAACGTGTGGAAGCTGCTTGGTCTGCTGTACCCCAAGAACTCATCCAAAATCTCTCTGAATCAATGCCGATGCGTGTGGCAGCGGTGATCTCCAACAATGGCGGCTACTCTGGCTACTGATTTTGACAGGAAGTACTCTTCACAGAAGTCTATAAATTTAATCATTTGATACTTGGTCAACATGTTATCTACAAAATAAATTTTGTTGTGATATCTCTTGTCTTTCTTGGTGTTGCAATTTGGGTGGCCAGCAGTGTATATATATACAGTGGAATCTCGATCGATCGTTCTCCGAATCATCGTTTTTCCGTATGTGTCGTTTATTTTACACAGTCCCTGCGATCCTATTGCTTTGTTATATTCCCGGATCTATCGTTTTCCAGCATTTATCGTCCAGTTCAGTCGGTCCCTTGGAAAACAATAGATCGAGATGCCACTGTAGGTATATGTGTGTGCGTGTAACGAGAACCTCTTCTTCGTACTGAAATTTGAGTGTGTGCTAAGCAACACACAGGGGCGCCAAATGGCCCCAAGACCAACAACATTTTCCAAAAAAGTATCCCAAAAGGGCACCTAAAAGGTATCGTGGCCCGGGCACCAGTTATGCTCACAACTCCACTGTCCGACATTCACTTTTGATATATCGTTTATCACTGAATTCCGGAATTTTATATTTTACCGCCTGAGTCCGTGCAGGCATATAGCTCGGGGATTTAGAAACACCATTCGACACATTTTTGTTTTCTGTAACCCTGATGTTGTCAGAACTCCAAGGATATTACTTTGATTTTCACGCGGCCGATGAAGCTATTTTCAACGGCTGAAACGAATCTTAACCAATGAATAATTCTTTGAATGATTGGTGTCAATTTCTTCAACGGCTGTTGTCTCTTTTCAGGATCAAGGGTCCGCTCGTGCCAGTTCTCGGGTAAGTACAACCCATTCGTTTTTCACCCCTCTCTCCAGAGACAAACTCAAGATACTGATTTTTACGCTTTAGAAGAGATCTAAACAGATGGCTCTTTCTTACTAAATCTATGACCATTCGAGATTCCTTCTGCTGATTCCGCTTTTAATCTTTATTTTAATACCGACTACATATGTTGAATTGAAAACTTTTCTGAATATATATATATAACATTAAAAACCCCTTTAGCCTTTCAAATCTTAGCTTATTCTAAATTCCCTTGGGCGAAATTATTTAAATGGCGGCTCTATTGCTTAAAAACCAAACCTTTGTGTCGTGGGTACGTAAATTAACTACTTTCGCGCGAGCATCACGTCAGTCCTAAACTTTAACCAATTAACTGCTCCTATCAAGATCACATGACGAGCTAGTCTCAAAAGTCTATAAAAGGCTCTGCGCCATGTACATGTTGGCTCTATCCGCTTTTCTGTTGCCCCGAG